>JACEFZ010017595.1:0-97283 GCA_014155875.1 Cepaea nemoralis | reverse complement strand
AAAAGGTATCGCACGACAGATTAACATCCACTACAGTATCGCACGACACTTTACATCACACATCAGTATCGCACAGACATTTTTTAACTACAAATCAGTTCCACAACAGATTAACTATCACACATACGTACCACAACATTTTAATTATCACAATATAGTATGCGCACAGAGGCAGCTTTAACGATCCACATGCATTATCGCAGGCAGACAGCTTAACTATCACAGCATACTAGTATCGCACAGAATGCTTTAAGCTATCCACATACAGTATTCACACAGAACAGCTTTAACTATCACAGCATGCAGTATCGCACATACAGTATTAACTATCACACATACAGTATCGCACAGACAGCTTTAACTATCACAGATGCATTATCGCACAGACAGCTTTAACTATCACACATGCAGTATCGCACAGACAGCTTTAACTATCACACATACAGTATCGCACAGACAGCTTTAACTATCACACATGCAGTATCGCACAGACAGCATTAACTATCACACATACAGTATCGCACAGACAGCATTAACTATCACACATACAGTATCGCACAGACAGCTTTAACTATCACACATACAGTATCCCATAGACAGCATTAACTATCACACATGTAGTATCGCACAGACAGTATTAACGATCACACATACAATATCCCTCAGACAGCATTAACTATCACGCATACAGTAAGATATAGACAGCATTAACTGAGCCATTCCAAATGACGGGTTTACTCAACAGCGTCTGACAGTCTTCACTGACAGTTCTATTTCACTGTGGTCCCTCGCTAACATCGATGGGATCAGTACAGTTAATTAAGTCAACAGCCGGATAGAACCCGTTGTTTAACGTTCGCCTTACTTTAAACTCAGGCGTAGGTCATATATGAGCTACTGCATCAAGTGTTCATGTGTGCAATTGTGGGTGTGTGTGTGTGTGTGTGTGTGGGTGGTTGTGTGGGTGGTTGTGTGGGTGGGTGGGTGTATGTGAGTGAGAAAAGAGCGTTGAACGTGTTGTGTGTTTGTGTGTGCGTGTGGATGTGGGTGGGTGCCTTTGGGTGTGTCTGTATGAGTGGGCGAATGTGTGGCTGCGTGGGTAAGGGTCTTGGTGGGTTTGCGTGGGTGGTGTTGGTGTGGGTTGGCGTGGGTGGGGGTATGTGTGGGTGTATGGATGTGTAGGTTTGGAATGAGGTGGGGTGTGGGTGTGTGAGTGTGAGTGATACAAGAGAGTTGAACGTATATGCGCCACATGCTATTCCATATTTTGTGTGTATCCTCATCTGTCATATTATCATGATTTTCACACGCACAATATTAAATATGTGGGGGTGTGAGTGGGTGTGTGTGGGATACCTACATGATGGCAGATTATTGTTGGGCCCTTAAGCGTGACTGTCCGGGCATATCCCATTCCAGGAAGTCCTCGAAAAGAAGCTGTTTTGTGTGGTGACTATTGATTAACAAATGCTAGTGATATAGTTTTAATACATTTTTGGTGTTTTATGAAGGTAATAAATGCACAGCAATTGCATAAAATATTAATACAGATTACAGTCAAAATGCCACTGATAGCACCTAACGCTAGGCGGGTAATAACAATCGCCCTATTAAGAAGGTCATTAATAGTTATCTTAAACACTAGAGCTGACAGAAACAGTCTGATGACATTTGTGAAATCAGAAACAAACTAACACAAGAACAGCTATAACAATTTAAGACGCCATAATGTGTGTAAGTCAGGCTCCGTGGTGAAGGGTTTACGGGCGCACCTCGTAACCCCGTATAACAGCGTTCGAAACACAGCGGTGTCGGTGTTTCATGAAATGGTATGGGTGCCGGCCGTTCAGAAAGCAATGAAATACTACTAAACGTAAATTTGCCCAGGAATCATGAACAGCCAAAAATGCTGGGGATAACTGCTACGTTCTGTAAAAGACATGCTACTAACTTTTTTTAAATGTGTGTAAACCAGTGTTGTCATATTTTTTTCTAGTCCTCACTCAATCCGTTTCTTGCCAGGCATTCGTTCGTTTAATTTCTACTATTGTACGATGGGAAGTCAATAAGGAAGTCACAAATGGCTGTACAAAAATAAGTAAATATGATAACAACTTGAAACCAGTTTATTTGTATACATACATTGTCCCTTTATTTTCCAGTAGAATTTTCACCACATTGATGCACCTATCCCATCGTTTTATCAGTCCTGCCAAACCGGCTGCATAGAACTCGGTGCTCTGTTTTTTAAACCACGTTTTCACTTCACATTCAACTTCGGCGTCATTCGCGAAATGTCTCCCGCCAAGGTATGTTTTCAGACGACCAAAAAGGTGAAAATCTCTAGGGGCTAAGTCGGGGCTTTAAGGGGGATATTCCAGAACTCCCCACCTTAGTTGGTTAATTTTCTCCTGAGTTAATCGAGCCTCATGTGGTCTGGCGTTGTCATGAAGCAGCAAGACTCCTCTAGTCAACAGTCCTGGACGTTTTCTTCGAATTGCATCATGAAGCATCGATAGAACTTCACAGTACGATTCAGATTTCACATTGTCACCATTCTTCTTGAAATTGGTTGAAAGCACGCCTTGACAATCCCAGAACACTGTCAGCATAACCTTCCCTGCTTGATGGCGTAACCTTGAAATTTTGGACACACGGCAAAGAAGGATGTTTTCTACCCATCTATGCACCGCTTTACGGGACTAACATTTGTCAGCCTAAATAGGAAGCATTTCTTGCAAAAGCATTATGAATGGCCTTTGCAGGCGGTCCTTTTGCCCACACAAAAAACGCACAACTGCACAACTGCACGTTGACTTTTTGTTGTACACTCCGTAAGTACAGTTGTCATTTTGTTTATGCGCTGCGCATGCGCATGAGACACCAAGCGCCACCAGAAGAACGGGAATATAAAGTTCTATGTTGCTGTCACCTAATGACACCTGTAGAAAACACCAACTACATTTACCTGCCATCCCACCGAACTGTGTGACTGCCTTATTGACTCGCCCGCGTACATCGTCTTTCATATGATATAACATGACCGTATATTCATAACACAGAGTATCCTAACTTATCTGTTATCTGTTGGGGTATCATCCTTGCACTACGGACACATACACAGGTGCTCAGATCACCCCTACCCCAACATATTCATTAGCGTTCGGCAGCTAATAGTGCCAGTTCATATTGACGAGTCTACTCGTTCTCCTGATGTTCCCCTCACACCTGGCCATGCCAATTCTTACTCCCGAGTCCTCACTCTGGACAAGGATGTGGATTCACTGACATCAACTTTTCTATGTTCTGCTTCTACATAAGTCACAGTAAGTTATGTCCTTCCTTCATCCTGTCCTGCATACATTCTGCTTCTTCTCTAAGCCACGATCAGTCCTGTCTTTCCTACATTATGCTTCCTTTCTAAGCCACGACCAGTCCTGTCTTTCCTACATTATGCTTCCTCTCTAAGCCACGATCAGTCCTGTCTTTCCTACATTATGCTTCCTCTCTAAGCCACGATCAGTCCTGTCTTTCCTACATTATGCTTCCTTTCTAAGCCACGACCAGTCCTGTCTTTCCTACATTATGCTTCCTCTCTAAGCCACGACCAGTCCTGTCTTTCCTACATTGTGCTTCCTCTCTAAGCCACGATCAGTCCTGTCTTTCCTACATTATGCTTCCTCTCTAAGCCACGATCAGTCCTGTCTTTCCTACATTATGCTTCCTCTCTAAGCCACGACCAGTCCTGTCTTTCCTACATTATGCTTCCTCTCTAAGCCACGACCAGTCCTGTCTTTCCTACACTGTGCTTCCTCTCTAAGCCACGATCAGTCCTGTCTTTCCTACATTATGCTTCCTCTCTAAGCCGCGATCAGTCCTGTCTTTCCTACATTGTGCTTCCTCTCTAAGCCACGACCACTCCTGTCTTTCCTACATTATGCTTCCTCTCTAAGCCGCGATCAGTCCTGTCTTTCCTACATTCTGCTTCCTCTCTAAGCCACGACCAGTCCTGTCTTTCCTACATTATGCTTCCTATCTAAGCCGCGACCAGTCCTGTCTTTCCTACATTCTGCTTCCTCTCTAAGCCACGACCAGTCCTGTCTTTCCTACATTGTGCTTCCTCTCTAAGCCACGATCAGTCCTGTCTTTCCTACATTATGCTTCCTCTCTAAGCCACGATCAGTCCTGTCTTTCCTACATTATGCTTCCTCTCTAAGCCACGACCAGTCCTGTCTTTCCTACATTGTGCTTTCTCTCTAAGCCACGATCAGTCCTGTCTTTCCTACATTATGCTTCCTCTCTAAGCCACGATCAGTCCTGTCTTTCCTACATTATGCTTCCTCTCTAAGCCGCGATCAGTCCTGTCTTTCCTACATTGTGCTTCCTCTCTAAGCCACGACCACTCCTGTCTTTCCTACATTATGCTTCCTCTCTAAGCCGCGATCAGTCCTGTCTTTCCTACATTCTGCTTCCTCTCTAAGCCACGATCAGTCCTGTCTTTCCTACATTATGCTTCCTCTCTAAGCCACGATCAGTCCTGTCTTTCCTACATTATGCTTCCTCTCTAAGCCACGATCAGTCCTGTCTTTCCTACATTATGCTTCCTCTCTAAGCCACGATCAGTCCTGTCTTTCCTACATTCTGCTTCCTCTCTAAGCCACGATCAGTCCTTTCTTTCCTACATTGTGCTTCCTCTCTAAGCCACGACCACTCCTGTCTTTCCTACATTATGCTTCCTCTCTAAGCCGCGATCAGTCCTGTCTTCCTACATTCTGCTTCCTCTCTAAGCCACGATCAGTCCTGTCTTTCCTACATTATGCTTCCTCTCTAAGCACGATCAGTCCTGTCTTTCCTACATTATGCTTCCTCTCTAAGCCACGATCAGTCCTGTCTTTCCTACATTATGCTTCCTCTCTAAGCCACGATCAGTCCTGTCTTTCCTACATTATGCTTCCTCTCTAAGCCACGATCAGTCCTGTCTTTCCTACATTATGCTTCCTCTCTAAGCCGCGATCAGTCCTGTCTTTCCTATATTCTGCTTCCTCTCTAAGCCACGATCAGTCCTGTCTTTCCTACATTGTGCTTCCTCTCTAAGCCACGATCAGTCCTGTCTTTCCTACATCATGCTTCCTCTCTAAGCCACGATCAGTCCTGTCTTTCCTACATTATGCTTCCTTTCTAAGCCACGACCAGTCCTGTCTTTCCTACATTATGCTTCCTCTCTAAGCCACGACCAGTCCTGTCTTTCCTACATTCTGCTTCCTCTCTAAGCCACGATCAGTCCTGTCCTTCCTACATTATGCTTCCTCTCTAAGCCACGACCAGTCCTGTCTTTCCTACATTATGCTTCCTCTCTAAGCCACGACCAGTCCTGCCCTTCCTACATTATGCTTCCTCTCTAAGCCACGACCAGTCCTGTCTTTCCTACATTATGCTTCCTCTCTAAGCCACGACCAGTCCTGTCCTTCCTACATTATGCTTCCTCTCTAAGCCACGACCAGTCCTGCCCTTCCTACATTATGCTTCCTCTCTAAGCCACGACCAGTCCTGTCTTTCCTACATTATGCTTCCTCTCTAAGCCACGACCAGTCCTGTCTTTCCTACATTATGCTTCCTCTCTAAGCCAAGACCAGTCCTGTCCTTCCTACATTCTGCTTCCTCTCTAAACCACGATCAGGTCTGCCCTCCACACATGCCTTCACACCGTCTTCCCGGCCTTCATGTGCAATGTTTGCCTCCCCCCAGTGTGCCCAGATAACACAATCTCTATCTGGTGATGATCCCATGGGGATCCCTCTGACTCCCAGTTCAGCTATCTTTGCACTTCGTCACACCCGTTCATTTGACTGGTTTTATCTCTATTTGTCAGACGTCACCTTCTTGTTGTATCAGCTTTCTAACTTTCCTGGCATCTTTTTTCCCATGATCACGCAGCCCCTTTATTTTGTCTATGGTTCGTCTCTTCTATCGCGACATCTATTTCCATTGCCAAGAATGTCTAGCATTCAACTACTGCCTCTTTAAGCATGCGCTTGTCAACAGCTGTTGTGAGTTGCCCGCTAACTGCCTGCAGACGATCTCCGCTCCTATTGTCTCTGAACAGGTGAGAGAGGTAATGGGGTAGGTCTGGAATTAGCCAAGGCTGAGGATAGATGGGGGTAAGGCAGCGGTTCTCATCCTGGGACTCATGTCCCCAGGAGACCACACCATATGTTTCAAGTGCCACAGTAAATGCCATATTTTAAGAGGGGCAATAGTAAATGTCAATTTTCTAGAGGGCAACAGTAAATGTCATATTTATTGTACAGAATGGTGGAGGAACACGAAGATTCCGAGGAGGTGACCCACATTCTCATGCCAAATGTACAATCAATTACTGGCATGCGTTGTTTTTGCTGCTAGCAGAAACTGTATATTTAAACTGACTAATTACGTTAACTAAAACCCTTGGCTGTCACAGTGAGCGGTGATAACGAGTAACGTGAGATAAATAGTCAGGTTATTTTAAAATTACAATGAATGAATCACCACCCCCCCCCCCCCCCCCAAAAAAAAAAAAACGAAAAGTAGGCAGTAAGCTTTCTAGAACACGAATATAAGTAACAAAATGCACGTTGCGGCCAAAACCTTTGTCAGTATAGAAACAACAGACACACACCGATACAACTACATGAAAAACATTACATGAAAATATCAATACCATAGTTACTCATCTGTAACATTGTTGTGGACTGGACATGTCTTTCGTGAAATCTGCATGTATGTTTGCACCTGGACCCTAGTTTTAACTTGAATATTACTACAGCAGTACCAGAACCATAGTTTTAACTTTAACGCTACTACAGCAGTACCGGAACCCTAGTTTAAACTTGAATGTTACAGAAAAGATCTTAGAATACCATAGAGTAAGAATAAGACGATATGAGAGGAGTCACCATTGGGGGACGTAACATCGATAACATAAGATGTGCGGATGTTACAGTCTTGATTGCAGACAATTATCAGGATCTGCAACATTTAGTAGTTACGGTTGTTGCACACAGTGAACAACTAGGGTTAGAATTAAATTGTAAGAAGACAGATGATAGTCACCGGGAAGGAGGAAATACTGCAATGTAATATGCAAGTAAATGGCAATACTCTTAAACAAGTGAATCTGTACAATTATCTCGGAACAGTCGTAACATCTTGATTTGTTTGGCTGTTTCGGGATCTGAGATTTGAAGATTAAGCACAACCCTCTACTGGCAACGTTGATCACATTCCGGTACAAACATTGGGCCTTGTCCACGTCGGATTGGACTTCCAATCCGACGTGGACAAGGCAAGAAAATCTGATGGGAGATGTCTTGAAGAGATTAGAACAAGAATTGCCATTGCGAATGTAGCCTTTTGCAAGATGAAAAACATACTGACCAATAAAATTATGTCAATTGCAACGAGGAAAAGGGTATTGAAGTGCTACATAGAACCTATACTTTTGTATGGATGTGAAGCGCGGACAATGAGCAGACAAGCTGAAACACATCTGATGGCTGTGGAAATGTGGTTTCTGAGGAGATTGCAATGAATACCACGGACAGACAGAAACACCAATGAACAAGTCCTACAAGAAACAAATAAAAACCGTAACCTAATTAGAGTAATTAGACGTAGACAATCACAACTTTTGGACACGTTATGAGAAGAAATAAATTGAAAAACTTGATGACAACTGGTACGATTGAGGAGAAAAGAATAACGGGAAGGCAGGGGTGAATGCCTGGAGGGCTTGGCCACGTGGTATGGCCGAGACAAGAACACAGAGCTGTTCCACCATTAAGGTGACCGTATAGGAGTTCTCTGTGGCGAAGTGGTCAAGCCGTTTGACTCGGGCTCCGAAGGTTGTGGGTTCGATTCCAGGCCACGTCCTTCGGTTCACGAGTTAAATTTTTCAGGAGACTCCTGTGGGTCGTCGCTAGAGCTACGGAGTTCGTGCTTGGTGCGACGCTTTCGTGATGATGATGATGAATACATGTCACCTGTTGCATACAATAACTGTAACAGATCTATAACTTAAAACATTGGTATCATATAGTACATGAAACATATCTACTTTTGTCATCAACAGGTATTATACAATATCTACTTTGGTCATCAACAGGTATTATACAATATCTACCTTTATCATCAACAGGTATTATACCCTACACTATAAAATCTATCCCGGGGATAATTCCAAGCCAGTATGGGTGAGTACTCATTGTTTTCTTAAAGTTACTAACCACACGTCTTTGATGTACCGCTCCCGTTTTATCATGCAGCCTACGTAGGCGTTTATGAAACTGGCAGCAATGTTAAGGTGGTAAAAGGTTAAATGATATTGACGTTGAAAGTGATACTATTAATTGACATGATGATTATGGTGGTTATCGTGATGATAAGCATTATTATATTAACAAGAAATCAAGAAGAAAATGCAACGAAACTACAGAGGTATGTCTCAATGAGCAATGCAAAAAGACTGAAGATATCCAGAACAACTTTGATAAAACCTTGACAAAAAATATAAGGGATGCCTCAGGAAAGTGACTTATCTGTTAGTCCAAGAGAACGAACGAATGAACTATATTTTCAAAGCGTGAAGAATTGGACAAACAGGCCTGTCTGACATTCTGCTCTTCTTATCTCTCTGCTTTCAAACATTATTTCATTCATACCTCACTTATGAAGCTGATCATAGACAACAACAAAAGCAACAGAAAATATATGTATTAAAACGTATGGAAAATATGCAATAATCAATAATAAATGACTCACTAAAACAATTTTTTGACACGACAATCATAATTAGCTATGGTAGGTGTAACGTGCAACCGTTAGAAGAATGTTTAGTATAGCAGAGAGATGGGGCAAGTTAAAGATATGTGGTCACAAAGATTAAACGCCACGGAAGCTGCCTGACTGATAAGTTACTGCTGTTAGTGTTTCCGACTGAGCAAAGTAGAGACACATGAGTACTAAGTTAATGGTCTTTAAATTTGCTTGACCTTCATAGGAAGTCGCAATCAACTTTAGCATTTACTGGATGTCTTGTGATTGTCTAGGAAAATTATAGGACGTCGCAATCAACTTTAGCATTTACTGGATGTCTTGTGATTGTCTAGGCAAATTGACATTTAGTAGATTGACATTATTTGTGAGCGTCTATATCTCATACTGTTGTGAACATCAACTGAAAGCCATCTGCCCCTAGAAGATGGTAATGCCCATTGAGCGACTAAGAAAGCTAGGGGTATGTCAGTCTATCATAAACACCAGTTTCGGACAGTCGGTTGTAAAGCTTAATGGAAGACAAACTGGAAAATTGGAACACGAAGGAAAATCATATTACATTTTTAAAAAATGGGCTAAGAAGGGACAGCCTCATGCAAGATTTGTAACATGCATTGCACGTGTACCATGTATAAAGTAACATCTGTAACATACGTAACATATTTACATAAAATCTGTCCCGAAGCACACGCCTGCTGTCTGTTATGTGATATCGCCATCACACTGTGTAGGCCTGGTTTCACGGAGAAATAGGTGGCCAATCTGGGCCTCACTTTCGCAAGTCACGTTGCCAGGCATCTAACCCGCGTCCGACCGTACTCCTGATATAATTGCTATCAACAGCGCTAACGCTAATGTCACATATAACACATGTAACATGTAACATTGTCACACCGGTAGTGTTGTTCAGCACAACGAGTAGTGGAAAACCTTGACAACGAAAGTCTTTCCTGTAGCAAATCTCGTTTTGTGTGGCCTTGGATCACTTCATTCGCCCACGGGTATCTCAATAAGTATCTCAGTCTCTCCCATAGGTCAATCAATCAATCAATCAATCAATCAATCAATCAATCAATCCCATAGGTCACACAAGGAGAATCTCAGGAATGTGCATTGACATATGCCTGGTCATTGACATTGAGGTGAGTGACCTGTAGCGGGGCTATGAGAAAAACAACCAGCCCTGAGAAATAATGGTGAGGGTAGATGGAGACCCCCAGGGTGGATGGGGCGAGAGACAGTGTATTGTTGTGTGAAGTCAGGGGACTTCAGGGGACAGTTGATGTTTGGACTCCGAGCTGATCGGGAGTCGAAGGATAGGAGCGGAGTAGAAAGAGAGCTCCGTCCTGTGTTGTGGTGTTCTCCGAGTTGTGAATGCAGGCCTAAAACAAAGTGGAGGTTGAATAGTTAATGGAGGCCTGAACCCAAAGTGGGTTGGATAGTTAGTGGAGGCTAGACCCAGTGTGTGGGTTGTATTGTGTGAGGTCCAGCCGTGGATAGTAGCTGGATAACTGTCTTGTGAAGTTGAGATTAATAAGGCCTGAGAGAAGGCAGTATGTGTGCTGGTTAAGTTGTGAGGAGGAGATATATATTCTATGGATTATATAGTTTTCTGGATATAGTATTATGTTCCGTTTGTCCGTGTTCTTTCTGCATTAAAGGATTATGTGCGCCAACTCAATCTTGTTAAATGACTGGTGGATGTGTACTGCGGCGGTGAGTTGTATTATGAGACAGATGACTAGCTCAACTTACACTCAGTAGTGACATACAAGGAGCAGGGTAACCTAGACAACGACCATCTCACTCAGTTATTATAAGAACATCGTGAGATGCATGGATCCCGAAGCACCGAAAAGGACCCGAACGTGTGTTTACCAGAATCAGGCATGCTGTCACTATTATTTTTCAGCGTAGCTTTTTTAATTTGCTAGGATTTCCCGCACAGCGTCTACACGGCCTACTTTTATCCGAGAGGGCTAGATACCCCACCCCGCCCACTACCCCAGCATCAAGTAGGAGGAATGCTCATCACCCGTTTCCTATTTTGCATAAACCCACGTCGGGAATCCAACTAGGTTTGTTCAGTCCAGTCACCCACATTCCAATCCTTAACTCTACGATCAAGCAACAGCGTTATGAGACAACTCACCAACAGTGTTATGAGACAACTCACCAACAGTGTTATGAGACAACTCACCAACAGTGTTATGAGACAACTCACCAACATTGTTATGAGACAACTCACCAACAGTGTTATGAGACAACTCACCAACATTGTTATGAGACAATCCACCAACAACTTTATGAGACAACCCACCAACAGTATTACAGACAACTCACCAACAGTATTACAGACAACCCACCAACAGTATTACAGACAACCCACCAACAGTATTACAGACAACCCACCAACAGTATTACAGACAACTCACCAACAGTATTACAGACAACCCACCAACAGTATTACAGACAAATCACCAACAAAGATATGAGACAATCCACTCGCAGGATTATAGTATGACGCACAAACAGGATTACGAGACGACACACCAACAGAAAACAGACACTGTGGTATCGAACCTAGAGCCTTCACATAACGCCATCAGCTTGTGGAACAAGCCAGTGAAGCTAACCTGGCCCTGCCATGAAGTGCTTGTCTGCCTTCAGCAAGTTGCTTGTCTTGTTACAGATTGATGGACTCGAATTCATGTGACTATAGGTTTCAGTTAACTTTTTTTAAAGTCTTGTCTGCATTTTATATACCGGCTTCAATATTTTCGCGCTCTGCAAGTGTCCATCAATACCTACAGTTTTATTAACTTTGTTGATTTAGGGACCACACGGGTCCCCCCCCCCCCCCCCCACTTTTGTTGATCTTCTCGTGTTATGTATCATTATTTGAAAGTTTTGATAAACGTTAACAGTGTCAAGGTATTGGTGCATGCATTACCAGTCCAGTCATCAGCCGTGTCAAGATTGTGATGTGTGTGATTGTGATGCATGCAATCATAAGTTATGTCACGATTGTGTTATATCATATGTATTGCGCATTCAATTTTCAGCCGTGTCAGAATTGTGTTGTATGTATTGCGTATTCAAAAATCAGCGGTGTCAGACTGTGTTGAGTGTAACTGCGCAGGCAATTATCAAACGTGTCAGGAAGGATTGCGTTGAATGTGTCACTTAGGCACAACGTCAGCGATGTATCAAATCTGTTGAATACGTCACATATTAAACAATCAGCCATAGCAGGATTGTATTGTATTACATAGGCCACGAATCCAATCATGAGCAATGTCAGGATTGTGTTTTACCTGTCACATTTCCAATGAAAACAAATTCTGAACAGACTAAGTCTGTTATTTACTTCTGCTGATGACAATTTCGGCATTGGGAGAGGGAGATGGAGATGGTAATTCAAGAAAGGTATAGCCAACTTCAGCATACCTCATATGACCAGGCGTTATTGTCAGATATTTTTTTAAAGTTGCATATCCTTCACAAGACGTTGCAGTCAACACCAGCATTTTACTGCCGTTGTTGTTGTCTTGGCAAGTTTTTTGACGTTCAGTAGTTTGCCATTGCTTTCTGAACGACCGGCTCCCATGCTAACACGTTAAAACCAGAGCGACTCGGACTGCTGCCAAATCGCTCGCCTCTTTGTTTCGAAAATGGGTAAGCGTCATTACGAATCGCGTCCGCAACGCCATCGCCATGGAGACAGGCATTGTCAGATTACTTGGGTGGTTAGTTCTACAGGAGTGGTCATTGTGACCGAAAGGGTTATCGCATTCGCGCTTAACCTGCTTGTGCGTTGACGACGGGGTAGTGGGTTCATTCCACACTCCGGTCAATTGGCCAAACGTACACTTCTCATTAAGAAACCAATGACAAACTACGAAACGTAACCTTGCTTAGAAAGTCACCCTAGGGTTATACGCAGCGTTGGGCAAAGGATATGTAACATTTAACAAAAGATAACAACAAAGCTGTATAGAATCATCTGTGTCGTTGTCCATCTTGAGCTTGCAGGAAGAACATGTAAACATTCAACAGTTGGTCTCTTCTCATCCGGAATATGGCTTTCTTGACAATCTATATGTCTTGTGCAATAAACGTTCGTTTTCTTACATGCGCATTCTGATGATTTATGAGCCGTTAATTTGTTTTATTATGACGGGCCGCCGTCGACTGTTTCATGGGACACGTCTTTCTGTGTAGTATGCACCTGAGGAGATACAGTGAAATATGCCAGACAATAAATTGTGAAATATATTGTTTGTGTTTTCATTATTTATATCTCGCAGTTGCTTATAATTGAGCGCGAACGGCCGTTTTGGTATGCAAGAGCAATGACAATTATACCATGATCTCATGTAGAATTAAAATGGATCCAAAACACAATAATAATGAAACTAGCTCGTCAATGCAAGGGCATTAGTCTGGGCATTCTGCTACTCAGAATGACACCATGAAGTGTGTACGTCTAAAACACGACTGTCCGAGTGCCAGTCAGTCTTGCTGAGCTGACGTGACGCCATGTTGTGGGACATGAACACAGGAACGTTGAAGCTGCACCTGACACGCCCTTACCACAACGTCTCTTTAAACGCTTGCTGAGTTAATATGTCGGATTCTGGCGGAAGAGTGCAATTGGGAGGGTTCACGCCTTAACCTAGAGCGAGGAATTAAGACCAAATGTCCCGGTCGGCAACTGGTCCAGGATCGAAGCCCCTGCAGGCTGGCAGTTAGAGCATTGCTTTGCTGATCCGGCAGCTTCTGCAACTTGCCTTGTTCCAGTTGTGTTGGTGTTACCTTTCCTCTGAAGTAAACTAGGCAGGCCGAGAGATTGATCATGCTGCAATATAAGGTCTCTACAATTCTGCCCAGGCGTTACGCCATAGAGCAGTGGTTCTCTACCTTTTTGGCCCGTGCCCCCCCCCCCCCCCTTTCACCATATTTTCATAACGTCATTCCCCCCTTTTGTATTTCCTACCTAAAAATCCCGCCCATCCCCTACACAGTATACGTAATAATGGAAACTAAATTTAATAGCACATACTAAAACAAGTCTAGACGTCCACATAACACATAATTCGTGGGTCTACTTACCTTATAAATTGAATTTTAGAAGGGTGAGACGTACAGAACCGTACAGTATGAAGGGAAAAACAATATCAAGTAATCGGTTCTTGTATTAATGCGATCTTGAAATAATCTTAATTCCCCCCCCCCCCCCCCCCCCCCGAAAACCCTAAAATTCCCCAATTATTCCCCAACGGTTGAGAACCACTGCCATAGAGAGATATAACGCCATCCCTGGTCACCGCCATGGATTGTAGTTATTATGCCTTTTTGAAGCACAATGTCACAAAAGACGGCCAGGTGCCAGGTTAATAATTTACTATAGAAACTTTGAAAGGTAACTGGAAGCATGAAGTCAGTTTACAGTATAGAAACTCCCTAAATGCTGAACACATTCCAGAATGGAGGGCACATAGGTTTTACTGCGACAATGAGATTCTACTCTCTGCCATGATGTGGCCTGGATTAGCTGTAGCCACATCTCAGCAATGGCAAACTACTGAAAGTAAGCTTGCCCAGGAATCACAAACAGCCAAACAAATAAATGTTGGAGGTGATTTCTTCTGATGTGTATCAATAATGTGAGAGCACAGTATAAGGCGCCCTGTCTGTTACCGAGACCCTACGAAGAAGCCAAGATCAGTAACAGTGCCATCTGTCATCTATGTGGTTCCAGACTTCTTGTGACGTTTCCACCCATAGTCTTACTAAGGCCCTTAAGTGAAGCCAAGAACAGTAGCTCCCTGTTACTGCCATAATGTCGTAAGAGGCGACAAAGGATGGTCGGGCGTGCGTAGGGTTGGCTTCCCCATTCTGTAGGACAATTTAGCTGCATCATCCACCTAAATATGGGCCAGTGTTAAGAGGGAAGGAAGCCCTTCTAGACCAGGCATGTCGCATGTGGAGAACGAAGCATGGAGTCCAGGTCCGGATCTGTTTCCTCTCAACATTGGGAATGTCCAGATCTGGCAGCTGGGATGTTAGACCCATGTGAAATACACCACGGGTGATGAGATAGATCAAATACAGCACGGGTGATGAGATAGATCAAATACAGAACGGGTGATGAGATATATCAAATACAGCACGGGTGGTGAGATAGATCAAATACAGCACGGGTGGTGAGATAGATCAAATACAGCATGGGTGGTAAGATAGATCAAATACAGCACGGGTGGTGAGGGAGATCAAATACAGCACGGGCGGTGAGGGAAATCAAATACAGCACGGGTGGTGAGATAGATCAAATACAGCACGGATGGTGAGATAGATCAAATACAGCACGAGTGGTGAGGGAGATCAAATACTGCACGGGTGGTGAGATAGATCAAATACAGCACGGGTGGTGAGATAGATCAAATACAGCACGGGTGGTGAGATAGATCAAATACAGCACGGGTGGTGAGATAGATCAAATACAGCACGGGTGGTGAGATAGATCAATATACAGCACGGGTGGTGAGATAGATCAAATACAGCACGGGTGGTGAGATAGATCAATATACAGCACGGGTGGTGAGGGAAATCAAATACAGCACGGGTGGTGAGATAGATCAAATGCAGCATGGGTGGGGAGGGAGATCAAATAAAGCAGGGGCGGTGAGATAGATCAAATACAGCACGGGTGGTGAGGGAGATCAAATACAGCACGGGTGGTGAGGGAGATCAAATACAGCACGGGTGATGAGATAGATCAAATACAGCACGGATGGTGAGATAGATCAAATACAGCACGAGTGGTGAGGGAGATCAAATACTGCACGGGTGGTGAGATAGATCAAATACAGCACGGGTGGTGAGATAGATCAAATACAGCACGGGTGGTGAGATAGATCAAATACAGCACGGGTGGTGAGATAGATCAAATACAGCACGGGTGGTGAGATAGATCAATATACAGCACGGGTGGTGAGATAGATCAAATACAGCACGGGTGGTGAGATAGATCAATATACAGCACGGGTGGTGAGGGAAATCAAATACAGCACGGGTGGTGAGATAGATCAAATGCAGCATGGGTGGGGAGGGAGATCAAATAAAGCAGGGGCGGTGAGATAGATCAAATACAGCACGGGCGGTGAGATAGATCAAATACAGCACGGGTGGTGAGGGAGATCAAATACAGCACGGGTGATGAGATAGATCAAATACAGCACGGGTGGTGAGATAGATCAAATACAGCACGGGTGGTGAGATAGATCAAACACAGTACGGGTGGAGAGATAGATCAAATACAGCACGGGTGGTGAGGGAGATCAAATACAGCACGGGTGGTGAGGGAGATCAAATACAGCACGGATGGTGAGATAGTTCAAATACAATACGGGTGGTGAGATAGATCAAATACAGCACGGGTGGTGAGATAGATCAATATACAGCACGGGTGGTGAGATAGATCAAATAAAGCACGGGTGGTGAGATAGATCAAATACAGCACGAGTGGTGAGGGAGATCAAATACAGCACGTGTGGTGAGGGAAATCAAATACAGCACGGGTGGTGAGGGAAATCAAATACAGCACAGGTGGTGAGATAGATCAAATACAGCACGGATGGTGAGATAGATCAAATGCAGCATGGGTGGAGAGGGAGATCAAATACAGCACGGGTGACGAGATAGATCAAATACAGCACGGGTGGTGAGATAGATCAAATATAGCACGGGTGGTGAGATAGATCAAATACAGCACGGGTGGTAAGATAGATCAAACACAGTACGGGTGGAGAGATAGATCAAATACAGCACGGGTGTGAGGGAGATCAAATACAGCACGGGTGGGGAGGGAGATCAAATATTGCAGGGGCGGTGAGATAGATCAAATACAGGACGGATGGTGAGATAGATCAAATAAAGCACGGGTGGTGAAATAGATCAAATGCAGCACGGTTGGTGAGAGAGATCAAATACAGCACGGGTGGTGAGGGAAATCAAATACAGTACGGGTGGTGAGGGAGATCAAATACAGCACGGGTGGTGAGATAGATCAAATAAAGCACGGGTGGTGAAATAGTTCAAATGCAGCACGGGTGGTGAGAGAGATCAAATACAGCACGGGTGGTGAGGGAGATCAAATACAGTACGGGTGGTGAGGTCGAATCTGCAATCTTGGTGGCAGGGGCAGCCGAGGTACCTGGCTGTATGGATGTGGTCCAGAGCAGTATCAACATACCTCAACCTCACTCTTGCCAGTGACCCGGGTGTGCCACAATTTCTGGCACTTAGAGCACTGTAACACTCTCGGTATGTAGTGCTCTGGAGCTTGATCTTTTTTCTCCCACCTAATGTCTTGAGGGATCACTCGGTCCCCCGATGTTACAATGACGACTGTGGAGGGGATGTTATTATTGCCGATGATCCTCTCAGCACTGGTGATCTTGAGATTCCTCTTCTCCCTCGTCAGCATCTCCCTGATCTGGTCGTTGGTGAGATGGGTCTTGACTCGTTTAATGACCCATCGTTTACTTGTGCTGTGCCGGGTGGCTTCCAATAAGATGCCGTGGTGAAGCTCGATGCGGTTTTCTCTTCTTGTGCAATCTTCTGCATAAGTGCAGTGGTCTTTGGGTTTTTGTTGATGGAGACCATTACTCCATCAGGTGTCTTGCGCAGTTGGCAGATGCTATTTCTTCCCAGCTTGTTTTCCAGCAGACTAAGTATCTTGTCTGTTGGTAGCGCCGACAGTTTGGCTTCTCCCACGCTTGTCTGTTTTAGCAGTATTTTGCCGGTGAAGTCCTCAGTTGTTGTTGTTTCCTCATGTGTGGAGTTCTCTGGTAGATTGGGCTGCATCACTTTGGTGTTGTTGAGAACTTCCCGGCTGCTGCTGGCTTCTGTTGTGGTTTCTTCAGCGACTGGAACGGTTTCAGCTGGCGTAGGAGCAGGCTGTGTGTAGAAATGGGCGCAGCAGTCGCAGCGGCCTCCTTCGCCTCAGCCTTCTTCCTCTGCGTTATCCGATCATTATCTGTTTTCGATGGGGCGCAGAGGTGTTTCCAAGGCACCAGGGCCGGGTTATATACTGGCCAAGACCTATTGACGCGTCCTCGTCGAGCGTCCTGGGCAACAGGTCACTTCGGGGTCCTGGCTAAAGTCAGTAGGATCGCGGATTCCTCCGAAGTCGGAGAGTGTCTGCCTGTACGGCGAGGAACCACCAGTCTGCACACCAATAAGCCAGACATGGGACAACGGATACTCACGCAAATCTCAGGTCCTGTATGACATCACACTCATGTTGGACAACAGGATGTCTTCATCCGACATACAGGACTTCGCGTTGGAGCTCAAGCCAACGAACACAAGCAAGCAAGCAAGCATCTGTTTTCGATAGAGCGAACGAGTCGTGCTGACAATAGTTTGTAGTGGCGAATGTTTAAGTAGGGACTTTTGAAATGGGGAATGTTGCAGCGAGGACTAATGAAGTGATGATTGTTGATGTGATTAGAGGTAAAGGGTCGAATGTTCAAGTGACGAATATTGAAGTGGTGTATGCTGAAGTGACCAGTTTAAATATAGGGCTGTTGAAATATAGGGCCGTTGAATGTCGAAGCTTGGATTGTTGACGTGGGGATTGTTGAAGTGTGGAGTGTTGATATTGGGTGTGCTGAAGTGTGGAATATTGAAGCGTAGATTCTTGAAATTAGGAGATGCGAAATGTGAAATCTTTAAGTGTAGGAGTGCTGAAGTGACGAGTGCAGAGTGAAAAGTGTTGAAGTAACAAGTGTAGAGTGACATGTATCGCACTGACGAGTGTAGAGTGACAAGTGTCGAAGTGGCGAGTGTAGAGTGACAAGTGTCGAAGTGACGAGTGTAGAGTGACAAGTGTCGAAGTGATGAGTGTAGAGTGACAAATGTCGAAGTGATGAATGTAGAGTAACAAGTGTCGAAGTGACGAGTGTAGAGTGACAAGTGTCGAAGTGATGAGTGTAGAGTGACACGTATCGAAGTGATGAGTGTAGAGTGACAAGTATCGAAGTGACGAGTGTAGAGTGACAAGTGTCGAAGTGATGAGTGTAGAGTGACAAGTGTCGAAGTGATGAGTGTAGAGTGACAAGTGTCGAAGTGACGAGTGTAGAGTGACAAGTATCGAAGTGATGAGTGTAGAGTGACAAGTATCGAAGTGACGAGTGTAGAGTGACAATTATCGAAGTGACGAATGTAGAGTGACATGTATCGAAGTGATGAATGTGGGGTGACAAAAGTCGAAGTGACGAGTGTAGAGTGACAAGTATCGAAGTGATGAATGTGGGGTGACAAGAGTCGAAGTGACGAGTGTAGAGTGACAAGTATCGAAGTGACGAATGTGTGGTGACAAGAGTCGAAGTGACGAGTGTAGAGTGACAAGTATCGAAGTGACGAATGTGTGGTGACAAGAGTCGAAGTGACGAGTGTAGAATGACAAGTGTCGAAGTGACGGATGTGTAGAATGACAAGTGTTGAAGTGACGGATGTGTAGAATGACAAGTGTCGAAGTGACGGATGTGTGGTGACAAGAGTCGAAGTGACGAGTGTAGAATGACAAGTGTTGATGTGACGAGTGTAGAGCGACAAGTGTTGAAGTGACGAGTGTAGACCAACGAGTGATGACGTAACGTGTGTTAGAAAATAGAATACTATCTTCATAAAGGAATATGTAAGGAGCATCTCGTCCGGGTGTCGCGATTAGAATAATGGATTTTGTACGGAGAGTACAACATAATCAATGGTCTATTACTTGCACACATGATTTGGTTAACTTTGCGACTTGGTTAATAGAGTTTTATTTGTTTGTTTTTTAGTTCTCATATTCTTTACAGGACATCGCTGTCAACATCATCATCTTTCATGTGATTGTTGATTTCTTGGCAAGAACGCTCAGTAGTTTTTAATAAAGTTAGACAGGATATGTAGCGTATGTTAGCAGACATTAATATGCTATACCGACCAGATTAGTAGACTTCCCAGACTATATCTACTAGATTAATAGACTGACTTCATACTGCTGGGGTTACGAGTCAGGGGTTACGGACGCAGTTCGTAATCCCGCGTACCCGCCTTCGAAACACAGCTGCGGACGATCTGGCAGCTAACTCATGCTGCAACTAATTCATACTGCTAATAAATTAGTACGCTGGCTTCATATTGCGACTAGATTATTAGACATACTGGATATTGCGTCTAGATTACTTTATTGTGACTAAGCAGCTTTATAATATTGGAAACCAGTGAATAGACAATGCTGTTTCTATGGTTTCAACATGTCGTGTTATTGCACGAATGGGTAACTCTGTAGTTCAACTCCACAGCAGGTACAGTATTAGAAATTTATAGGCTGCATTCCTCGCTGCCTGTCCTCTATAAGGTATGTTCCAGAAATGTATGAAAATGATTCCTATCAATGTTAGAAGGCTGGGTCGATCCCAGAACTGCAGTGATTATAAAATACCTTATATGGGATTGATCCCGGTCGATTAGGACCTTACTGTTTAGTAAGTAATCCTCCTATCCATTGAAGTCTTAGAAAGAGCGCCCATGCCCAGTATCCATACTTTACTAATGAAGAATCAGATTCGCTGCGCTGGTCACTTGACTAGCATGCCAGATCACAAGCTCCCTAAATGAATTCATTTGCAGCGAGCTGCGCTGTGGTAAACGCTCCCAAGGTGGACAGGGGAAACGCTTTAAAGACACTGAAGATCTCACTAAAAGCTTTTGGAATTCACCACAACACTTGGGAGACTGCTGCCAAAGACCGAAATTGGTGGCGTACATCTTTAAGCAAGGTGTAGTCACGTGTGAAGCAAACAAGATTGCAAGAGCTGTGAAAAAGGCTGAACAGAAAAACAACTTCAGGAGACCCTCCTCCTGGAACGTCAAGCATTCTTTGCCCACATTGTCAAAGAGCATTTCGAGCCAAAATCGGCCTTACCAGTCATGTTAGAACTGACGGACCCAAACTTTCAATCCCAATGGATGAAATGAATGGTCATCATCATTCTTGATGGACAAACACCGCATCAGGAGCAGGGAAAGTCCGGCCCGCTGGCCGTGTAAGGCCCGGCCCGCTGGCCGTGTAAGGCCCGGCCCGCTGGCCGTGTAAGGCCCGAGAAATCGTTTGGCCTGGACCTGCCAAGACGACAGCAGGCAGATTCAATCAATCTATGCGTCTTGTAAACAATGATTGAAAGCCGCTAACACCAGACACCTGACCACAGTGAGGCATGTTTAGTCATTACACTAGGGGTCAGTTCATTACATGTCTGACCAAATATAGCAGGCTTACATTTCAGACTAAAGAATTGGCTTTGGGATGAAGAGATTACGGGCGCAATTCGTAATCCTGCATGCCCAGTTCGGAACACGGCTGCGGGAGATTTGGCAGCAGACCTCTTGCGTTGGTTGTCAAACAATGGTATGAGTGCCGGTCATTCGGAAAACAATGGTAAACTGATAAACGTAAACTTGCCAAGAAATTACTTTAAAAAGTCACTTAAAAGTCGACAGGGTCGACTTCATTGCACCGGGTGATTATCCCATATGGCTCAGTCTCTTTCCGCAGCGCGGAAAGCGTCGCAGAAACAACGAACTCCGTAGCCCCAGTGACGACACCCAGGAGTATCCGAAAGAAATGCACTCGTGAACCGAAGGCCGCGGCCCGGAATCGAACCACAACCTTCGGAGCCCGAATGACACAGAGACTCCCGCGAAGAAATCACTAACACATTTTAAGGAGATAATTGTGTATGTCCTGCGAATCCTGTTATAAATATCAAAATGACCTTAACAGGAAAACAAAACCAAATAAAAAAAAAAAAGAAACAGGTTTCCCCACTCGGAGAAGCCGGAGCAGCTTCCGGCTGTAGCAACGTTTAACCCGCTGGAATATTCGAGAGACACTCCTCTTCGAATCACTTATGTAAGCAGTTACAGCGTGTGTATGTTAAGTGTGTTCCGCATCTCGTCTCATTGTTTCCAATGTTCTTCTCTTTCCGCCAGAACAATTTTGCGGGGATATTAAGTTTCAGTCCAGCCTAATGAAACCAAACGATACAGATATAATCATTGACGGGCCTTCCTTTCAGCACTTCTACAGTTGGTATGCTTTAGTGCAGCTTCCATTGTGTGCCTGCTTGAGTTTTTTGAGTTGTCAAACTATATTGTCGATTTCATTGGCAAGATTTGTTTGCAGAAACTTGACCCTCACGTGTTGAAACCCCACCTTGTGTGTGTGTTACTGGTACTGGTATTAGTTTGGTTGCTGTGGTGTTTCAGCTGAGTCTACTTGCCTCTTCATGTCTACGCCAGAGTAAGTGCCTATTTAATTACACCAACAATACTTATCTATTACAGTAACAGAACTGAGATTCCCGAGAAGAATACTTAATGTATCAAGAAGATAGAAAATCAGAAATGTAGAAATCAGCAGTAAAGTGGGGATTTAAAACAGCGCTAGATTTCATTAGAAAACACCAAGTTAACTGGTTTGGCCATGTAACTAGATTACCGACTAACAGTATACCATAACAAGCAATGATGTACAGACCAAATGGAAGCAGAAGAAGAGGCCGACCACGTAAAAGACAGACAGAGGAATAATAGAGTACATGGGAATCTGGATATATGAAGAACTTAAAAGGGGCACTTTCCAGCTGTTTATGCATCGACATCGCAAGGTACTAGAGGAATACGATGAGATGACATGAGATGACATGAGATGACATGAGATGAAATGAGATGAAATGAGATGACATGAGATGAGCTGAGATATTATAGTCATGTTTCTGAGCTGTGGCTCCCACATATAATCGCACAGACTAGGCAGACTATGGAGATGTACAGGAGCTGCGGTTATGTAGCAGCTAGACTCTCGCCTACCGTGCCGTGGTTTTGGGTTCGATCCGCAATTAGGAAGGTTCCGATTTAAAACAAAAATAATATTGACCTAGGCTCTTCCGGGTCGACCCAGACTGAAATGTGTACCAGGAAATGTATAGGGAAGTAAAGATGGTCGGTGCGATACCGACCGCATGATCCACTTAGTGTCGTTGTTTCTACAGACTATACACATCTGGCTGTAGAACCACATGGAAACCACGTTTTAGGCGTGTAACATTGTGCCTTTACTGAACAGAGATGTACAGGGACTGTTTCATACATTAGTAAACCATTGTCCTTTACCATCCCTTTACTGAACAGAGACGTACAGGGACTGTTTCATACATTAGTAAACATACCCATTGTCTCTTTACTGTACAGAAATTTACAGGCACAATTTCTTACACGTGAAAACATTCCAATTGCCTTTTATTGTACAGAGATATACATGCACAACTTCATACATTAAAAGACAATTGAAATGTCCCTTTATTGTACAGAGATATACATGCACAACTTCATACATTAAAAGACAATTGAAATGTCCCTTTATTGTACAGAGATATACATGCACAACTTCATACATTAAAAGACAATTGAAATGTCCCTTTATTGTACAGAGATATACATGCACAACTTCATATATTAAAAGGCAATCCTATTATCCCTTTATTGTACAGAGTTGTGCAGGTAGGACGCCATATATTAGAAAACATTCCCATAGTCCGCTTGCTGGGTTTCGTTACTTAATTACCAGTTTCCACTCAAATACGCACGTTTATGCTACGACAAGCATAGCACATGTTGCTCGTTACCACGATAGCGTAGTCATCAGACGCTTGCATGTCGCCAGCTGGACAGAGGTCCAGTTTCGTAGTCAGGCAAATTTATAAAATTGACCTATTGCCCCAGGTCGACCCAGATTGAAATGGGCAGCAGGAACTATTATAGGAAATAAATTAAATAATAACTCTATTAAAGATAGATAATAACCAACAGACATGATCACCAACGACACACGACAACGACTATGAGAAGACTGGCTGCACACGAGACAGAAGGATGTGAACACACATGATCACCAACACCACACGGCATGGACTATAAGTCGACTGACAGTACACGAGACAGAAGGATGGGAACAGACATGATCACCAACGACACACGACATGGACTATGAGAGGAAAATTAGTTTCTTGCATGTCCTTCACAGTACGCCGAAATCAAGCACATCATTTTTTTCTGTTTATGATTTACAAGGCAAATTGGTAGTTAGCTTGCCATTATTTTCTGAACGACCGACCCTCATATCATTGTTAAAAATCAAAACAAGACGGCCCGCAGCCAATTTCGAATGCAATGTGCTGGATTGAGAATCCATTTCGTTTCTCAAAAAAAAAAGAAGACATGATATAAAATCACCGACCTTGTCAAAACCCATCCTTGATGTTACTTTTCGTTTGGTGCGGTTGATTTTATATGTTGAGAATATTTGTTTGAACATCACATTGTTTGTGTTTCGGCTGGTGTGAACGTTTTTGCAGTGTTAAACCTATGTTTGTTTAGTCAGTATTTGCATTATTATTTTCCCGTTCTCATATTTGTTTTGTTTTCTTTTCCTGCTTCGACTTTCATAGATCTGACGGTTTGCAGTGATGATGAAGAATTTGCCAAAATTTATATTTGTGCACCATTTTGTAGAACAAATATTATATTTTAGTTTCTCATATTAATTTATAATGACTAGGAATACAAACATGGGAACCTGAACATGTAGATATTACTTTACAGGACGTTGCTCTCAAATGTGTTCAAGCCCTGTGTCCAACTTCCTATTTGTCGATCTCTGCCTATTTTCCCAAGACCCATGCCTCCCAACCCTGTTCTTTCGCAGCTATGGCGACGTTTAATATCGCCAAGGATTGTCTGTTTCCGTTTAATATAGCCAAGGATTGTCTGTTTCCGTTTAATAAAGCAAATGATTGTCTGTTTCCGTTTAATATAGCCAATGATTGTCTGTTTCCGAGACACGGTGTTGCTGATCAGCCTGTGTTCTTTTGTGTTCAGGTCGTGTAGAATGTCAGTGTTTTTAGAAGGAGAAGAAGAAGAAGAAGAAGAAGAAGAAGAAGAAGAAGAAGAAGAAGAAGAAGAAGAAGAAGAAGAAGAAGAAGGGTAAGAAGAAGAAGAAGAAGAAGAAGAAGAAGAAGAAGAAGAAGAAGAAGAAGAAGAAGAAGAAGAAGAAGAAGAAGAAGAAGAAGAAGAAGAAGAAGAAGAAAGATGAAGAAGAAGAAGAGAAAGAAGAAGAAGAAGAAGAAGAAGAAGAAGAAGAAGAAGAAGTAGAAGAAGAAGAAGAAGAAGAAGAAGAAGAAGAAGAAGAAGAAGAAGAAGAAGAAGAAGAAGAAGAAGAAGAAGAAGAAGAAGAAGAAGAGTCACTAAAGATATGGTGACTATATTACTACAAGTGCAATGAGTTAGATGAGGTACATTTCTTCAGTCAGTGATGGTTCTCGAACATAATCCTACAATCAAGCATACCCCTTGCCCCTTCTGGTGCTGTTGGAAGGCAGAACAAAGACCGACAAAAAATGGTGGGAAACACCGACTCATGTTTGGTGGACTGAAGTAGAAGAAAGAATAAGTTACCCGTGCTGCTCAGATTGAGTTGTGTTTGTTCGTGGAGTTTCACTGCGCTGATTGTGGGCAAGTGGATTCTAAACACGAGGCTAGGCAGTTCAGATAATTCTTGATCAGGTTCTGGATTTACGCTAGTCAAAAGATGCTACCACAGCAGGAGTGCCCGTTGGGGCGTTGAGTGTTATTACTACATACATTCAAGTCAATAGCATAATTAGGTGGGGTGTGAAGTGTTATTCCAACATATAGTCGCGAACAAGGCATAAGAAGGTGGGGTGAGAAGTGTGATTCCTACATATAGTCGAGTCTATTCCTTAATTAGGTTGGGTGTGAAGTGTTATTCCTACATATAGTCGAGACTAAGGCATAAAAATGTGGGGTGTGAAGTGGTATTCCTACATATAGTCGAGTCTATTCCTTAATTAGGTGGGGTGTGAAGTGTTATTCCTACATATAGTCGAGACTAAGGCATAAGAAGGTGGGGTGTGCAGTGTTATTCGTAAATATAGTCGAGCCCATGGCATAATTAGGTGGGGTATGAAGTGTTACTCCTACATATGTCGAGTCCGTGGTATAACTAGGTGGGGTGTGAAGTGTTATTCCTACATATATTCGAGTCCATGGCATAACTAGGTGGGGTCTGAAGTGTTATCCATATGTATAGTCGATACCATGGCTTAACCATGTGGGGCATGAAGTGTTATTCCTTCATATAGTCGAGTCCTTGGCATAATCAGCTGGGGTGTGGTCAGTTCCATTCCTGACCACCTTTCCTTCCCAGACAATTCTCAGAACTTTCTGGCATGTTCCCGGTGCTCATTTATGAAGCTTTATGGACAAATGGGACTATATGGACAAATTAGACTATATGAACAAATGAGACTATATGCCAAATAAGATCGTATGGACAAATGATACTATATGGATAACTGAGGCTGTATTGACACCTGCTACTGTAAGGACAACTGAGGCAGTATAAACACCTTCGACTGTATGGACAAATGAGACTATATGGACATATTAGACTATATGGACACATGTGGCTGATTGGAGAAATGAAATTGTATGGACACACGAGGCTGTATGGACACCTGAGGCTGTATGGACAAATGAGACAATATGGACGAATGAGGCTGTATGGACATCTTAGCCTTAGAGCGTGTGGACACATAAGGCTGTTTGGAGACCTGAGGCTGTATGGACGCACGAGGTTGTATGGACGCATGAGGCTGTATGGACGCATGAGACTGTATGGACGCATGAGGCTGTATGGACACCTGATCCATACTAGTGGAAAAGAAAGGAATCCTGCCAAGCTGGGAATTGAACTATGACCTCTGGCATGCTGACCACTCTGACATGGCTACCTCTACTGGACACAGAGATTGCAATATTTCTCTCCAACATGACCCGCTAGGAGATTCCAACATTAAAGTATAAACTGACACCTTCAGCCACAAACAGTTGATACTATCACAATCAAAATATGTGTATCTAAATAATTATTCATTGACGCGTCCCGAGCAAAAACTTACCCCACCCCGGCCTTTCTTTCCCGGTACCGGTCCTTTGAAATTGATTTCAGTCGTAAGTCAAATGTCCGGTCACTGTTGTTGTCTTGTGTACATATCACACATGTCCTGCCACTGTTGTTGTCCTGTGTACATATCACACATGTCCTGCCACTGTTGTTGTCCTGTGTACATATCACACATGTCCTGCCACTGTTGTTGTCCTGTGTACATATCACACATGTCCTGCCACTGTTGTTGTCCTGTGTACATATCACACATGTCCTGCCACTGTTGTTGTCCTGTGTATATATCACACATGTCCTGCCACTGTTGTTGTCCTGTGTACATATCACACATGTCCTGCCACTGTTGTTGTCCTGTGTACATATCACACATGTCCTGCCACTGTTGTTGTCCTGTGTACATATCACACATGTCCTGCCACTGTTGTTGTCCTGTGTACATATCACACATGTCCTGCCACTGTTGTTGTCCTGTGTACATATCACACATGTCCTGTCACTGTTGTTGTCCTGTGTACATATCACACATGTCCTGCCACTGTTGTTGTCCTGTATACATATCACACATGTCCTGCCACTGTTGTTGTCCTGTGTACATATCACACATGTCCTGCCACTGTTGTTGTCCTTTGTACATATCACACATGTTCTGCCACTGTTGTTGTCCTGTGTACATATCACACATGTCCTGCCACTGTTGTTGTCCTGTGTACATATCACACATGTCCTGCCACTGTTGTTGTCCTGTGTACATATCACACATGTCCTGCCACTGTTGTTGTCCTGTGTACATATCACACATGTCCTGCCACTGTTGTTGTCCTGTGTACATATCACACATGTCCTGCCACTGTTGTTGTCCTGTGTACATATCACACATGTCCTGCCACTGTTGTTGTCCTGTGTACATATCACACATGTCCTGCCACTGTTGTTGTCCTGTGTACATATCACACATGTTCTGCCACTGTTGTTGTCCTGTGTACATATCACACATGTCCTGTCAGTGTTGTTGTCCTGTGTACATATCACACATGTCCTGCCACTGTGGTTTTCCTGTGTAAATATCAAAAATGTCCTGCCACTGTGGTTGTCCTGTGTCATTCATCATGTGCCATGCCGATAAGCGTGGGCGGTCATGTTCTGCCATCTCACTCGATCACCAGAGTCGTGGATCAGATCCGTGTTTCTGTTTCGACCATGCCACAAGGCCAAGCCATCCAGGTATTTAATTCTTGGTCTTCCCCTAGGTCTGTTCCCTTCGATCTTGCCAGTTGTCACCAAGTTCTCCAATTCATTTCTTCTCATAACATGCCCAAACAATTTTGACTGTCTACATCTAATGTCTCTAATCAGTTTACGATCTTAATTTGTTTCTTGAAGGACTTGTTCATTGGTTTTTCTATCTGTCCATGGTATTCTTTGCATTTTCCTCAGAAACAACATTTCCACAGCCATCGTATGTTTTTCAGCTTGTCTGCTCATGTCCACTCCTCACATCCATATAAAAGTACAGGTTCTATGTAGCACTTCAACACTCTTTTTCTCGTTTCAATTGGCGTCTTTTTATTGTTCTATGTAGCACTTCAACACTCTTTTTCTCGTTTCAATTGGCATCTTTTTATTGGTCAGTATGTTTTTCATCTTGCAAAAGGCTACCTTTGCCATGACAATTCTTGTTCTAATCAATTCAAGGCAACTCCCATCAGATGTTATGACTATTACGAGATAGTGTACCGATTCACTTGTTTACGAATATGTCCTGTGTACACATCACAAATGTCCTGCCACTGTTGTTGTCATGTGTACATTAGTTATTACAAATGCCCTGCTACTGTTGTTGTCCTGTGTACATATCTCAAATGTCCTGCCACTGTGGTTGTCCTGTGTACACATCACATCTGTCCTGTCACTGTGGTTGTCCTGTGTACACATCACAAATGTCCTGCCACTGTTGTTTTCATGTGTACATTAGTTATCACAAATGCCCTGCTACTGTTGTTGTCCTGTGTACACATCACATCTGTCCTGCCACTGTGGTTGTCCTGTGTAAAATAGGTAACACATCTGTCCTGCCGCTGTGGTTGTCCTGTGTACATATCACAAATGTCCTGCCGCTGTGGTTGTCCTGTGTACATATCACAAATGTCCTGCCGTTGTGGTTGTCCTGTGTACATATCACAAATGTCCTGCCACTGTGGTTGCCCTGTGTAAAATAGCTAACATATGTGTCTTGCCACTGTGGTTGCCCTGTGTACATATCACAAATGTCCTGCCACTGTGGTTGTCCTGTGCACAATAGCTAACTGTCGGATGTCTGGATTGATGGCTCAACCCCAAAGAGAGAAAGGATTCTAAGTTCCTCTTTCCCAATGAGATCTCGCCCGTTTAATTATTTAACCTTTAATGGCTCAGTTGTTTGAGTCGATAAATATAGTTTCAGAGAACCAAGGAATACCTCTAGGAAAACAATTACAAGTATTTCCCCTTTTACCCCAAAATCCCCTTTTGATGGTTCCTTGCCCCTCCTCTCTCAATTAATCTAATTTTATCTAGGGTGGTTTTGATTAAACTAATTGACTATGACAAGTAAAAAATACACCCATGAAAGGAAATGATTTCCTTTTTCCCCATCATTTATTAACTATATATAGCGTAATGAACAGCAACACATCAAATACATACTTGAAAACATCAGAAATCAATTACATCAAGATCTTTACACATATCTTCAACTGTGACTCCCCCTCTCCTCAAATATGATTGAGACTACGGGTAATTTTGCAGCTAATTTTCCTAGAGATCCCCTGTGGTAGTAAATCTGAAACAGAAAAAGTGGTCTGCCCTCCCTTGTCTTGACTGGTGAGTTCTGAGTTCCTGCTCCAAGCAGTCACTTTGATTCTATGTTTATCTTGTAAGTTTCAGAGTGTTGTACTGCCCCTGGTTGTAGAATAATATTGTTTTAATTGGCTCTAGATTTCCATTCTTGGCAGGTAAATTATGTTGTATAAATGTTACCTCTCCTTTAAGACAAATGGAACTTTTGCAGGCGGATAGGTTTCTGCCCCACTCTCTCACAGAGCATTTAGCAAAGTAGTTTCTATCACCCAAGGCAGGTCTGGATTTAGCTGGATCTAGACATTCCCGTATTCTAAGAGAATGACTTCAAAACACTTCGGCGATAGGTTTCTGAATCTGAATGCGATGTCGTAGGCTGAGGCTTTCTGCCTCTTCATTCACAATACTAAGTTATATTTGAATTTTCGATTGGGAGGGTGCTCTCACTCCAGCATCAGCATCTGAATTTCCTGCCTCGTGTGTGTTGGTGAAAAACAGGCCGTGTTCCGGTCGTTCGTCATTTTATGTAGCTTTCTCCGGTTCAAGTTTTTGGTTGAATTTCGCAGATGCTTCGTATTGTCGTAAAATGAGTCGTAAATTTAGGATTGTAGAAGTACGGAACAAACCAGCTCTGTTGCTGTGTCAATACTCAATTGTTGTACGGGGAAATATTCACATATTTACGGCTTGTGAAAAAAATATATTACATGGCTCCCCTCTCAGACAGTTGTTCGTCTGAAAAACTGTAGCTTTGAGCAACCGTAACAAGCTGATATTTCCTCTAATCCTTTCTACTCCAATTTTGTTTCTTCCTCCTCTGATTCTTGCACCAAATCTTCGATAGGAGGTCTGCTGAGAAAGTCTGCTCCTACATTGATCCTTCCTGGGACATATTCTACTTGAAATAAATACGGTTGTAGGAGTAATGACTATCTCATAAGTCAAGCGTTTAAGTTTCTGGACGCTGCCAGGAACGTCAGAGGTTATTGATCGCACGGTATTGTAAAATTTTTCCCATACAGACACGCCTGGAACTTCTCTACTGCCCAAACTAAAGCTAAACATTCCTTTCCGATGGTAGAATATTTGCGTTCGGCTGAATTCAATTTTCTACTCGCACAGGCAACTGGAAAGAGCATTGAATGATCCTCATCCATTCCTTGTAATAAGGTGACACCATTTCCTATGTTGCTTGCGTCCGTCCTATGTATCCATGGACGTGTTAGATCTGTCAGATGAAGAACTAGTTTAGGCTGTTAAAGCTTTTTTTAACTCCGCGTATGCTTTCTCGCAGTCAGCAGACCAAACTTCCGAAAGGAAGAACGTTACATTCGTAGTGTCCATCAGGTTTGCTGAAGGCTAACCACGGTTTTACTTCCGTTTTCACTGGGATTTGATAATATCCTTTGCTGAGATCTATCTTTGTGAAGTATTTTGCTCTGTTGAGGCTGGTGAAAAGTTGATTCTGATCTGGCAGTGGTTCCGGTTGAAACTCTGTTATAGCGTTCAGCTGCCTATAATCAATGCATAATCTATGTTCACCGGTGGGTTCCCAAATAGAACTACACCAGCATTATAAGGTGATTCAGAAGGTGATATTATCCCAGCTGAAAGCAGTTGTTGAATTTCATCTTTTAGAGGTTTGGCTTTGGCGTATGGAACAAGGTAGGTTTTGACTCGCGCAGGGGTTGGATCCTTCAACTTCATGTCGAATTCTTCAGGATCTGTCAATCACTCTGCATAATTCTCTAAGCTCTCTCGAATCTGCTGCTGCTGATCCTCGTTATTGCTGGGCTAATGTCCACATCTCGATAAGTCTCGTTGAACTGCAGAGGATAGTCCACTCCCATTGCGTTTCCATGTTCAACTTCCGTTGCTACGGCCATTGCTATCAAATATGCTGTCTCTGTGGCGGGTCTGTCATTGTACTTTCGTAACAGGTTGAGATGAAAGATTTTTTCTTTCCCCTTTACAGAGATCTTGTAGTTTGTTCGGGAAATTTTCTCCTTTACTACATAAGGTCCTTTCCAACTTGTTTCGACTCGTGCTAAAAAGTAATAGTACTTTTTCTCCCACCTCTAACTCTCTTTCTTTTGCTTTCTTGTTGAAATTGTAAGTGATGAGCATTTCCCCTAATGTTGCTGGTGGTGGGCTTTGGAGCTACATTCTGACATTCTGGGTATGATTTGACATATCGTTGGATATCCATATTTATTCCCGGCCAGTAGTTGCAGGTTGAGATTCGTTGCGTTGTTGCGTTGATTCCCATATATCCACTAAACACCATTCCAGTTCCAGCTGGTCTATACAGTAATATAGACCACAACACCATTCCAGTTCCAGGTGGTATATACAGTAATATAGACCACAACAACCCTCCAGTTCTAGCTCGTCTATACAGTAATATAGACCACAACACCCCTCCAGTTCCAGCTGGTCTATACAGTAATATAGACCACAAAACCCCTCCAGTTCCAGCTGGTCTATACAGTAATATAGACCACAACACCCCTCCAGTTCCAGCTGGTCTATACAGTAATATAGACCACAACACCCCCCTCCCCAAGTTTCAGCTGGTCTATACAGTAATATAGACCACAACACCCCTCCAGTTCCAGCTGGTGTATACAAATATGAAATTAGCACCATTTATCCGATGTGCCTCAAAACATGGCAAGGGGTTTTCTGCATTATTATTATTAGTATTGTTGTTGTTGTTGTTGTTGTTGTTGTTGTTGTGTTGTTGTCTTTTAATATTGTTAAAATAATTGATTTATCACTGTTCTGTTTCTGCCATCATCACTTCCGTGTTTCTTTCCTACCTTCTCTTAGGCTTCTTTTGTTCTATGTCCGTAAAAAGCAACCTATTCTTGGGCATATCCAAAGACATAAAGCTGGATGGAGTGAGATGAGATATGAACGAGGTTTCACAATCCCGACATATCGGATTCGAAGCCAACCGCAAGGCATTTGGGAGCCGATCTCTTGCGTTTGCTTTTCAAAATGACACGAGCGTGGGCCGTTCAGAAAACACTGACAAATTACTTGCCGTCCAATCTCTTAGAAAATCAGAAACAACCAATGCATTCTGGAGTTGATTTTCCCCATCCTCCAAAGGACGTGCCACTAACTTCACTAAATGCCGTCTGAGATACTAACTACATCTCTCCCCCCCCCCCCTCCCCCCCACCCGACTGTTGATTGGACAGGAATATGGGGCTAGTACCATATGCCCACTGCTCCTCGTGGTGTAAAAGTGGGATCCTTGACCCCAGGAAAAGGTTACTCATCGGGGCCTGGAACTGACGCAGGCTCTTCCCCGGGGGTGGCTCGGATAGGATGGTTTCTATAGAAGCAAACAGTAACTTGTACACATGTGAACGTATTACATAGCATGGATGCCCGGACACACAGAACAACAACGGTAACAACAACAACTTCGACGACATCTGATTCCAGCATATTTATAGTAACGTGATCGTTGTAGACACGTTACTTAGTCTGCCTCCATTGCGTTGATATCTGTACAGTATTATCATTGACTCCATTCTTTACGCTTGCTATCTGCTCTGTTTTCTTTCATACAAATACGTGTTTATGAAAGTTGTAGCAGGGAGTCCCGAACTGTGAATGTGATATAAAGATAAACAAACTGACAATAAATGTGATATAAAGATAAAATAAACAAAGAGAAAATGTACAGATAAAACGGCGCCTGGATATTAACGCTAGGAATACGGATATTAGAAATACTGTGGAATGCCGATGCCCAATGAACGACAGAGATAAGTGAATCATGTTTCACAGCTACCAGCCCGAGATAGTTTTGTGAATGTAATCAGAACAGTTTTAACTCAATTCCATTGTGGAATTCCACAATCACCACCGGTTTGTCGTCATCTTTAATCTATTATAATATTATTATTCTAAACCTTGAGTTAATTGCATATACTTTAAAGAATGTCGCAGTCAACGCCAAATGTTTTTTTTTAAATATTATTTCTTTGAAAATGGAAGTTAAGTAGTTCCATTGTTTTCTGGACGACCGGCACTCGCGCCATTGTATGAAAACTATCGCAATGCAGTCTGCTGCCAAATTGTCCGCTGCTGTGTTTCGAACGCAGTATACAGGATTGTGAATTGCGCCCGTAACGTCTTTGCCACAACGCCAGTTTTCTTAACCTAACTGATAAATATGCTGGAGGCAAGCCGGGCAACAAGTCCTGTAGGAGGAGCATGCAGTTTTGAAATGTACATTGACATCAGCAGAAAGGTACTTTGACATCAGCAGAATGGTACGTTGACATCAGCAGAAAGGTAATTTGACATCAGCAGAAAGGTACTTTGACAACAGCAGAAAGGTACGTTGACATCAGCAGAAAGGTACGTTGACATCAGCAGATAGGTGCATTGACATCAGCAGAAAGGTACTTTGACATCAGGAGAAAGGTACTTTGACATCAGCAGAAAGGTACGTTGACATCAGCAGATAGGTGCATTGACATCAGCAGAAAGGTACTTTGACATCAGGAGAAAGGTACTTTGACATCAGCAGAAAGGTATTTTGACATCAGCAGAAAGGTACTTTGACATCAGCAGAAAGGTACGTTGACATCAGCAGAAAGGTACTTTGACATCAGCAGAAACGTACATTGACAGCAGCAGACAATGTAATGTTTTGTTGAGTTTTCAAGAAGGAGCAAGCAGTTAGAAGACCCGATTGAAACACTTCTTTCTTTCTTTTCGATGTCAGCATCAGGGCTGGCGGCGGTCTGTCAAAGACTGCCATCAGGGTAGTGTTGCTTACTCCTACCCCAAAACACTCGTGTGGGTAGGATAATACACGCGATAATTATATAAAACTCCAAGAATATGCTACAGAAAAGAAAAAAAAACACCTACAATCTTCACTCGGAATGAGTAAACAGCACTCGGAAACTATGATTCACCTTATTCATCTAGATGTACGGGCCCTCGACATGCCGGAATATTAGGCCATGAACGATGGGTCCAGTTAGCAAATCGAAACGGTAAGCAGCATGGACAGGGCTGATACAGTCATTGCTGTACCGACTCGGCTAGCGGAGACTGGCTAGTCCGACTACAAGACCTGCAAGTGAAGCCTATCTAAGGCCTTCGAGGTCAAGAGATGGGTTTCCTCCTCATGGGAACATTGAGCAGGAATACTTTGGGCTGGCTGCTGCATCGGGGTGCACACTTGGGAATATCGAGTGTTAACAGAGATGTCCTGTAAAAGGATATGCAAAACAATTTTTAATGTCGTGACAAGATAACAACAAAATATCATCTCTCTCTCTCTCTCTCTCTCTCTCTCTCTCTCTCTCTCTCTCTCTCTCTCTCTCTCTCTCTCTCTCTCTCTCTCTCTCTTTCTCTCTCTCTCTCTCTCTCTCTCTCTCTCTCTCTCTCTCTGTGTGTGTATATATATATATATATATATATATATATATATATATATATATATATATACATATATATATATATATATATATATATATATATATATATATATATATATATATATATCTTCTTCAGCGTTCCGAGCCATTGCGGTTCTGTGCTGCAGATACAATCCGTCTCCATTCGTCTCTCTGGTTGACCTTCTCTTGCCAGTCGTTGATTCCAAGTGCTTGTAGGTCTGTATATATACTATCTCTCCACCGTCTTCTTGGTCTACCTCGGGGTCTACGGTCATTTATTTCCTGAGTGTAGGCGAGTTTTGTTTCCATATTATCTTCCATTCTTTCTATATGCCCCAGCCATTGTAGTCTATTAGCCTGCTTGATACCAGTGATTACCGGGGACTTAAACAGATCATAAATGTCTTTGTTACTTCTTCTTTTCCACTCTCCACTTTGTGTATCCCTAATGGGTCCAAAGATACGTCTTAAAACTTTGTTCTCAAAGGTTTGTAACAAGGCTTCGTCTCCTTTCGTTGTACTCCAGGTTTCAGAGCCATATAGCACAATTGGTCTGATCAGTGTTTTGTATATTGTGATTTTGGTGTTACGAGATAGCGCATTTGATTTTAGTAGATGTTGTAGTGCATAGTATATCTTATTTCCAGAATTGATTCTAGTTTGTATTTCTTCCCTTATGATGTTGGAGCAGTTGAAGATTGTACCCAGGTATTTGTATGTTTCCGTTCTTTTATTGGTCATATTATCTATTTGTATGTGGCCAGAGTTTTTAGCCATTCCTTCTATTACAGTGTAGAGGTGTTACACACAGGTTAGAAGGCACGTGATCGTATAGGACACAAGTCTCCGTTGTTTATAACATTCTTTATTTGTCGAATCGTTCCACTACAGCATAATGATGGTAGGCTCAAATTCCGATGTTTACCTACTTTCCTGCTAGCTGACCCCCAAGTGACGTGTGTCCCAGCCTAGATACACTTCTTCATTCGTGCACACACGTTCACTAGCTATGGTTTTCCCACTAGTCAAGGAATGCGCAGCATTCCTTAACTCTTTACTCCTAAGCTACTCTTTACAATACCTCCCCTTCTTCAAGGAGAATTTTTCCCTGAAAAACTCTCAACCCCAACTCTTAACCCCCTTAACTATACATCTCTATACAATAACAACAATTCCATATAATTCTTAACTCAATTCTCATTCCCCTATCTCATCATAGCCAATTGCTAACCAGAGACAATAATACCGAAACTCTCTACAAAACTCGTTATAAAGTTCTCCAGAAAACTCTCTACAAAACTCTCCATAAAGTTCTCTAGAAAACTCGCTACAAAACTCTCCATAAGCGAACCGCTTTTAAAATTTAACCATCTAAATTATGATTGACAAAACTGAAGATATTCCCCCTTATCCTCTATTTCTCACTTATTCATTCTCACATTCTCACTATTCTAGGATAGACAGAAAAAATAGTTAGATTGGGTAGTTAGATTTGGTAGGTGCGCACCTAAAAATAATAAAAGTAAGGAAAAAGTAAGAAGTAATCACCTTTCTCTTCCCATACATTCTCAAAACTTTATAAAAATAAAGTTTCAAAATTTATCTTCAGTTTCCGTCAATAATAATTGTTATTATCAAAAAAATATGTTAATCCAAAACTACCAGCTTTTGTATTATTCACCTCGTCAAGTTCAAGTTTACCATTCCTTCAAAAAAAAACTCCAAATTATTAGTATACTGTTAAGTACAGTCTTCTTCTTCCAATATCTATTTATTTAAATGCCAAAACTCAACCTGGCATTCCCCCCATATTCTCCCATTAAACGCTGTTCAACCCAGCTCCTATTTTTAACCCAATCATTTACATTGCGAACGACTCAACTACTTTAAGTCATCTGTTTCCAAAAAAAAAAAAACACTTCATTTTTCTTCTAACTGAACGTCAAACTATTAATCATTTAAACACACTCAGGTTAACTCAATAAAACCAAAGTTTTGTAAACATAAGCAGCTAAGTTAACTTATTCATTTCATAAAGCGCAATTGAAGTTCAAACAATTGACTAAACAATATCCCCACACATTAATCAAATTAAACGTATATAACTTAAAAACCAACCTGATCATAAAACATATACCAATAAGTCTTAAGTTATTACAATATTATGTGTATTCCTCCCAACAACTCTTGCTTAAGTTATTTACCAACTACCTTCTTTGTAAACACAAAAATATCGTGTCTAACTTCTTCTTCTATCTGCCCTCTGCAGAATATTCTACCACGCTATTTATCTACCTTTTCTCCATTTTCTTAATAACTTCAAATTTTTTTCGATAAGTGCAATATCTACATCAATGTCGCTATCCTCCCGAGGAGAGCTATCTTCTTTCATATCAGCTTCTTCATCAGTTTCTGACTTTTCATCCATATCTTGTTCCCCATCTGTATATCCATTACTAGCAACCGCTAATTTCTTCCTTTCTAAATCCAATCTAATTTTCCTGTCTTGCCGTCTCAACAAATTTTCAAATAGTGGCATATCTTCACCACTTGAAGAATTCACTCTAAGTTTCCTTTGCCTCTTAATTTCTTTTTCTTTCTGTCTATCCAACTTTCTTTTTACTGCCTGTCTTGTATTCATAAATGGAGGTTCTATTTTTTCCTTGACTGATTCTTCGCTAATATAATCGTCATACATGTTATTTTCCTCTGTCATGACTGTTTTTGGTAATGTTTCTTCTTGTTCAGCTGTAGTAAATGCTGTTGTCACTTGTTTCCCATTCTCTATAGGTATAGGATATACCGATTGTCTGACAATCTGTCCACCTGACAATATTTCTTCGGAACAATAATTATTATTACTATTCTCTGCATCCCTTTCCTCATTATCCCGCCTTAAGTGCTCTACATGTGAACGTGCAACATGCCCTGAAATTTGATTCTTAATAGTATATGACACTGGGCCCTTTTTTTCTAAAATATAATATCCCGGGACCCAATGAGCATCAAACTTAGAGTTTTTTCTATGTTTTTTTGTAATACACCCTATCACCTATGTTGAACTCTTGTAAGTGTTCATTTTTATTTGCGTATTTCTTCTGTCTTTCTCTAGCCTTAATTATATTATTTCTTAAACGTACATGTGCTTTGTGCATCTCTTGCAACCTTGTTTCCTGAAAATCTTCCCCCAGATATTTTCTCCTAGGCTTTAATAAATTATCAATTGGCAATATTGGTTCTCTCCCATGTACTAAGTAAAATGGTGAGAAACCTGTTCCTTCATTTTCGTGTGTACGTATCGCCGCTAATGCTATCCCCAAATAAAGATCCCAATCCATATCATGTTCTTCTACATTTTTCGCTAGAACATTGTATAGTGTTCTATGTTGTCTCTCATTTTTAGCATTAGAAGTTGGTCTGTAATATGAAGTCCTAATGTGTTTTATATTCAAATCTTTTACCAATTTTTCAAACTTTCTATTTACAAATTCTTTCCCATTATCTGTAAGTATTATTTGTGGACACCCAAACCTTGGTATAAATTCTTGTAACAGCATATTTATAACTGAATCAGCACTCTTGTCTGGAATTGGATAAACTTCTGGCCAGAGACTATATGAATCAACTATATGTAGTAGGTATACATTTCCCGATAATGTTTTTGGATGAGGACCTGAAATATCCAAACTTACTTTCTGCATTGGAAATTGAGGAATATCGGTATCTTGTAAAGGACATTTGATTATCTTCATGTTTCTTAACCTACACTTTTCACATGCTTCAACATATTCATATACGCTTTTGAATAAATTCGGCCAGTAATATTTACTGCTAATAGCCTTCACTAACTTATCTCGTCAAAAATGACCATTATTATCGTGATATGCCTTTAAGACTTCTTGTTCTAAATGTTTCGGAATATATTTTCTTACTCCTTCACCTTTTTCACTGATATAATATAATTGATTGTCTTCTTGTAACTCTACAAACTTTCTTTTAAAACTATTTTCCCCTGTTTCTTTCAGTTTTCTTTTTATTTGTACTATTTTTGGGTCTAACTCTTGTTCTACTTTCATATCAAACTGTTCTAAATGTGGGTCTTCTGTTCTAGGTTCAGACTCTTGATCCGATGGTAAACTCTCAAATTCTTCCCTATTTGATATGGCAGAATCTAATATATTTACTTGCCAGTTTCTATCGTCTATCTCTGGTTCAGCTTCATCTTCCGTGTTTCCTGATGACTGTGTATATGGAATCCTAGACAAAAGATCGGCGCATGTATTATGTTTCCCTGAAACATATTCAACCTTAGCATTGTACCCCTGTAAATTCAATGCCCACGTTTGTGTTTTCCTATTTTGTATTGGTGCTTCTAATATCGACTTTAATGGCATGTGGTCAGTTCTAATAATGAAATTGGCATTATGTAAGTAGTAATTTAATTTTTGAAGAGCGTAGTGTATAGCATATGCTTCTTTCTCAATAATCGGCCATTTCTTTTGAGTCTTGCTGAGTTTATGAGACAAGAAATAGATTGGTCTTTCATTTTTAACCCCTGGTATTCCAGATTCTTCTCCTTCATATGGTTGAACCAAACATGCTCCTATTGCGTTGTCTGAAGCATCTGTGTATATTATTAGCTGTTTATTCAGGTCTGGATGTGTTAATAATGGTACCACTGTTAAGCTATCCTTTAAAAGTTCGAACGCTTTTTGACACTCATCATCCCACTTAAATCTAGCGTATTTACCCGTTAAATTCGTAATAGGTATTGCTATCCTTGAAAACGCTGGTACAAACCTCCTATAATATGCACACGTTCCTATAAATGCACGGACTTCCTTAACATTAGTTGGAGGAGGTAACTGTTTAATAACCTTTATCTTGTCCTGGTCTGGTTTAATACTTCCCTATTTATTATATAGCCTAAATATTTTGTTTCTGTTTTTAAAAACTGGCACTTACTAAGCTTTAATTTAACGTCATGCCTTCTTAATCTGTCAAATACTAGTCTAATATGTTTCAAATGATTCTCTACATTTCCTTTCGTAAATATTAATATGTCATCTATATATGCTAGGGCAAAATTTTGCATACCGTCTAGTACTTCATTTATTAAGAACATATAGTGAGACGGTGCATTTTTCAAACCGAATGGCATACGTAAGAATTCATAAGAACCCATATGAGTACAGAAAGCACTCTTATTTTGAGCATCCTTCGACATAGGTATACACCAAAATCCTGATCTTGCGTCTAGTGTTGTGAAAAATGTGGAGCCATTAAGTAATCCCAAAATATCATAAATCACCGGCAATGGGTACGCTACATTCTTAGTAATTTTGTTCAACGCCCTGTAGTCACAACAGAACCTGTTCGAACCATCAGATTTGGCTACGATTACCACCGGAGATGACCATTCTGATTTTGATCTTGTTATTATGCCTGCTTTCAACATATCTTCTATTGCCTTTTCTACGACTTCTCTATTTCTTAATGGAGTTCTATATGGTTTTAAACCAATTGGTGGATGGTCTCCCGTATCTATTTCCATTGTAACTGTTTTTGTCTTTCCCAATTCTAAATCATTAATTGCAAACACATCCTGATTTTGTTTTATAAGTTGTTCTAATACTTCTTTATTTTCTGGCGGAGTTTTTAATTGTGAAAACAATTCTTGTTCTCTTGTTACTTTGTCTAGTGAATGTATTTGGGCTGTATTTCTTCTAGATGGATGGATCAATTCATCCATTCTTACGTTCCCTTTTTTTTCGCATCCGCGTCTGTTAATAATTCTGTCACTAGAATAACTTATGCCTGCCATATTTACTCTGTCTGTTGCCAATATGTCACTAACGTTATGTTCTAGCTTGGCTATTACACATCCTCTGTATAATTTAATTTCTCTACCTGTGTTATTAATAACCATCACTGGAAATGTTAAACTTTTATCCAATTCTATTATTCCATCCGGAACTTCTAAACCTGGCTCATCTATTATTTCCTTTTGCAATTCAGTGATTCTGACTATGTTTCCTGCTACATAATACGGGTTTCTCTTTAGCTTCGCTTGTATCAAATTAACCGACTGTGGTTTTAAATTCATGGTCGTTTTAACTCTAACTAGTGTCGACACATGCATATCTTCTTCTAAATCTACGTAAACATCTTGGAATTTTAATTTATGCAAATCAAATTAAAGTCTCACCCCATTTTTCAATAAAACATCTCTACCCAATATCATATTCCTATTTAAATCTTTGACTACATGGAACATATGCCTGACATTTATCCCTCCTAATTTAAAGTTTATCATTGTTTGTCCTAGCACTTCTAATTTTTGTCCCGTTACCGAATGAAGATTCTCCTGAATTCTAAATATTTTACAATTTTTTAACATTCGATATAAAAATGCTTCTTTAATCACGCTAACTTGTGCTCCCGAATCAACTAATGTTCTAACTTTATATTTTCCTATTTCTACTATACATGAGCTAGGATCCACGATATTTAATGACAATTGTTTTATCTCTGCTTGTTTTTTATTTCTAAATGTCCTATTATACTCATCATTTGGATTTTTAATACATTGATGCTCCTTTTGGATCTTACTATCTTCCCTCCTATTGCCGACCCTGTTCAGTAAGCGGGATGCCAATTTTCCTGGAGTTTTTATTTGGAGCAGCTTATCGTTCTGTTGAAATCAAATCATTTCTGGTACCTCGAGACTTCACAAGTTGTAACATGTAATCAGCGAGTTCATTCTGATAACCTTGTGTACTAATTTTTGATGCAAAACGGCATTACTTGATCTCATTATACAATTAGTGTTGGTCAGTGATCAAGTTATTTCAGACTATTTATCAGATAAGAACATCAGTCTTTCAAAAAAATAAGTTTAACAATCAAACCTTTTGAGCTGGCCTGAGAAATCGATCTCCTTTTTAAACAGAAATACACTGAGAACCCACAACAACTACCCCTGGGCGGGCTTTCAGCTGTTGCGTTTCTTATTATTATTTACTTAAAAAACTTCCTTCTCCAGACGCCCAGACACAACCATATTCCATGGCGGTAACTCTCTCCTCAACATCCCATGTTGCTCTTTGAGGTCAAAGGCACCAAATCAACCTGTATTACAGTGTAGAGGTGTTACACACAGGTTAGAAGGCACATGATCGTATAGGACACAAGTCTCCGTTGTTTATAACATTCTTTATTTGTCGAATCGTTCCACTACAGCATAATGATGGTAGGCTCAAATTCCGATGTTTACCTACTTTCCTGCTAGCTGACCCCCAAGTGACGTGTGTCCCAGCCTAGATACACTTCTTCATTCGTGCACACACGTTCACTAGCTATGGTTTTCCCACTAGTCAAGGAATGCGCAGCATTCCTTAACTCTTTACTCCTAAGCTACTCTGTTACACTTCTCTTGAAATTACCATATATTCTGTCTTATCTTGTTTGATAACCAGCCCCATCTGTTGGGCTTTTTCCTTTAAGTGAGTCAATGTTTCTAATGTCTTTTGTTCATTTTCCCCTATAATATCTATATCATCTGTATAACAAAGCAGCTTGGATGTTCCTCCAATATCACATCCCTCCTTTACCCTCCTTACAACTTTCTCTAGAGCCAGATTGAAGAGTAGCGGTGATAGTGTATCAACCTGTTTCAAGCCAGATGCTATTTGGAAAGGGTCTGATTTCCTAACTTTATATGTTACTATATTATAAGTATCTTCCATGCATAGTCTGGTCATGTTGATTAACTTCCTTGGTATTCCAAATTCCTGCATAGCATTCCATAGTCTATTCCTATGGACACTATCATAAGCCTTTTTAAAATCCACAAAAATGTTATAGAGATCTCTTTTATATTCCCAATTTTTCTCGGCTATTTGTCGTAAGATAAATATCTGATCTATAGTTGATCTGTTTTGTCTAAAACCCGCCTGGTAGTCACCTGAATATTGTTTTAATCTATTTAGTAATACTGCGGATAGTATCTTATAGCTTTTGGACAGGAGTGATAGTCCTCTTTAATTTTCACATTGGAACTTGTCTCCTTTCTTAAATATAGGTATCAATAATGACTCTTTCCAGTCATGGGGTAATTCTTCTGTCCTCCAGATTTTTATTATTAGTTCGTATAGCTTTAGATGTAATGCATGGCCAATCAATCATGTACCATGCTGGAAAGCGTGGGCGGTCATGACTCGCCATTTCACTCGATCACCAGTGTCGTGGATAAGCTCATTGTTCCTGTCTCGTCCATGCCATGTGGCCAAGCCATCCAGGTATTTTCCTCTCGGTCTTCCTCTTGGTCTGTTCCCCTCGATCTTGCCAGTTGTCACTAAGTTCTCCAATCCATTTCTTCTCATAACATGTCCAAAAAATTTTGACTGTCTACGTCTAATTTCTCTAATCAGTTTACGATGTTCATTTGTCTCCTGTAGTACTTGGTCATTGGTTTTTCTGTCTGTCCATGGTATTCTTTGCATTTTCCTCAGAAACCACATTTCTGCAGCCATCAGATGCTTTTCAGCTTGACTGCTCATTGTCCAAGTTTCACATCCATACAAAAGAACAGGCTCTATGTATCCCCTCAACACTCTTTTTCTCGTTTCAATTGACATCTTCTTATTGGTCAGAATGTTTTTCATCTTGCTAAAGGCTACTTTCGCCATGGCGATTCTTGTTCTAATCTCTTCAAGGCATCTCCCATGAGATGTTATAACTGTTCCAAGATAATTGTACCGATTCACTTGTTGAAGAATATTTCCATTTACTTGTAAATTACATTGTGGCACTTCTTCCTTCCTACTGACGACCATAACCTGAGTCTTTTTACAATTTAATTCTAACCCCAGTTGCTCACTGTGTACAACAACCGCATCTACTAATTGTTGCAGGTCCTGCTCATTGTCTGCAATTAATACTGTATCATCTGCATATCTAAAGTTATTGATGTTTTGTCCTCCAATGCTGATTCCATTTATATCCTCTACATTTCTGAAAATATTTTCACTGTACAGGGAAAAAAGATCTGGAGACATCACACATCCCTGCCTAACACCTCTCTTAATTGGCTGATACTGTCCCACTTCATTATCAATCCTTATTGCAGCTTGTTGTTTCCAATATATGTTTTTTATAAGTCTAATGTCTTTCCCATCAATTTGTAGATCTGCAAGCATATCCACCATGCTGACATGTCTAACGCTATCAAAAGCCTTTGTATAGTCAATAAAGCAAAGATGTATATCCTTGTTTACTTCTATAGCACGTTCAATAACTGTTCGCAGCATATACACAGCATTTATTGTACCCTTTCCTTCTACAAACCCGCATTGTTCTTCCCCTATTTCAGGTTGTATCTTCTTCCTCATTCTTTGCATGATAATTCTTAGCAAAATCTTTGTGATGTGACTCATTATACTAATTGTTCTATATTGATCACATTCCAAGGGTCCTGATTTCTTTGGGATTGCAATAAATATAGAGTTACATAATTCAGGAGGTATATCTCCAGTATCATATAATGTGTTCAGCAGTCTGGTGACTTGATCTAGTCCAAATTCTTCTAAAGCTTTAATCATTTCTGTTGTGATGTTATCTGCACCGGGGGCCTTGCCAGCTTTCATATGCTTAAGAACATTTCGAACCTCCATCTCCAAAATTGGCGGTCCTTCATTATTAAATCTAATATCATACTGTTCGTCTCTGTTATCATCATAAAGGTCTTTCACATAATCTGTCCATACCTGTATAATCTGGTCTTTTTCTATTATGATTTTGCCATCTTCAGTTTTTAGACACCCGGTTGGTGTACTTGTTCTTTTATTAGTAAGTTCCTGAATTCTTTTGTGCACTAATGTGGTATTTTGACTGTTGTGTTGGCTTTCAATTTCTAAGCACTTTTCCTCAAGCCATGCTTCTTTTGCCTCCTTACATAATGTTCTGACTTGTCTGTGAATTTCTTCATATTTGACAGAATTATTTTTGCTGAGTCCTCTTGTTTCCATGAGGTGTAAAATTTCTTCAGTCATCCATTTCTTACGACCCACTTTCTTTAATTTTGGAATAGTTGTTTCTGCAGCCACATTGATTGAATTCTTCAACGTTTCCCATTGATCATCCACATCCTGGAATAGGATCTCTAGATCAGACAAAATTTCAAATCTGTTCTGTACTTCTATGTTGAATTTGTTTTGTATTTCCTTGTCATTACTCAATGTACACAAATCATATTTAGTGTTTCCTGTTATATACTTGACTTTCTTCAACTTTATCCTCAATGTTCCTGTGAGTAATCTGTGGTCACTATAACAATCAGCACTGGGAACTGTTTTTGCTAATGTTAATTCGTTTCTAAATCTTCTGCTAATCAGAATGTAGTCAATCTGGTTCTAATCCTGGTATCAGGACTCCTCCATGTCCATAATCTTCTAGGTTGTTGTTTGAACCAGGTGTTTCCTACAATCATTTCCTGCTCTTTTGCCCACTCTACGAGTCTGTATCGTCTTTCATTTCTCTCTCCTAAACCATAGTTTCCTACTGTGTATCTATCTCCTTGATTTCCTACTTTTGCATTGAAGTCCCCTATTATGATGTTTATTTCTGAATTTTTACATTTCTTTAAGGCAGACTCTATGTCATTATAAAATTCTTCTACACTATCTTCACTGGATTTTCCTGTTGGGGCATATACTTGAATAATATTTATGCTAAAAGGTCTGCCACTTAATTTAACTAGTAGAACTCTGTCCGACACGGCCCAATATCCTTGAATAGATTTTGATGTTTCCGGTCCAGAATAATTGCCACTCCCCTATGACGATCTTCACCTCCAGAATAAATAATCTTGAAATCTTCTTCTATCTTGATGCCTGCTCCTGTCCATCTCGTTTCGCACATACCTAAAATATTAATTTTTTCCCTTTCAATTTCTTATGTTTTCTAATTTTCCGTCGTTGTTTAACGTCCTAACGTTCCAAGTTGCTAATTTTAACGTCTCTGTCCTTGTCTTGCGATGATCGGTCTTTAAGCGAATCATGATATACTAGGCACTTTTAAAGAGGTAGTTTGCCGTTGCTTTCCTCTATGGCAGTGACCTTACTGGTCGGAGACCGCAGCCATTGACTCTAGACGAGTTCCTTTGCCTGCCGTCGTGTAAATCGAGGCCATGACCCACACATATCTGTCGGCTGCCCTCAAAATTACATCCACCACCTGCCTTCCGTGGCTTCTTTTGAAAACTTTCAATAAAAGGAACACAATATAACATCACATAATCCACAGGGAAACACTATTCACAGGGAATCCAAAGGAAATCACACGAAATCCAATGAAAAACACTAAATAGCTTCCCTCCGAAAAGTAACGCTTCATCTTGTCGCCATTTTACCGGAAGTATGGCCACCTGCCTTTATAAATTCTGCAGCAATTCCATCAGCCCCAGTTGCCTTATTGTTTTTAAGTCGTGTGATTACATATAGGATTTCTTCAAATGCAGGTTCTTCAATTTGTGGTTCACACGTTAGAACCTCTTCCTGTGAGAAAGTGTTATTTGGAGCTTCACAATTTAGTAATTCAACAAAATAGCCTTCCATGTGTTGCACATTTCCTCATTGGTATTTATCATATTCCCATTTTTGTCTTTTAAACCATATGTGTTGTGTTGGTTGCCCTCGTTTCATTGACTTCAGTTCTTTAAAAAAAATTTCTGGATTCGTTTTTCTGGTGATTAGTTTCCATATCTTTGATTTTATTACACTTATATTCTCGCTTCTGCTGTCGAAATATTTTTGTAGCCTCTTTACATTCATTTCTATATTGCTCTTCCTTTTGGATGTTGTTGATGTCATTTAACCATAAATGTCTGGCATTATCTTTCCTATTGACTGCTTCTTCACATTTTTGATTGAACCATCTGTTCTTTCTATGCGTGGTTAACACACCGAGACATTCTTCTGCGGTAGATTGAATTGTATTCTTGATGTTCAACCAAGTTTGGTCAACGCTTTCCACCAAAGGGGTTTTGCAGAGTTTCAAGTTTACATTTTATTTCATCTGTAAATTTCTCTTTGACTGTAATTTCTTGTAGTTTTTCTTTATTATATGTTGGGTGTAATCTTTGTTATTTAGTATAGAAAGCTCTCTTAAGTTTTAATTTAAATTTTGCTCCAACGAGGAAGTGGTCGCTGTCGCACTCAGCTCCTCTATAACTTATAACTTGCTGTATGTTTGATGCATTTCTGTTGTTAATTAAAATGTGATCTATTTGATTATAGGTTCTCTTGTCACATGATTTCCAATTTTGTATGTGTGTATCATTTCTTTGTAGTCTGGTACTGCTAATCTGCAGTCCTTTGGCTTCTGCCAGGTTGATGACTCTCCATCCATTATCATTTGAAGTTGTATGTAGGCTTTCCATACCGGCCACTTTTTTATGAGTTTGCTCTCTACCTATTTTTGCATTGAAGTCTCCCAGCACAATCAGGATGTCCTGTTTGGGGGTTTCTTCTATGACATCTTCCAAATCATAAAAGTCTTCTTTAACGTGATCTTCTTTCTCTTCAGTAGGTGCGTGTACATTAATCATCGTTATATTTTTCCATTTACCTTTTATTCGTAATTTACTAATTCTTTCATTAACAGCTTTAAAGTTTAGAACGTTCCCCCATAACTCTTTTTTGATGACAAATCCTGTTCCGAATTCATGTTTATGTTGATATATATATATATATAAATCATCAAGTGCCGTGCCGGCTGGCGTAGACGTTTATGGCTCTCCACAGATCTCGGTCTTTGGTGTTCTGGATCAACTGTGCTGATGATATTCCTACATGCCACCATCTCATTCTATCAAGCTTCATTTCTCTTGGTCTGCCTCTGCCTCTCTTCCCCTCGATCTCTCCAGTCGTCACGACGTTCTCCAATACCTCTCTTCTCATCACATGACCAAAAAAGCTGTTTATCTCTTTCTTATTGTTGTATATAATGTTCTAGTTTCATTAGCCTCTTTCAGGCATTCGTTGTTAGTTACTCCGGCAGTTCAAGGAACTCGCAACAATCGTCTCAGGAACCACATCTCTGTTGCATCTAATTTCTTCTTAACTTGTTCATTTACATTCCAATATTTCACTGCCATGCAGCAAAACAGGTTCTATATAGCAATTCAGCACTCTCTTTTTATATTCATTGATAGCGACTTATTGCATAAGATACTCTTCATTTCCTGAAATGTAGCTTTTGCTTGCCCTATTCTGCTCTTAATATCTGATATGTGTGTGTGTGTGTGTGTGTGTGTGTGTGTGTGTGTGTGGGTGGGTGGGTGTGTGTGTGTGTGTGTGTGTGTGTGTGTGTGGTTTTTTTTTTTTAGGGCTGCGGAAGTTAATGATTAATTAATCGATTAATCGTTAATTTCTTTTAATGATTAATCGAAAACTTTTCTCCCATCACTTATATAAATGAACCGGATTTCGAAAAATTGTCGGACATTTTAAACATAGTGCCGCAAACACAACCGAGTTGCAAAATTGTACTGAGTCACCATTGTGTAAGCTGCAGCAAGATGTACCAACAAGATGAAACAGTATGTTTATTATGCTACAGAGCCTTCTACAGGTCAGAGAAGCATTAACTGTCTACATGTCAGATGAACAGAAGCAATACAAAGGTCCAAAACTGTCAGGTTCAGATTGGGAGAAGATTTCGAAATATGCCAAAGTTTTGGACTTATTCTGTCAGATCACGGTCCTGCTTGACGGTCAAGATTTTGTTTCATGTAGCTGTGTATTGCCATTGCTATCTTCGTGAACAATATGACCGTACACGATGATGATCCAGGCTACATAGCTAAATGTAAGGCAGCATGTATTAATGACTTCAGTGAACGTGTAGCTAATATGACAAGTATGTAAATACTACAGATTACAACAGCACTTGATCCACGGTACAAATACCTGAAGTGTTTGTCAAAAGATGCAAAAGAACGAACTTGGTCACGTATTGAACAACGAATAGCAGTTAATGTTCATGATGGGCAGATGGAGACTGATGCAACGAATGATACTGACATTGACAATGAAACTATATGTGAACCAAATGAAGAGAGTGTTAAGCTAATTTAGTCTGAAATGGATAAGAAAGTTGCTGAATCGGTTGACCCTTTACAATGGTGGAAACTTAATGAACATCGATATCCAAAATTGGCTTTCCTTGCCATGACCATTCTGTGCATACCGGCTACCTCAGTTCCATGTGAGCTCGTCACTTGAAGCAAATACTGTCAACATACGCGTCTGTTTGCATAGTTGGTTATTAGATGACATATGAACAAGACAATCCAGTGTTATTTCGATTTTTGACAAATGCGACTATAATGTGAGTTATACGACTATAATTGTTTTGCTTTAATCGAAATTAACGATTAATTAATCGTTAATTTTTCAAAAGTTAACTATTAAATGTAAATTAATCGGTCGCAGACATAGTATATATACACACACACGCACACACACACGCATACACACACACACACACACACACACACACACACACACACACACACACACACACACACACACACCTGGGAATCTGGGTGATTGAAGTTAAAACAAGCAGACAGTTCAGCAAAAGGTCGAATGCCAGGCAAAAATACACAGACTAGATAACATCGCATCTCTAACGTCATTAACTCAGGGTGTAACTAGGGTTTCACATTATTACCCCTGAAGTACCTGGGCAAATACTCCAGATATTTCCGAGACTATTATCTCTCTGTCTTCAGCCCTGCCTCTCTACACGCTGTCTCCGCATCTCTCACAGTCAATGAACAGCAGTCGTTTATTATATTTACTTGAACAAACCAAAATCTCCCGATCTTTCTCTCTCCTTACCTTACTTTCTCAACTTCACCCCCTGTAGTATAAACAAATTATGAAGTTTGTCTGTGGCACGTATCAGTCCTCCACATTTTGGCGATTACTTTTATCCCACATATGACTTCAATCTCAATAGTCCAGAAATGTATTATCTTGATCTCGCGTGTTTCTTGAACTGCAGCGGTTTAGAGAGTCGTGCATTTTCAAAATCGAAAGTCGTATCGTTTTCAACCAGTCTAGGTTTTCACTGAGATTTACAATCTATGTTATTATTTCAAATTCTGATGGTTAGTCTTCGCGAAATTTGATTTTGATAGAGCATCTGCTATTGCTAATGGTAAACTTGGTTTTCCACTTTTGTATTGTTGTTAAATTGGTCTTGTGTGTATATTGTAATGAATCTAATAGTTCCATGAACGACGGCGTACATTTGTGACCCCTACATACGAGGGAGAGTCGATAAGTAAGTCACACAGTTATGTGGGATGGCAGGTAAATGTAGTTGATGTTTTCTGCAGGTGTCATTAGGCGACAGCAACATCGAACTTTATATTCCCATTCGTCATGTGACGCTAGGTGTCTCATGCGCATGCGCAGCGCATAAACAAAATGGAGACTGTACTTACGGAGTGTACCAGCAAAGAGCAACATGCTGTTGTGCGTTTTTGTGGGCAAAAGGACTGCCTGCAAAGGACATTCATAAGGAAATGCTTCCTGTTTATGCTGACAAACATTTGTCCCGTAAAGCAGTGCATAGCTTGGTAGAAAAATTCTCAAGGACGCTCTAAAATTGTTGATGAAATCCGATTTGGTCGTCCTGTTGAGATTGCAATAGAAGCATCCTTGCAGAGGGTGGTGGAGATGATTAGAGGTGACAGGCGAGTAACGATAGACTCTGTAGCATCTGCAATTGCAATAGGGTGCTCAAATGCTTTATGATGCAATTCGAAGAAAACGTCCATGACTGCTGACTAGAGGAGTGTTGCTTCTTCATTACAATGCCAGACCACATACCTCTCGATTAACTCAGGAGAAAGTTAACCAACTAAGGTGGGAAGGTCTGAAACATCCACCTTACAGCCCCGACTTAGCCACTAGCAATTTCCACCTTTTTGGTCCACTGAAAACCCACCTTGGCAGGAGACATTTTGCGAATGACGCCGAAGTTGAATGTGAAGTGAAAACGTGGTTTAGATAACAGAGCACGCAGTTCTATGCAATCGGTTTGGGAGGACTGATAAAACGATGGGATAAAAGTATCAATGTTGGTGGAAATTATGTTGAGAAATAAAGAAACAATAAAAATAAACTTGTTTCAATTTGGTATCATATTAAGTTATTTTTTTTACAGCCATTTGTGACTTACTTATTGACTTCCCCTCGTATTTCTATGATCCCGTATGCATTTCTGCGACACCGGATGGATTTTTATCTCTCTGACACCGGATGTATTTCTATGATCCGTTATGTATTTCTGTAACACCAGATGCATTTATATGACGCCTTTTTTATAATTTTGTGACCTGCTATGTTTTTCTGTGACATCCTGTGTATTTCCCTGACACCTGATGTATTTCTGTGACACCCTGTACATTTCCCTGACACCCCATCTATTTATGTGACATCTGATCTATTTATGTGAGTGTTAGCAGTAAACAGCAGACCATAGCTGGCACGCTGCCCCTGGAAAATTGCCTTTAGTACTCACTGCAGGCCCAGAATTAGAACATGTGCCCATAAATTGCGATGTGATGGCGTAATGGTTAGTGCGTTCGCCTACTAGAGAGTGATTCGGGTAGAATCCCCAGCAGAAGCTGAACCATACTGACCCACCAGTACCGCGCTGGGGTCCACCATCCCCATAAACATGTGTCCCAGCCAAGTGCCTCAATAGTTGTGACATTGTCTGTGGAGAAGAGGAAGCTAGAAAGAGATATGTCCCCCTCACCTCATTGTGTCGTGGTCTAGGAGAAGAGGCAGCTAGAAAGAGATATGTCCCCCTCACCTCATTGTGTCGTGGTCTAGGAGAAGAGGCAGCTAGAAAGAGATATGTCCCCCTCACCTCATTGTGTCGTGGTCTAGAATACGTGCAGGACTGCGTTTCATACCTCACACGAACGTATTATTGTAGCAGTGACTACTGATAACTCGGACTGTATAGAACTAGAGGGAGTTACGTGGTTATTGTAACAGGGAATTATAGAACCACAGGGAGTTACATTCGTTATTGTATCAGGAAATTCTAGAACTACATGATGTTACATTCGTTATTGTATCAGAAAATTCTAGAACCACAGGGAGTTACATTCGTTATTGTACCAGGAAATTCTAGAACTACAGGGAGTTACTTTCGTTATTGTAACAGGGAATTCTAGAACTACAGGGAGTTACATTCGTTATTGTAACAGGGAACTATAGAACTACAGGGAGTTACATTCGTTATTGTAACAGGGACTGTCTAGAACTGCGGACTACTACATTTATTACGGAAATATATCAATGTCTACAACCAACAGCGACTGTCTAGAACTGTAGACTACTACATTTATCACGGAAATATATCAGTCTACAACCAACAGCGACTGTCTAGAACTGTAGACTACTACATTTATTACGGTAATATATCAGTGTCTACAACCAGCAGAGACTGTCTAGAACTGCGGACTACTACATTTATTACGGAAATATATCAATGTCTACAACTAACAGCGACTGTCTAGAACTGTAGACTACTACATTTATTACGGAAATATATCAATGTCTACAACCAACAGCGACTGTTTAGAACTGTAGACTACTACATTTATTACGGAAATATATCAATGTCTACAACCAACAGCGACTGTCTAGAACTGTAGACTACTACATTTATTACGGAAATATATCAATGTCTACAACCAACAGCGACTGTCTAGAACTGTAGACTACTACATTTATTACGGAAATATATCAATGTCTACAACCAACAGCGACTGTCTAGAACTGTAGACTACTACATTTACTACGGAAATATATCAATGTCTACAACCAATTGCGACTGTTTAGAACTGTAGACTACTACATTTATTACGGAAATATATCAATGTCTACAACCAACAGCGACAGTCTAGAACTGCAGACTACTACATTTATTACGGAAATATATCAATGTCTACAACCAACAGCGACTGTCTAGAACTGCAGACTACTACATTTATTACTGAAATATATCAATGTCTACAACCAACAGCGACAGTCTAGAACTGTAGACTACTACATTTATTACGGAAATATATCAATGTCTACAACCAACAGCGACTGTCTAGAACTGTAGACTACTACATTTATTACGGAAATATATCAATGTCTACAACCAACAGCGACTGTCTAGAACTGTAGACTACTACATTTATTACTGAAATATATCAATGTCTACAACCAACAGCGACAGTCTAGAACTGTAGACTACTACATTTATTACGGAAATATATCAATGTCTACAACCAACAGCGACTGTCTAGAACTGTAGACTACTACATTTATTACGGAAATATATCAATGTCTACAACCAACAGCGACTGTCTAGAACTGTAGACTACTACATTTATTACGGAAATATATCAATGTCTACAACCAACAGCGACTGTCTAGAACTGCAGACTACTACATTTATTACGGAAATATATCAATGTCTACAACCAACAGCGACTGTCTAGAACTGTAGACTACTACATTTATTACGGAAATATATCAATGTCTACAACCAACAACGACTGCCTAGAACTGCAGACTACTACATTTATTACGAAATTACAGCTTCTGGCCTAGAGAGACAACAGTGAAAGATAAACTCTTTGGGCCGGTGAATGATCTAAAAATGACTGTTAGATTGATACAAGAGACAACATTGCACTTATAGACATATGTCGAGCGAATGAAATAAGAAGAAGAAGAAGAAGTCTACAGCTCCTCTTCATTACTGCTGTCCATGGTTGTCACGCACCTGTCCTCCAACGTCACCTTTGTACATATTCCTATTACATTTAATACATTTTAATCTCACATTAATGTTCTTATATCTATGTTTGTTTTGTTCTTGTCAAAGGCAGTGACTACAGAAACGCCAGACAGCTCTTTTGTGTTGTATTTTTGTGTTGTATTCATACTTATGTTATTGCTTTATGTTTTTATAATATTATTACATTATTTGCATCTATTCCCCCCCCCCCCTACTTTAATCAATTTGTTTACGTGGACTGTCGCCCTAGGCATGTATGTGCATGTAATTGTTTGTATTGTGTGTTCTCGTGATCTAATAATACATCGTGGTTTCATTATATGCGGTTATTACAGCATTTTATCGATGTTTACCGACAACAAAGCCGGTCTACAGATACAGCTGTTATATTTATGTCGAAATTATAACGTGTCTGCAAACGACAAAAACTGTCTAGAATATAACTGTAACTTGCTGCCATAGACCAGATATACACGAGCATTACTCCGAGCTGAAAATAGAACAAGTCATCTCGTCTGGAACAACCCTTGCGTTATCGTCGATTTTAAAATGTGAGCTAACAGCATTCAGAAAGCTCCATTTAATTACAACTCCCCTCAAACATGGCTGCCAGCCTCCCAGAGCTTAACGACATTTTCCTCAATGTTTAATTGCTGCGGTTTGCTAGTAATTGCCTGCAGCGGTGTTCGAACCCGAACTATACACCCGGTGTTTGAATTAGGCGACAGACCCCTGGCGTGCCTTGTGTGTGTGACCACTGAAAGATGCTTCGAATCTGTTGCAAGACTAACAGAGCGGTGTTATCAGTGTGTCGCCTGATAGGTTTCAGCTAATGTCGGTTTAAATAGGTTGCCAGCATTCGCAAGTTCTCGTTACTTCGACGGCAGATATTTTACACCTCTTTATCCTGTTATCTGCTTCTTTCACAGGTTTAAATTTTACCCTTCCCTCTTGATGGTTTTTCTTGTTTACACCTCGCTCTTAAGTTAGTCAGTTTGTAACGGTTCCAACTTCACGGCAAAAGGTCGCCCCATTATACTCTGTTCCTGTGTCAATGAATATCATACACAATGCTCCTCATTGCCCATTGTGAAAAATGGAACAGACAGGAGTCTCGAGAAACCTAGAGCCTGCACAGGTATACTATGCATAATGCCGATGTCAGAATGCCAGCACAAAAGTCCGCCTCGAACAATACAGTTCATCGTGGATGGAAGCAGAAGTCTCTAGAAAACATGTAGCCACATATTAGTGCATAAACATTTTTTGTTGCGTATCCCTTACGGGACATTGCAGTCAACACCAGCATTTTCAGCTGCTGTTGATGTACTAGGCAAGTGTTACGTTCAGTAGTTTGCCATTGCTTTCTGAACAACCAGCCCCTATACCTTTTTCGAAAAAACCCAGCACCGCTGTATTTCGAACCCGGGTATACGGGCTTACAAACCGCGTTCGCAAGCCCTATCGCGGACAGATGTAGAAGAACACCACACGAAACTCACCTCTCGCAGTATCGCTCCACCCACTCAACTCAATATCAGGGCGACGCAACCATCTACTACCAGCACAACATGAGGAAAATGCCTAAGCTAACCGTAGCCACAAGCATAAACACTACAGAGGCCTTAACAGCTCAACCTCCCTATCCTCCATGTTGGGGACTGGAAGTGGTGGGGACCTAGCTTCTAAGAGAAATGGTAACCGCGGCAGCTTGGTGTCTAGACGCTTGCCTGCCGGCACGGTGATAATGTGTTCGAATCCTCATAGGAGTGAATCTCTTAACAGTTGACCTGGGTTCCAAAGTCGACCCAGCTGAAATAGATACTTAAACAGTCTTGGGAAGTAAAGACGACATGCGTGATTCTGACCACATCTTACACTGACTGCTGATGGTTCCATACAAAACTGGGTCGCTTTAAAAAAAAAAAACTGGGTCTCGCACCATATGCCCAATTCGCCTAAAGAGTTTTAAAGGGCGCCCATTGCTTGCTGTCACATTTCTATTGGAAAAATGGTGTAATTTCTCTGTTTGTTTACTGCAATGTTATATCACAAAACCTGTATCATGAATGTAACATAAAGCAAAATAGGATAACATGGGGAACAACGGCTAACACCAGTGACCATCACGACAACCATAAACATTAGACTATGTAATTAAAATTTCAAACATACATTTTCTAATTTAATATTATTCTTTAGATCTGTTTGTGTAGTTTCTGATGAAAGTCACGAGGATCGAAACGTTGATTCGATGTGATGTGGTATAAAATGTTGTTATCTTAAGTTTACGTTATTAATTATTATTGTTATTTTTACACTGTTATGTTCGTGTGGCGAAATTGTCACTGTAATATGTATGTTCACGGTGTCTGAGTGAATTATTTCTGGCTTGTTGACTGGAGTCACAGATACCTAACTGTTCTTATTCGGTAACTGACTAGCTGGCTGATCATCGATACGCACTTGTTTTCATGTCTTCGTCATTTGGAAGTCACGGGTTTCAGTCCAATGGTTTTCTGATCAAATGGTGGCTACTTGAGATGGAAGGCTGTGCAAACATATCTCGCTTGGAAGTGTGTCTGTTTCCATGGTTGATTCACGCAGATGGTAGCTAAGACCAGACCTTGCAGTGCTGCAGAGAAGCGGGGCAGCTGATGGTCTTGCTTCAGAAGCATCTGTTAGCGTGTGTAACTTCTCTGGCAGTCACCAAGGATACAGTTCCACGTCCTAGGTGCTAGTATTATTCACGTTGAGTGATGGGGTTACGGATGTTGCACCATCACTCATCTAAATAATGAGGACAAGGCACATTATACAAAGATCGCATGTCCAGAGAGGGAGTCGCGTGGAGCGTGTCTGTGATACTCTCGTTTGTCAGACCCGTGGTTATGGTTTCGAATTTGCATCGGGGTGAATTTTAAAAACTTACACACACACACACAGACACACACACACACACACACACACACACACAAATACCTGCCTACCTAGTAAGCACACACGTACGTATGTATGTACGCGGGCTCGTAAATACACACACTCACATACATTCATATGTCTATATACGTACATTCTGGCATGAAGACACTCACACAGACGTACGTATAAACAGACATAGAGACACACCGGCAGACAAACAGGCCGACGTGTCAACGGTCCGCTCGACCGACAGACAGACAACAGACAGACAGATAGACCAACCGCTCAACCGACAGACATAAAGACAGACAGAAAGACCAGCAGACAGACAGATGCACGAACTGTTCGACAGACAGACATAAAGACAGACAGATAGACAAGCAGACAGACAAATACACCAACCGCTCGACAGACAGACAGCAAGACAGACCGCCCGGCAGACAGACAGGTAGAAAAACTGACAGACAGACACTGAAGGTAGAAGCTGGCGCGTCATAAACCCAACCGGAAGTACAAAATCCAGGTAAAGCGTATGATCCCAGATAACAAACAAGGACAGACAGTAGACAGTACTTGGGCGTCCCGCGGGATCCTGACCTGACCCGGTACTTCCTGCAGGGATCTACTCACACAGTGGCCCTACACTGCTGCATGTGGTCGCCATTGCCTACACAAACAGTGTCTTAAGCTGAAGAAGAACAATCACCCAACACCAGAACTGGAGGTGTCATTTGATACAGGCTGTGGGAGATAGCGAACACAGGATATAAGCAGGCCTGGACTAATTGTTTGGTGTACAATGATGATCATTTGTTGACTAGGTAACTAAATAAAATATCTGACTAACGATATACAAGTAACTAACTAAATAACTAACTAGCTACCTAACTGACTAGCTAACTAACTAGCTAGCTAACTAGCAAAACAAATAACTAGACAGCTTAACTAACTAACTAACTAACTAACTAACTAACTAACTAACTGACTGACTGACTGACTGACTGACTGACTGACTGACTGACTAACTAACTAACTAACTAACTATGTAGAGATATTGTTATAAGAATACGAAAAGAAGAGAAGCTGTACTAGCACTAGAACATATTTGGAAGTCAAAACAGACGACAGCTAGTGCTGAACTTAGAATATACAACTCTAAACAATATACAGTCATACAGTCATATAAACAATATACTCTATACAACTCAGAACTTTTGTTTGGGAAAGAAATACGGAAAAGAACTAAAATAGTTACTAGGAAACATTCACAAACAGGGTCGTAAGTAGACAACAAGGGCTAACATTGGATAATGATGAATCCCTAACTCAGAGGTGAGGACAAGAGCCAGACAGATTCCAACTATTTATTATTGGCACCTTGCCGTCTTGACAGATGATAGTATGTTACATTGTGCTTCAAAAAGGCATAATGACTACCCATAGCGGTAGCGAATGTGACTGATAAGGCCATTTCGCAATGTAAATGTTCGTCCACGGTGGGTGCATGTGAACACATGGTCACTTCCACCATCATGCACCATCTTACGTCTCACACGCTCGGTGTGAGACTTATCTGCAATAATTGTCTCATTTGTATTTATTCCATTTCTGATATTTGCCCTTCATGCTACACGATCAGCGGCGACTTGCTCCCAATGTGCATTATCAATGCCTGTATCAATCATATCCCGTTTAAACACATCTTTGTACAGTAGTAGAGGTCGACCCTGAGATCTCTTACCCATCTGTAATTCACCAAAAAAGATGTCCTTTGGTATTCTACCATTATCCATCCTCCTAACGTGTCCAATCCATCTAAATCTACGAAGACTGAGCTTGGAACAAACCGTCACACGACCTGATCTTTCCAATATTTGTGATTTTGTCTTGCCACTTAATACCAAGTATTCTTCATAGACACCGCATATGAAAGCCGTTTAAACGTTTCTCTTGGTGTGAGTAAGTTGACCAGGCTTCACTGGCATAAAGAAGTGTACTACAGACATAGGCTTGATAGACAAGGACTTTTGTTTTGGCAGTAAGTTTCCTGTTCTCCCAGACTCTTTTTTATTAACCTGTTCATTGTTGTTGCTGCCTTACCAATCCTGATGTTGATTTCCTGATCTAGGGATAATTTGCTATTTACCACATGATCGTAGATATGTAAAATGGTCTTCTATCTCCATTTGGTCATCAATAAAGATTGATTGTGCCCCACGTGCACCTTGTGGCATAATCTGTGTCTTCTTTATGTTAATTGTTAAACCAAATTCAGATGAAGCATTGGAGAATGCAGATAGTAGACGTTGTAATTCTTCTTCAGGGTGCGTTGTAATTGCAGCATCATCTGCACATATCAACTCTCTAATCAGCACCCTCCTAATTTTGGTCTTGGTCTTCAAACTCTGAGCAATTTAGAGTCCGCCATCTGAGCGTGAGTGAATGTACATACCACCACGATGATCACGAAAGGCATATTTCAGTAGAATTGAAAAGTATATTAAAAAGAGGGTGGGAGCTAGTACACAAATTTGCTTAACTCCACTCTTGATTTCAACACTTCTGAAGTTGCACCATCAAACTTGATTTTACCCTTCATGCCTGTGTGGAACGATTCCACAATGGACAGAAGAGTTGGCTGGCATCCAATCTTCTTTAGTGCCTTGAACAGACCCTTACGACTGACCAAATCAAATGCCTTTGTGAGGTCGATGAAGGCAATAAACAGTGGTTGATTCTGTTCACTGCATTTTTCTTGCATTTGTCACAATGAGAATATCATATCAATGGTAGACCGGTTCTGTCGGAAGCCACACTGATTCCGGGTAGATTTTGGGAAATTCTAGGACTTGAAGTCTGCGCAGAACAATTCTGGCAAATACTTTCCCAACAATATATACAAGTGAGATACCCCTATAGTTGTTACAGTCGCTTCGATCGCCCTTGTTCTTGTACAGTGTTATGATGCTTGAGTCTTTGAGATCCTGTGAGACTTGTCCTTCTCGCCAGCATAGCTCTATTAGCTTGGGGATCGGTAGAGTGAGTATGTCTTGCCCACTCCTGATAACCTCTATTGGAATCCCATCCTTACCTGGAGCATTTCCAGATGCAAGTTCATTTATGGCACACTCAACTTCTGTTATGGTGGAAAGTTTGTCCAGGTGGTCAAGAGTTGGCATTGAGGGCATCGTCCGACTAGTTTGGTCTCACTTGAGTAAAGCTCCAAATAGTGCCCTACCCATCTATCCATCTGCTGTTTCTTATCAGTGATGATTTCTCCAGTCAAGGTTTTCAGTGGTGTACTTCTTTTGATCATTGGACCATAGGCTTTCGTCATCCCTCCACACATGCTTCTGATGTTTCCCTTATCACTTGCATTTTGAATGGACTCACATAACGTGATCCAATAGTCATTTGCACACTGCCTGGCAGCTTTTTGCACATCCTTCCTAGCTTGTGTCAGCTCACTGAGAGTGTCACGCGTTGTTCTTTCCATGTTTCTTAAGAGAGCTATCTTCTTTTTATCAACCAAGGTCTGGCTGTTTGCCTTATACCAGTCCTGCCTCTTATGATACACAGTGCCGTAAACTCCTACCGCTGTTTTATAAAGTTTATTCTTAAGTTTACCCCACTTTTCACTTGCTGTAAAATTGAAAGTGTCTTCAGGTTGTTAGTTGGAACACAATGCGAATTATCAGGATCGTGGCTGTTAATAATATTAATCCTGGGGTTAGATTTGTGTTTAGCTATGTAGATTCTCTTTGGTCTCAGTCTAACCCTTGCAACAACCAAAGAATGATCCGTATCAAGTCAACACTGTGGTAACTTCGAGTTAATGATGTTTGGTTCAGATGTTGTCTGCGTGTGATGATGAAGCCGGATCTTGGATGTTTCCATGTGACCTTATGCAGCTCTTTTGTTTAAAAAATGAGTTTGTAATACATAAGTCATTTCTAGTGCAATGCTCCAACAGCCTTTGCCCATTTTCATTCATGCGACCGATGTTGCATTTTCCAAGGCACACTGGCCATGAACTCGAGTCCTTGCCAACACAAGCATTTAAATCACCGAGCATATAAATGTAGTCAGATTTTGGGACTGCCTTGATCACAGTCTAACTCTTCATAGAATGAATCCTTCACATCATTAGAGGAAGTGAATGTCGGTGCATATGCAGTGATAATGGTGGCAAAGCCACAGAATGATGCCAAGCGCAGGGATAATAGTCTTTTCTTAACACCAGCTTGAATTTCAATCATTCCCAGTAGCGAATTCTTCATTGCAAAGCCCACACCATGTTGCCTTTTATTCTGCCTGCCCTCTACCCTTCCAAAAAAGGTGTAATTATTTTCCTTGAGTGACCCTTCCTCAGCGAGGCGAGTCTCCTGCAGGCCAGCTAACCAGTTAGGAGACGAGGAAAGGAGGCTGGAGCAGGATAAGGCACGCCTGGAGAAAACCTGACAACAGTTTAACTAGAACATCGTCGTTTTCTGGAACCCAAGGGGAAAAGTAAAGAAAGGGAGGCCAAAGCACACGGAGTAATAAAATAGAGATGGGGGTGAATAATATGGATAGGGCATGGAGCGGGCTACAGAAGATAGCAAGACCGCAAAATATAGGACGGGTAGGTAATGTTGGTGTCAGGACTTAAGGTCCGATGAGGGATACAGGACACAAGAAGAATTAGATATACACACAGTGAAAAGTACTGTTTACTTCTTAATTTAGCAGGTCACTTGCAGAACGTTGCCCTCATTACGGCCTCCCAAATGTAACTCTGCCTCATTCATGTTCTTGCCCAATGTCTGGTGTGGATCTTGGTGTAGATCAGCCACTGCTTCTTTTTCCAGGAATCACGCCATAAATCATTGCGTGTGCAGACCACTGTGTCGATGAAGAATGTTCTCAGGTGTGTAAAAGCCTTAGATGTGTTTTGGAGAAACGCTAGCTTATTCACCAACAGAGTAGTCAACTGGTTAATCTTTTGGTCGTGCCCGGAGCACATATTGGTGACCATAACTCTCTATTCCATCTGTCATCTGATGACTTTAATTAAGATAATGTGCCTTATATTATTTATTGCTTAGCTCTTTAAGTTCTCCTTGCACGCCTGTTTCTGTTTGTCTTTGGGTCCAGCTTGAGACTCATTTCTCTGTGCCAGTTCTGTAGTATGACCTATATATTTCTCTATCCCAGTTCTGTAGTATGCCCTATACATTTCTCTATCCCAGTACTGTAATGTGCACTACACATTTCTCTATCCCAGTTCTGGGGTTTCTCTATCCCAGTTCTGTAGTATGCCCTACACATTTCTCTATCCCAGTTGTGTAGTGTGACCTATACATTTCTCTATCCCAGTTGTGTAGTATGACCTATACATTTCTCTATCCCAGTTCTGTAGTATGCCCTATACATTTCTCTATCCCAGTTCTGTAGTATGCCCTACACATTTCTCTATCCCAGTTCTGTAGTATGCCCTATACATTTCTCTATCCCAGTTCTGTAGTATGACCTATACATTTCTCTATCCCAGTTCTGTAGTATGCCCTATACATTTCTCTATCCCAGTTGTGTAGTGTGACCTATACATTTCTCTATCCCAGTTGTGAAGTATGACCTATACATTTCTCTATCCCAGTTGTGTAGTATGCCCTATACATTTCTCTATCCCAGTTGTGTAGTATGCCCTACACATTTCTCTATCCCAGTTGTGTAGTGTGACCTATACATTTCTCTATCCCAGTTCTGGGGTTTCTCTATCCCAGTTCTGTAGTATGCCCTATACATTACTCTATCCCAGTTGTGTAGTGTGACCTATACATTTCTCTATCCCAGTTGTGTAGTGTGACCTATACATTTCTCTATCCCAGTTCTGTAGTATGCCCTATACATTTCTATATCCCAGTTGTGTAGTGTGACCTATACATTTCTCTATCCCAGTTCTGTAGTATGCCCTATACATTTCTCTATCCCAGTTGTGTAGTATGCCCTATACATTTCTCTATCCCAGTTGTGTAGTGTGACCTATACATTTCTCTATCCCAGTTGTGTAGTATGACCTATACATTTCTCTATCCCAGTTCTGTAGTATGCCCTATACATTTCTCTATCCCAGTTGTGTAGTGTGACCTATACATTTCTATATCCCAGTTCTGTAGTATGACCTATACATTTCTCTATCCAGTTGTGTAGTATGGCCTAGTACATTTCTCTATCCCAGTTGTGTAGTATGCCCTACACATTTCTCTATCCCAGTTGTGTAGTGTGACCTATACATTTCTCTATCCCAGTTCTGGGGTTTCTCTATCCCAGTTCTGTAGTATGCCTTATACATTTCTCTATCCCAGTTGTGTAGTGTGACCTATACATTTCTCTATCCCAGTTGTGTAGTGTGACCTATACATTTCTCTATCCCAGTTCTGTAGTATACCCTATACATTTCTCTATCCCAGTTGTGTAGTGTGACCTATACATTTCTCTATCCCAGTTCTGTAGTATGCCCTACACATTTCTCTATCCCAGTTGTGTAGTATGCCCTATACATTTCTCTATCCCAGTTGTGTAGTGTGACCTATACATTTCTCTATCCCAGTTCTGTAGTATGACCTATAGATTTCTCTATCCCAGTACTGTAATGTGCACTACACATTTCTCTATCCCAGTTCTGGGGTTTCTCTATCCCAGTTGTGTAGTATGCCCTATACATTTCTCTATCCCAGTTGTGTAGTGTGACCTATACATTTCTCTATCCCAGTTGTGTAGTATGACCTATACATTTCTCTATCCCAGTTGTGTAGTGTGACCTATACATTTCTCTATCCCAGTTCTGTAGTATGCCCTATACATTTCTCTATCCCAGTTGTGTAGTATGACCTATACATTTCTCTATCCCAGTTGTGTAGTATGCCCTACACATTTCTCTATCCCAGTTGTGTAGTATGCCCTATACATTTCTCTATCCCAGTTGTGTAGTATGCCCTATACATTTCTCTATCCCAGTTGTGTAGTATGCCCTATACATTTCTCTATCCCAGTTGTGTAGTATGACCTATACATTTCTCTATCCCAGTTGTGTAGTATGCCCTACACATTTCTCTATCCCAGTTGTGTAGTATGACCTATACATTTCTCTATCCCAGTTCTGTAGTATGACCTATACATTTCTCTATCCCAGTTCTGTAGTATGACCTATACATTTCTCTATCCTAGTTCTGTAGTATGACCTATACATTTCTCTATCCCAGTTCTGTAGTATGACCTGTACATTTCTCTATCCCAGTTCTGTAGTATGACCTATACATTTCTCTATCCCAGTTATGTAGTATCTCTATACATTTCGTTGATTTGCTACCTGAGAGAAACTTCAAATGTGTTGTCCCCATGGTAACGGATGGGCGAGGTTGTCTCCAATACATATATGATGGAAATGTAGCACAGTTGTTGTTCAAACCATGTATAATGAAAGAGTCACAGTGCTGATGTAGTAAACAAACACGTGCCCAGAAGCAGGAACCTGATATTTCTCTGTGAATTGTCAGACCATCACATGTCCTAGGCCTGAATGCACTGACGAGTAGGGGCCAGTCTTTCCCTCAATTAGCGGACGATGACCGCTGTCATCGATTTCTAGTCCGACCGCACTCATTACAGTATCAATTTAATCTCCTAGCGATTACTCCGCAGCCAGCACTACAGGGCTGTTGAGACATATATATTTAATGAACGTGTCACATGGCTGTTGAGAAATGAGTGGCACCTTGCAGTCTTGACAGACCAAAGTATGTGAGTTGGAATGTGGGCAAAATTCCATCACAATGCCTCGGCAGAGCTTCAGAAAAACATGTGGTGCCGAAACGACCTGTTCCCTCTCTCGGCCTTGCCTTGAGTTTTCCATAGGAATGGGTAACCAATACGTCTGGCACAAGGTAGGCTGCAGACGCTGGCGGCTCAGCTTCAAACCTCCGAGACCTCGTCTCCACAAGCAGGTGGCGAGTGGTGGCCAGACCCTGGAAATACACATTTAATAGAAGGGTCACAGAGCTGTTGTGAAATACACATTTAATAAAAGGGTCATAGGGCTGTTGTAAAATACACATTTAATGAACGGGTCTCAGGCTGTTGTGAAATAAACATTTCAATAACGTGGCACGGGGCTGTTGGGATCAAAGTTGAAGCATGTTCTTCTCGTACATTTGTGGAACTGGAGGATCAGATCTCAGGAATCAGCACACAGCTGAAGCACTTGAACTAAGCACACAAATACGTTCATTGTCTTACCTACGTCATTGGTCAATGTCTTAAAGATGTCAATTCTGAGTCAACTGTACAGTATGAAGGCCACTTAAAGTTGTCATATCTGAGACAACTGTACAGTATGAAGGCCACTTAAAGTTGTCATATCTGAGACAACTGTACAGTATGAAGGCCACTTAAAGTTGTCATATCTGAGACAACTGTACAGTATGAAGGCCACTTAAAGTTGATATGATAGACCATGCCATTTTAATTAAAAAACTAGAGACAATGAAAATTGGCCCTGATGTTGTGACGCTAATAACATCTTTTCTGCCAAGCAGAAATCAAGTAGTATCATACAATAAATCTCTGTCCCAAACCACTACCTTCAATACTGGAGTACCGCAAGGCTCTATTCTTGGCCCTCTATTATTCGCCATATATATTAATGATCTACCTTTGCATCTTTCGTCGTCCTGCGATCTATTTGCAGACGACTGTACAGTGTATACAAACGCTGAAAGCAGTAATTTGCTGGAGTCGTCTTTGCAACAAGAATTAAATAATGTAGTTAGGTGGAGCTATGCGAACCGTATGCAAATTAACATCACTAAAACAAAATCTATGTTATTAACAACCAGGCAAAGACTTCAGACTCTAAATTCACACAGATCACTTCAACTTCACATCGATAACATGCCAGTAGAAAGTGTAATTGAGCACAAAACATTGGGCCTCATCATTGATAGAAACCTAACCTTTAATCCTCACGTTCAAGCGCTCACTAAACAAACAGTGAAAAAAGTCTACCAACTCGCCAAAATAAAAAATTTCCTTAATGGGGACACAAGGACAATATTCTATACGTCTCACATACAGACACATTTTGACTACTGCTCTACAATCTGGGACGGTTGTTCCAATTCAAGCACCAAGCGACTTTACTCACTCCAGAAACGGGCAATGAGTTTAATTTATAGCAAACATTTAACTGACAATCCTAGCCTGCATAAACGCCTTCAGTTACTACAACTCCGCAAACGTCTGCTTCTCAATAAGGCCAAACTAATTCACAAAATCCTTCATCGGAATGCCCCAAATTACCTTTGGCAATTGTTTGAATATAATGCTAGACACAGTAAACGATTAAATATATTACACATTCCGAAGCCTAGGATAGACTTATACAAAACAAGCTTAACGTACTCTGCAGCTCAGCTGTGGAACAATCTTGCACATGAAATAAAAGACATCACCAATCCCTATACATATAATGGCAAATTATTTTAACACTATCTCAGTACGGATTACCCTCCCCCTTAATAATAGAAGTAATAATAATAATAAAACCCTAGTATGACAGCCAGTCCCCTTTTGGTAGGCCAGTATATGCCACATAGCTAATAACAAGTGCCACACCAGTTATTACTATTACTGAGTCGGTAGTATTGATTTTTACTTTTTCCACATGCCTTTATAATGCATATCTTTTATATTGTTGATGTTTTCAGTTAGCCTTGAATGATGTGTGAATGGTATAATGTATGAAAGAGAGTGATAAAAGGGCAGAATGTTAGACGGCCTGCGTGCCCAATTCTTAACCCTTTCAAAATAAAGTTTTGTTGGTGTTGTTGTTGTTGTTATATCTGAAACAACTGTACAGTATGAAGGCGACTTAAAGTTGTCATATCTGAGACAACTGTACAGTATGAAGGCGACTTAAAGTTGTCATATCTGAGACAACTGTACATTATGAAGGCCACTAAAAGTTGTCATATCTGAGTCAACTGTACATTATGAAGGCCACTTAAAGTTGTCATATCTGAGTCAACTGTACATGATGAAGGCCAATAAAAGTTGTCATATCTGAAACAACTGTACATTATGAAGGCCACTTAAAGTTCTCATATCTGAAACAACTGTACATTATGAAGGTCACTTAAAGTTGTCATATCTGGGACAACTGTACAGTATGAAGGCGACTTAAAGTTGTCATATCTGAAACAACTGTACATTATGAAGGCCACTTAAAGTTGTCATATCTGAAACAACTGTACATTATGAAGGCCACTTAAAGTTGTCATATCTGAGACAACTGTACATTATGAAGGCCACTTAAAGTGGTCATATATGAGTCAACTGTACAGTATGAAGGCCATTTAAAGTTGTCATATCTGAGACAACTGTACAGTATGAAGGCCATTTAAAGTTGTCATATCTGAGACAACTGTACATTATGAAGGCCACTTAAAGTTGTCATATCTGAGACAACTGTACATTATGAAGGCCACTTAAAGTTGTCATATCTGAGACAACTGTACATTATGAAGGCCACTTAAAGTGGTCATATATGAGTCAACTGTACAGTATGAAGGCCACTTAAAGTTGTCATAACTGAGACAACTGTACGGTATGAAGGCCACTTAAAGTTGTCATATCTGAGACAACTGTACATTATGAAGGCCACTAAAAGTTGTCATATCTGAGTCAACTGTACATTATGAAGGCCACTTAAAGTTGTCATATCTGAGTCAACTGTACATGATGAAGGCCACTAAAAGTTGTCATATCTGAAACAACTGTACATTATGAAGGCCACTTAAAGTTGTCATATCTGAAACAACTGTACATTATGAAGGCCACTTAAAGTTGTCATATCTGAGACAACTGTACAGTATGAAGGCCACTTAAAGTTGTCATATCTGAAACAACTGTACAGTATGAAGGTCAGTTAAAGTTGTCATATCTGAGACAACTGTACAGTATGAAGGTCAGTTAAAGTTGTCATATCTGAGACAACTGTACAGTATGAAGGCCATTTAAAGTTGTCATATCTGAGACAACTGTACATTATGAAGGCCATTTAAAGTTGTCATATCTGAGACAACTGTACGGTATGAAGGCCACTGAAGTGTTGTATGTCTTTTGCAGAATGTGGCGGTCAACCACATGTCTGGTTGTCTAGGAAATTTGAGTAGTTTGCCATTGCATTCTGAATATGAAGTCCAACTGACCGGTGTGGTGAATGAACCTCGTATCCCGCTATCAGTGCACCGGCAGTTTTCGAGTGACCCCTGAAGGCCACTACAGAAAGTGATTGGGGGCACACTGAAGGCCACTACAGAAAGTGATTGGTGACACACTGAAGGCCACTACAGAAAGTGATTGGTGACACACTGAAGGCCACTACAGAAAGTGATTGGTGACACACTGAAGGCCACTACAGAAAGTGATTGCTGATCCCTGATAGCCACTACATAGTGTTATTTATGGCACAGTGCTGGGCAAAATAGAGGTTGAGAACGACCTTCGGAAAACTGTGTTAGCGAGAACTTAGGGACTGTGCATTCGCTGAGAACAGGATTGGTCGCAACAGAAGAGGCTTCTAAAACACATCTATTCTTCGCCACTAGATGGTTCAAACTACTGTTTTACCTATGATTCACCCTTTACGTTATCTCCTGCACTATTCTCCCCAATGCCACCGTTCCATTGTTTATTTATATTTGTCATTCAATCTCTCTGTTCTGATTTCATGGTATATACTTCTTGTTATTTCGGAAACGAGGTTTATTATACCCAAGTCCTAGCACTTAGATGGTGTCATCTTCAGTTTATCTAGCTTTGTGGCTTATGAGTGTCATTGTACCGTAATTCCATGCCCCCCCCCCCCCCCACAAACCTCCAGTAACTAATTGCTGGGTGTGCAGCGCTGTATAATAGGTGTGCCTGTGTTGGTTTTGTTGCAGCCTCTGGAGCCAGCGTTCTAAAGTTGCAGATCCGTGATTTTCGTTACGATCCCCGTCAGCGCTTCTTCTATGAAAATCCAGATTGCCTATATATTCCAGAGACAAACTTTGAAACAAATCAGTCTCAAAAGTACATTCCTCCAGCTAAACCAAGCTGGATAGGTAGCGTGTTTCTCGGTATCGGTTCACACTTCAGCACTAAAAAACATTAGCTGCATGTCCCTTACAGGACGTTGCATTCTTATTCTTCTTCTGCTTTCATCTGGAGTTTTTTTTTTTTTCCAGACGCAATTGCGTTGTGCCAAGTTTATTTGCATTCTTAGGCCGACACAGGCCGGTCTCTCTGGTCGAGGAGTTACAACACTTTCTCCGTAATCCCGTTTATCACGCAAAGTCTCGTAGCGGGCGAGAGCTGGAAGCGGTTCGACCCCCGCTGGTGACTTGCGGGATAACTGAGCCGGCCGCTCAGAAAGCAATGGCAAACTACTGAGCGTAATCTTGCCAAGAAATCAACAGACAGCTGAAAGATGCTGCTGTTGACAGCGATATCCTGTAAAGGGATATGCGAAAAAAAAAAGGCCGACACAGCTGTCTTCTGCAGGTGTTTGTTGAGCGGGTTAACTTTCCCGGGTTGCCACTCTCACTCAGACGTTTTCGCCTTGTGCCAAGTTTATTTGTGACCTTAAGCCGCCACATCCGACTTCTGCAGGTGTTTGTTGACCGGTTAGCCTTCCTGGGTGTTTCGAGGGATACTCGACTCTCACTGTTGTGGTGACGTCCACATTCCAGCTGGTCAAGTTAGAACGGCCAAAGACATCACAGTCAACCCTCAAATGAATTCATGGGCAGACCATGGGCATTTCCAGCTATCTAAGAAGGCTCGCATAATTGCAGAGCCAACACATTGCGCCCTAGCACTGGGCTCACACAAGGAATCATATAGACCTGCGCATGGCTGCTTCACTTCTTCACTCCCGTATATTAGACATTTCGTTCTCTACTGGCCGCTTCTCATGCAAACCGGGAACGGCCAGCCTGCAGACGACATCCACTCAGCGAGCTTTCGGTTATTACTTTCCACGACTTCCGCGGTTATTTGTTGACCGGGTTAACCTTCCCGGGTGTTTCGAAGGACATTCCACTTTCACTTGGACGTTTTTGCGTTGTGCCTGTTTATTTGCACCGTTAGACCAATACATCCTACTTCTGCGGGCATTTGTTGACCGTTGACCGGGTTAAGCTTCCCATGCGTTTCGAGGGACATTTGACTCTCACTGTTGTGGTGTCGTCCACATTGCAGCTGGTCGATTTAGAACGGCCAAAGACATCACGGTCAATCTTCAGGCGAAGGCAGGGGCAGGCCATAGACATTCCTCTCCATCCAAGGAGGCTTCAACTCCACCGTATCTGCTAGGATTACGTTCGACGGTTATCATTGATATCTGGAAGAGCCACGCTCATACTCACGAAATCAACACAAAGACGGTCTGCTTGCGAATCTGCTGTAAATGATTTCGAACCCTCGGCTCAGTATATCGGAACATTGTGAAACGCTTTGACTGCTCCCACGCCACAGCGACACCCATTGTAGGTAAGGCTTTAACGAAATCAGTCACATTCTGTACAAAAAACGAATGAAGGCACTACGCAATCTGGCTAGAATCAACTGTTCACTTCTGTGTCTCTGCAATTGTACAAACAGCGCCAGCGGGTTATGTATGCCGATTCTCTTGTCTGTGGAATAATGCAGGCATATGTTTAATTAACTCTGAGAGATCTAGGATACACTGGAGCGGCTTTCTCTATGACATATGTAAGCACACAGAAAGATGCACTTAGCTGGCATTTAGACATCAATTAAGTGGCTTAGTTTCACGAGTGGCATTTATCTAATCCATGTAACAAAGAGAATGAAGAAACCTAGTGTGTTCATAATGGATGGTGTCTTTTCATATCTAGTGTAAACAGAGGCAGGCGATAGCCGATAGCAGATGCGTCTATCTATCTATCTATCTTAGCCGATAGCAGATGCGTCTATCTATCTATCTATCTATCTATCTATCTATCTATCTATCTATCTATCTATCTATCTATCTATCTATCTGTCTGTCTGTCTGTCTGTCTGTCTGTCTGTCTGTCTGTCTGTCTGTCTGTCTGTCTGTCTGTCTGTCTGTCTGTCTGTCTGTCTGTCTGTCTGTCTGTCTGTCTGTCTGTCTGTCTGTCTGTCTGTCTGTCTGTCTGTCTGTCTGTCTGTCTGTCTGTCTGTCTGTCTGTCTCCCTATATGCATATCTATCAATTTGTCTGACTGTTCATCTATCTTTATGTTTAGCATGAATAGAAGTTCCCACATAATAATGGTTTTCTCTTTCTAATTTTGCATTGTTTATCTCTTCCTCTTTCGCCATGTTTCCATGAGAATAACCAAACAACTCATTGCAGGACGTCCTATCCTTAATTATTGTATGCACTCTGCACATTTCACTCCCACATTATTCATGTCTGTCTCTGTCTAACACTTGTGTTGTGTCTCCTCGAGTACCGAGTACTAACATTTACTGCAAGAGTAGTTCGATGCATCGATCGTCACCTGCAGTAAATTTCGGTACTGTAGCGTGCATGGAGCGTCACCTGCAGTAAATGTAAGTACTGTAGTCTGCATGGAGCGTCGCCTGCAGTACATGCTGATATTGTATCTTGCATGGAGCGTCACCTGCAGTAAATGTAAGTACTGTAGCCTGCATGGAGCGTCACCTGCAGTAAATGTAAGTACTGTAGCCTGCATGGAGCGTCAGCCTGCAGTAAATGTAAGTACTGTAGCCTGCATGGAGCGTCGCCTGCAGTAAATGTAAGTACTGTAGCCTGCATGGAGCGTCGCCTGCAGTAAATGTAAGTACTGTAGCCTGCATGGAGCGTCGCCTGAAGTAAATGTAAGTACTGTAGCCTGCATGGAGCGTCGCCTGCAGTAAATGTAAGTACTGTAGCCTGCATGGAGCGTCGCCTGCAGTAAATGTAAGTACTGTAGCCTGCATGGAGCGTCACCTGCAGTAAATGTAAGTACTGTAGTCTGCATGGAGCGTCGCCTGCAGTAAATATAAGTACTGTAGCCTGCATGGAGCGTCGCCTGCAGTAAATGTAAGTACTGTAGTCTGCATGGAGCGTCGCCTGCAGTAAATGTAAGTACTGTAGCCTGCATGGAGCGTCACCTGCAGTAAATGTAAGTACTGTATCTTGCATGGAGCGTCGCCTGCAGTAAATGTAAGTACTGTAGCCTGCATGGAGCGTCACCTGCAGTAAATGTAAGTACTGTATCTTGCATGGAGCGTCGCCTGCAGTAAATGTAAGTACTGTAGCTGCATGGAGCGTCGCCTGCAGTAAATGTAAGTACTGTAGCCTGCATGGAGCGTCGCCTGCAGTAAATGTATGTACTGTAGCCTGCATGGAGCGTCACCTGCAGTAAATGTAAGTACTGTAGCCTGCATGGAGCGTCACCTGCAGTAAATGTAAGTACTGTAGCCTGCATGGAGCGTCACCTGCAGTAAATGTAAGTACTGTATCTGCATGGAGCGTCGCCTGCAGTAAATGTAAGTACTGTAGCCTGCATGGAGCGTCGCCTGCAGTAAATGTAAGTACTGTAGCCTGCATGGAGCGTCACCTGCAGTTAATGTAAGTACTGTAGCCTGCATGGAGCGTCACCTGCAGTAAATGTAAGTACTGTAGCCTGCATAGAGCGTCGCCTGCAGTAAATGTAAGTACTGCAGCCTGCATGGAGCGTCGCCTGCAGTAAATGTAAGTACTGTATCTTGCATGGAGCGTCGCCTGCAGTAAATGTAAGTACTGTAGTCTGCATGGAGCGTCACCTGCAGTTAATGTAAGTACTGTAGCCTGCATGGAGCGTCGCCTGCAGTAAATGTATGTACTGTAGCCTGCATGGAGCGTCGCCTGCAGTAAATGTAAGTACTGTAGTCTGCATGGAGCGTCGCCTGCAGTAAATGTAAGTACTGTAGCCTGCATGGAGCGTCACCTGCAGTAAATGTAAGTACTGTATCTTGCATGGAGCGTCGCCTGCAGTAAATGTAAGTACTGTAGCCTGCATGGAGCGTCACCTGCAGTAAATGTAAGTACTGTATCTTGCATGGAGCGTCGCCTGCAGTAAATGTAAGTACTGTAGCCTGCATGGAGCGTCGCCTGCAGTAAATGTATGTACTGTAGCCTGCATGGAGCGTCAGCCTGCAGTACATGTAAGTACTGTAGCCTGCATGGAGCGTCACCTGCAGTACATGTAAGTACTGTAGCCTGCATGGAGCGTCACCTGCAGTACATGTAAGTACTGTATCTTGCATGGAGCGTCGCCTGCAGTAAATGTAAGTACTGTAGTCTGCATGGAGCGTCACCTGCAGTAAATGTAAGTACTGTATCTTGCATGGAGCGTCGCCTGCAGTAAATGTAAGTACTGTAGCCTGCATGGAGCGTCACCTGCAGTAAATGTAAGTACTGTATCTTGCATGGAGCGTCGCCTGCAGTAAATGTAAGTACTGTAGCCTGCATGGAGCGTCGCCTGCAGTAAATGTAAGTACTGTAGCCTGCATGGAGCGTCACCTGCAGTTAATGTAAGTACTGTAGCCTGCATGGAGCGTCACCTGCAGTAAATGTAAGTACTGTAGCCTGCATAGAGCGTCGCCTGCAGTAAATGTAAGTACTGCAGCCTGCATGGAGCGTCAGCCTGCAGTAAATGTAAGTACTGCATCTTGCATGGAGCGTCAGCCTGCAGTAAATCTAAGTACTGTAGTCCTGCATGGAGCGTCACCTGCAGTAATGTAAGTACTGTAGCCTGCATGGAGCGTCAGCCTGCAGTAAATGTAAGTACTGTATCCTGCATGGAGCGTCACCTGCAGTAAATGTAAGTACTGTAGTCTGCATGGAGCGTCGCCTGCAGTAAATGTAAGTACTGTAGTCTGCATGGAGCGTGACCTGCAGTACATGTAAGTACTGTAGCCTGCATGGAGCGTCACCTGCAGTAAATGTAAGTACTGTAGCCTGCATGGAGCGTCACCTGCAGTAAATGTAAGTACTGTAGCCTGCATGGAGAGCGTCTCCTGCAGTACATGTCGGTAATGTAGCCAGGAAAACACTTTGTTTCCAGAAGCATCAGCGAGAGAAACAGTGATTAAACGGTTAGATTTACAACGCTTTCAACGCCGTCGAGAAATTGCCTACACCAGAGAATACGGCTATGGCGTTTGGAAAACGATGGAGAGGCTGGAAACAACAACACGGCGACTTGGTCTAGCCGCTAATGTTTTCTATATGACTTTCCAACGATCCGTTCTGGCGGCGGGGCTGGGATAAATGTGGCTCTAAAATGACTTTAGCAACTGTGCAGATAATGGTGAAAGATGCACACACGGAGACCGATACATATAGATATTTGGTGAGACATACGGTACAGGCTTAAAGAAAGAAACAACATGGCAGGGACATAGAGAGAGAGAGAGAGAGAGAGAGAGAGAGAGAGAGAGAGAGAGAGAGAGAGAGAGAGAGAGAGAGCTAGAGAGACAGCGAGGAAAAAGTGGGAGATGGAGAGAGGTGGGAGAGGAGCGAAAGAGCGCGTGCACGAGAGAGAGAGAGATAGATAGAGAGAGAGAGAGAGAGAGAGAGAGAGAGAGAGAGAGAGAGAGAGAGAGAGAGAGAGAGATATGGGGGTGGGGTGGGATGGGGAAGAGACAGTGAGAATAGAATAGCTCATGAGAGGTGTTGAGGTGTATCAAGAAGCGAGCTGATAGGTGTGACTATTATATGAATTGCTGTGGATGAATGCTTGTGCAAACAAGCAGACGATGATGATAGATTCATTCATTTCTTTTGTTTGTTTGTTTGTTTTTGTTTTTTTGCTGTCTCTCGCATTGAACTCAAGCGTAGTCCATAAACGTGCTACTATTTCTTATGCAATGGAATGATTTTTGCGTGGTATTTGCTTTCCCTATTACCAGTTTCCTTCGCCATCGGGCGAACCCACTGCGACATCAGAGGTAGTTGTAATTGACGTCCCCAAGTCAAGGACGAGAAGTCAACATTTTAGTCCAACTGTCCCGTGTAGGGGTTGAACAAGCTATCTCTGATTCAGCATATTTATTGACTGACATCATTCAGCAAGAAGAAATATAAACATTGGCAAATGGACATTCGACAACTGATGACATCTTTAGCATGGTTTGGCGAACTTATTGCTTGTCCATTGCTCACAATATTTTTGCATCTGTGAACTAGCAACGTTAACGAGAAGAATTGTACGCCACAATATATATTATTATTATTTTTTATTTATTTTAGTAGCTCGAAGTGAGGGAATTTTGCAAACAATAGTACACAGGATAGAGGGAAGTTTGCACAGAATAGTAGTACACAGCGTAGATTGAAGTTTGCACAGAATAGTAGTACACAGCGTAGATTGAAGTTTGCACAGAATAGTACACAACATAGAGCAAGGTTTACTCAGCATATTACACAGCGTAGAGTAGAGTTTGCACAGAATAGTACGCAGCACAGAGTAAAGTTTGCACAAAATAGCACACAGCATAGAATGAAATTTGCACACAACAGTACACTCTACAGGGAAGTTTGCACACACCAGTACACAACGTAGAGGGAAGTTTGCACACAACAGTACACAGCGTAGAGGGAAGTTTGCACACAACAGTACACAGCGTAGAGGGAAGTTTCACACAACAGTAAACAACGTAGAGGAAAGTTTGCACACAACAGTACACAACGTAGAGGGAAGTTTGCACACAACAATACACAACGTAGAGGGAAGTTTGCCTAGAAATTGTAGAAGGAAGTTTGCCCAGAATAGTACACGGCATAGAACGACGTTTGTACACTGTAGTACACAGCATAGAAGAAATTTGTGCACAAAGTTCTACACAGCGTATGTGGAAGTTTGCACACAACAGTACCCAGCGTATGGAGAAGTTCATCGAGACGACAGAAGTAGAAACAGGATCAGATTGCGCATAGATAGGAAGGTGGCTAATATGTTCATTGTGGGTCTGATCCGAGACTGGACATTGTGGGTCTGATCTCAGACTGGACATTGTGGGTCTGATCTCAGACTGGACTTGTGGGCCTGATCTCAGACTGGACTTTGTGGGTCTGATCTCAGACTGGACATTGTGGACATGAAATGTATTTGGCTCATTTCCCAAACTTCTCTAACCCTGTCTCCGATGTTCCCTGGCCCCTTGTTTGCTTCCTTCATTCATCATCATTTAGTGCCACCTTCCCATTAACACCGATTGTAATTAGTCTCCAACACCTCTATGGCTCTATTGATCAGACGTACGTCAGCCCATCATTTGGTTGTGCCTGTTCGGTTGACTTCCAATGGCACACCTACCCTCAGAATATCATTTAACAGGGATCCGTGAACCTTATGTGGCGGAAGTAAATCAATTGTCTCACCTTGATCTCACTGAGAAATGATGTTTCAATCCCAGGTTTAGTACTATTTCTGTGTTCCCCGTCTTTTCTTATCATGGATTGTTTGTCTATATAACAATATTTTCAAATATTTGATTGTACCCTTCCATTGTTTAGTTATGCAATTTTAAGAAAACAAACAGATACACTTGTATAGATTGCCATCGATAACTGATGTCATAACCGGCTGATCTATTGTACACCCGAACAAACAGTTCTAGGCATTGAAATAATTCGATTACATCCAATTTTAAGTAAATCAATTAGTCTCAGTCTTAACTTATATGTAACGATTATGCAGCCTGCACAGCTCCAATGAACAGTTCCAACTCTCATCTTCAGGCTCTATGTATCCGCATGGAAATGAATATATTACACAAAGTAAGGAAATCACCACTCACTTCATTCTCAGTGTGGAAACCTCCATTATTTGTTTAAGCTTGAGAGTTTCCGTGGACGTCATGCCTCGTGACATGGTCATCTCCAGGTGCCAGTAATAATATTCCTCCACGTCTGCATATCCTCTGTGTTCTTGACTTGCCACGGTGGTTTAGAAATAACAGTTATCGTTCCTGGGTGAAGCGGCAAAGGTCAAACAGGGCAAGCCTATGACATTAGAGATACCATGAATTTAGAACTGCATAAGGAAGCTGAGCTGACGAGGGACTGAGAGTCTTATAGCCAGGTTGTGACGAGTGCGACTTTCTGCTAGACACCCACTCCATAATGATTACAATGAGCTATTCCTTGGAGTTGTCATTTATGTGTAGGTTGACATTATCAATCTAGTTAATTGTATCACTCGGGGACGTTGGAGCAGCAGTTAGGAGGAAGTTGCGCTGGCAATGACATGGGCACTGAAGGACTAAGGTCCCGTGCCGGGGCTCGTCGTTCGCTATGTAAGGGAAAGAACATATTCTTCCGTACACTCAGGCCTGAAAAATGGCATGGTCCTAATACCTCATATACACACATCAGGTTCATGCTAGAGGACTTGTGCTTGTTAAATGGTTTTAACATGATCAAGTTAGTCGAATGTCCTTTACAGAACGTCGCAATTAACTCCAGCATGTTTAACTGTTTGTAATACACTAGGCGATTTTTACGCTTTCTGAGCGGCCGACGCCTCATACCATGGAAATGAACGCAAAGCGGTTGAGTTCCAAGTGATTTCACATCGGCGTCTTGGTATGTCCGGAATTGCGAAACCCGCTCACTGCATCCAAGCCACAGCGTAGGCTTAAAAATGATACTTGGTTATACATGTTTATACAGCAACATTTACACTTTAAAACACCGCAGAAGGACACAATGAGACAGTACAGGTCTCCAGATTTAATACTAGATCTAACGATGGGAGCCCTGGAACACAAGAGACAGAAATCTGGTAGCCTGTATTCTACGAGCTAACTGGAACACCGGTTCAGAGGGTATGTTCCTGACAGGCCCGAGATTAGACTTCAGTCACACGCTGACTAGGACGCCTCACAAAGGATAATCATTTGTAGACTACATTGCCAGTCAAAAACTAATGACCTTTCAGGAAAGGGGAGAGGATGATGAATGATTGGTCTCATCTGGTTTCTTTGTTCTTTATCTAGTTTTCCGTCATTCTTGTCAGTTAGTAGTGTATATTCAGCTCTTCAGTAAAGCCATTGCAAACATTGCAAGGATAACAACAGTCTGAGTGTAATGTGTATTGGCACGATGTAAGGGGGGTATTACTGTTCCCTTTCAATGATTCTGGCAATGGCTTCGTAATAACAATACAAAAGGTATGGAGAAAAGACAGAAAGTGGAGGCCACAGCCGTAATATAGCATACAGTCTAGTTTGTGCATTCTATTACTACCGTCTGTCTACTATACTACCACTATCTATCTACAATACTACCTCAGTCTGTCTTCTATACTACCATCATCTATCTACAATACTACCTCAGTCTGACTTCTATACTACCATCATCTATCTACAATACTACCTCAGTCTGTCTTCTATACTACCATCATCTATCTACTATACTACCTCAGTCTGTCTTCTATACTACCATCATCTATCTACAATACTACCTCAGTCTGTCTTCTATACTACCATCATCTATCTACAATAGTACCCCAGTCTGTCTTCTATACTACCATCATCTATCTACTATAATACCACAGTTGGTCTACTATACTACCAACGTTGGTCTACTATACTATCATCGTGTGTCTGCTATATTATTACCATTTGTTAGTTAGTTAGTCGTAGTTCCAACCTCATAGCAACGGGTTGTCCCCATTATGCTCCGTTCCTGTGCCAGTGAATATCGCACAAAACGCTCCCCATTGCCCAATGTGAAAACCATTTGTCTGCTGTACTACCTCAGTCTATCTACTCTACTACCACGGTATGTCTACTGTACTACCAATGTTGATCTACTATACTACCACGGTATGTCTACTATACTACCTCATTCTATCTACTATACTACCACGGTATGTCTAATATACTACCTCATTCTATCTACTATACTACCACGGTATGTCTACTGTACTACCTCATTCTATCTACTCTACTACCACGGTATGTCTACTATACTACCTCATTCTATCTACTATACTACCACGGTATGTCTAATATACTACCAACGTTGGTCTACTATACTACCACGGTATGTCTACTATACTACCTCATTCTATCTACTATATTACCACGGTATGTCTACTATACTACCTCATTCTATCTACTCTATTACCACGGTATGTCTAATATACTACCTCATTCTATCTACTCTACTACCACGGTATGTCTAATATACTACCTCATTCTATCTACTCTACTACCATGGTATGTCTAATATACTACCTCATTCTATCTACTATACTACCACGGTATGTCTAATATACTACCTCATTCTATCTACTCTACTACCACGGTATGTCTAATATACTACCAACGTTGGTCTACTATACTACCTCATTCTATCTACTATACTACCACGGTAGGTCTACTGTACTACCCCATTCTATCTACTCTACTACCACGGTATGTCTACTATACTACCTCATTCTATCTACTAAACTACCACGGTATGTCTACTGTACTACCTCATTCTATCTACTCTACTACCACGGTATGTCTACTATACTACCTCATTCTATCTACTATACTACCACGGTATGTCTACTGTACTACCTCATTCTATCTACTCTACTACCACGGTATGTCTACTATACTACCTCATTCTATCTACTATACTACCACGGTATGTCGACTGTACTACCTCATTCTATCTACTCTACTACCACGGTATGTCTACTATACTGCCTCATTCTATCTACTCTACTACCACGGTGTGTCTACTGTACTACCAATGTTGATCTACTATACTACCACGGTATGTCTAATATACTACCAACGTTGGTCTACTATACTACCACGGTATGTCTACTATACTACCTCATTCTATCTACTATATTACCACGGTATGTCTACTATACTACCTCATTCTATCTACTCTACTACCACGGTATGTCTACTGTACTACCTCATTCTATCTACTCTACTACCACGGTATGTCTACTATACTACCTCATTCTATCTACTATACTACCACGGTATGTCTACTATACTACCTCATTCTATCTACTCTACTACCACGGTATGTCTACTATACTACCTCATTCTATCTACTCTACTACCACGGTATGTCTACTATACTACCTCATTCTATCTACTCTACTTACCACGGTATGTCTACTATACTACCTCATTCTATCTACTCTACTACCACGGTATGTCTACTATACTACCTCATTCTATCTACTCTACTACCACGGTATGTCTACTATACTACCTCATTCTATCTACTCTACTACCACGGTATGTCTACTATACTACCTCATTCTATCTACTATACTACCACGGTATGTCTACTGTACTACCTCATTCTATCTACTCTACTACCACGGTATGTCTACTATACTACCTCATTCTATCTACTATACTACCAAGGTATGTCTACTGTACTACCTCATTCTATCTACTCTACTACCACGGTATGTCTACTATACTGCCTCATTCTATCTACTCTACTACCACGGTGTGTCTACTGTACTACCAATGTTGATCTACTATACTAACACGGTATGTCTAATATACTACCAACGTTGGTCTACTATACTACCACGGTATGTCTACTATACTACCTCATTCTATCTACTATATTACCACGGTATGTCTACTGTACTACCTCATTCTATCTACTCTACTACCACGGTATGTCTACTATACTACCTCATTCTATCTACTCTACTACACGGTATGTCTACTATACTACCTCATTCTATCTACTATACTACCACGGTATGTCTACTATACTACCTCATTCTATCTACTCTACTACCACGGGTATGTCTACTATACTACCTCATTCTATCTACTCTACTACCACGGTATGTCTACTATACTACCTCATTCTATCTACTCTACTACCACGGTATGTCTACTATACTACCTCATTCTATCTACTCTACTACCACGGTATGTCTACTATACTACCTCATTCTATCTACTCTACTACCACGGTATGTCTACTATTACTACCTCATTCTATCTACTCTACTACCACGGTATGTCTACTATACTACCTCATTCTATCTACTATACTACCACGGTATGTCTACTGTACTACCTCATTCTATCTACTCTACTACCACGGTATGTCTACTATACTACCTCATTCTATCTACTATACTACCACGGTATGTCTACTGTACTACCTCATTCTATCTACTCTACTACCACGGTATGTCTACTATACTGCCTCATTCTATCTACTCTACTACCACGGTGTGTCTACTGTACTACCAATGTTGATCTACTATACTAACACGGTATGTCTAATATACTACCAACGTTGGTCTACTATACAACCACGGTATGTCTACTATACTACCTCATTCTATCTACTATATTACCACGGTATGTCTACTATACTACCTCATTCTATCTACTCTACTACCACGGTATGTCTACTATACTACCTCATTCTATCTACTATACTACCACGGTATGTCTACTATACTACCTCATTCTATCTACTATATTACCACGGTATGTCTACTATACTACCTCATTCTATCTACTCTACTACCACGGTATGTCTACTATACTACCTCATTCTATCTACTCTAACTACCACGGTTATGTCTACTATACTACCTCATTCTATCTACTCTACTACCACGGTATGTCTACTATACTACCTCATTCTATCTACTATATTACCACGGTATGTCTACTATACTACCTCATTCTATCTACTCTACTACCACGGTATGTCTACTGTACTACCAATCTTGATCTATTATACTACCATCTTATGTCTGCTATATTATTACCATTTGTCTACTATACTACCTCAGTCTATCTACTCTACTACCGCCGTCTGTCCACAATACTACCACCGAATGTCTACTATACTACACTGGTATGTCTACTATACTATTACCATCTAACTCCTATACTATCTCAGCCTGGCTACTGTACTGCCACCGTAAGCCTACTTTATTACAACAGTCAGTCTACTGTACTATTACGGTCTGCCTGTAATATCCATATATTCGTGGTACTGTGCACCTTCATTGCGGAAGTTAGCTAGTCAGTAAGTCGCGGTTCCAACTTCATAGCAAAGGGTTGACCTATTATGCTCCGTTCCTGTGCAAGTGAAATATTGGGGAAAAACGATAGTAGAGGGATCAATGTCAGTTATAATATTGAATTTTAAAAATTCTTTTTGGTGAATTAGCCAAGTGAATGTGCACAGTAAATTAGCGTGGTGAATTAGCATGGTGAATTAGCATGATGAATTATGTGGTGAATTATCTTGGTGAACTATCGAAATGAGTTAGCAAGGTGAATTACCATATTGAATTCACTCATTCATTAATTCCGTAGCATGTCCTTTGCAGAACCTCTCTCCTATAACAATCTCTCAATCATAAGCAAGATGTCCCGTGTCTGATACACCCATCTGGAGATCATCCGCCACATCCTCACCCATCTTCTCTTTGGCCTTCCTCTTCCTCTCTTCCCAGGCATATACCCCTCCATTATTATTCTCTCCAAACATCATGGTTCATCAAGTATGGCGAGCGTTCGGCGGGAGTTGGCCACATAAAACTACTTTCTCTTATTTCGGACATAATAAATGTGAACATGTATGGTTCATTGTGGGTTTTAATGGTTGTGACAGGCATCATGGTGTTTTCCGCGTCATTGTTGTGACTGCATGAATATCTCGATTTCATGAATACCAAATGTAGTCTGTTAGTCAATGGATCGGGAATATTCGTGGTGAAGTGGAACCTCGTCAACCAACGTAGAACTGGCACTATTAGCCGCCGGACGCTGATGCATATGTTTGGGGGTGGGGGGGGGGGGAATCTGAGCATCCATGGACTTGTCCGGAGTGCAAAGATGATATCTCAACAGATAAGTCTGGCGTCATTCAGGTTAGCCAGGGTAAAGGTTAAATATATTTAGTCACAATTACAAAATATCAACTCGGCGTCAGCTGTTTTTACTGACACTGATTTATATTGACAACAACCCAACATTCAGCAAACCGGTAACGTGATTGATAGAGGCAATGCGTTTCGAGTGGTGTATAACACACACAATGGTCACATTTCAAAGCTGCCAGAGGGAATTATCTATTCATTTACAGAAATCATCTTTGTGCAACAACAACAACAACAACAACAACAACAACAACAAACAAACAAAGACATGGCAGTCAGTTTAAAATTAGACCGTAGTAGACAATTACACTTACAGTTTGAACATGTGTATTGTATATTTCAGCGTGAAGGATTTGCCTTATTGGCTTTCGTTGAAACATTGTTTTGTTCTTCTCGTGTGTGCACATGTGTGTCTGTGCGTGTGATTGGGCGTTTGTGTGGAAATGTAGGTGTGGGTATTTGTGTGTGCGCGCGTGTGGGTAAGTTTGTGTGTGGGCTTGTGTATGTACAAGTTTGCATGTGCGTGTGAGCAAAACGAAAAGGGGGAAAAACAGATTAGAACTGTTTCTGTGCACTAAGGTGTGAGCAGACATTAATATTAAAATAACAATATTTTAAAAAGACAAGAGGAGTTTTCAAAACACTAGGACATGTATAGAAGCATCATAAAGCAAAACGTGACACCAAAACACTTGGACATGTATAAAAGCATCATGAAGCAAAACGTGACACCAAAACACTAGGACATGTATAGAAGCATCAGGAAGTAAAACGTGACGCCAAAACACTAGGACATGTATAGAGGCATCAGGAAGTAAAACTTGACGCCAAAACACTAGGACATGTATAGAAGCATCAGGAAGTAAAACTTGCACCAAAACACTAGGACATGTATAGAAGCATCAGGAAGTAAAACTTGACGCCAAAGCACATTGACATGTATAGAAGCATCAGGAAGTAAAACTTGACACCAAAACACTAGGACATGTATAGAAGCATCAGGAAGTAAAACTTGACGCCAAAACACTATGACATGTATAGAAGCATCAGGAAGTAAAACTTGACACCAAAACACTAGGACATGTATAGAAGCATCAGGAAGTAAAACTTGACACCAAAACACTATGACATGTATAGAAGCATCAGGAAGTAAAACTTGACACCAAAACACTAGGACATGTATAGAAGCATCAGGAAGTAAAACTTGACACCAAAACACTAGGACATGTATAGAAGCATCAGGAAGCAAAACTTGACACCAAAACACTAGGACATGTATAGAAGCATCAGGAAGCAAAACTTGACAGCAAAACACTAGGACATGTATAGAAGCATCAGGAAGCAAAACTTGACACCAAAACACTAGGACATGTATAGAAGCATCAGGAAGCAAAACTTGACACCAAAACACTAGGACATGTATAGAAGTATCAGGAAGTAAGACTTGGCGCCAAAATTAGAAAGTTAATCTCCAGTGTTACATATGTATTATAATATTACACTCAAATGTTACATCGGTATAGATGAAAGGACCCAAAACCTGGAGAACGACTAAATGAATTAGTAGTAAACTTCACACATCCACTAACTGGGCCATGCGCAGAATAGTGGGACTCAAATGTTTGACAGAAACACCAAAATACAGGTCAATGAGAGAGATAAACACATTCCAGTTAAATTAATGGTGAGGACATGATGCTGGCGCTGAATAGGACACACGCTGAGAAAACCTGAGGACAACATAATTGTACTCTCCCTTGTCTGGAACCCACAAGGCAAATGAAATATCGGGAGAGCTCCGAATAAACTATTGGACGACGAGAATTATAGATAGTGATGAATAATATTGGTAGGCATGGCGGAGCTGTAGGAGATACTGCAAGGACGGCTTAAGTTGTTTGTTTGAGGATCTATACCCCAATGAGTGATAAAGGACAAAAGAAAAAGAAAAGAAGAAGAAGAAGAACGCATACGCTTTCAGGAGGTCAAGTTTTTCTTTTCTTTTTAAAGTTGCATATCCCTTAGAGGACGTTGCAATCAACTGCTCTTGATGTTCTTGGCAAGATTTCTCTCAGTAGTTTGCCATTGCTCTCTGAGCGACCGGCTCACATACCCCGTAAGTTACCAACGCGACGTGATTCGCGTCGGTATATCCGCAAGTGTATTTCTGGTTATGTAGCGGTATTAATGACTTTTCATTTTTGTTTGCAGGCCAAGGCTTCCTGCAGCGTCAATTCTGTCACTTATGATTGTGTTATTGTAAAGCTGTCTGATTTCACTTTCCGTTTTTGTTAATTTACTCATTATTGACGTAATTAGCGGGGTGTTGATTTCCAGCCACGTTTTTTGCATTCCTGAAAAGAACGCTTCATCGATGAAGGAACGAGAAACTTTTCTTAAAAACAGAAATGAGAAAACTATTCCTACAAGAGAGAAATGCGCTTCTTTTGACTGCATGTCAGGGCGCCCTACTTGTCTGGTACCTACCGCACAGCGAATGGTAAAACTCAATGCCAAAGTGCCTTCGGGTTCAATGATCAACAGGGAGGACAGCATGGCCGAATGGATAAGAGACCTCGTTCTTAAGTATCATGTGCGCTGATGTCGAGGTAGTGGGTTTATTTCGTACTCCGGTCAGTTGGGCTAAAATGTTGACTTCTCGTACTTGACTTTGAGACGTAAATTACAAGTATGTCTGAAATCTAAGTGGTTTCGCCTGATGGAGAGGGGCACTGATAATATGAAAAGCTAATCCACATGTAAAACATCAGTTCAATGTACTAGAAATAGTAGCACGTGCATGGGTTCAAAGGGAGCGAAAGCAAAAGGGAAAACATGGTCAAGCAGCAAAATGTTCAGTCAATGAGTTTTAATAACGGGAAAGAGGGGGGGGGGAGGGGGGGCTTAGATGATGTTGCGTCCCCCTCGGCCTCACGTGGTTCAGGGTTCTATCTCAACATAGTACTGGGCATCTTTCCAAGAACAATTGATACAAAATATCACCATACTTCCACATAACACTGGGCATCTTTCCAAGAACTATTGATACAAAATATCACCATACTTCCACATTACACTGGGCATCTTTCCAAGAACTATTGATACAAAATATCACCATACTTCCACATAACACTGGGCATCTTTCCAAGAACAATTGATACAAAATATCACCATACGTCCACATAACACTGGGCATCTTTCCAAGAACTATTGATACAAAATATCACCATACTTCCACATAACACTGGGCATCTTTCCAAGAACAATTGATACAAAATATCACCATACGTCCACATAACACTGGGCATCTTTCCAAGAACTATTGATACAAAATATCACCATACTTCCACATAACACTGGGCATCTTTCCAAGAACTATTGATACAAAATATCACCATACTTCCACATAACACTGGGCATCTTTCCAAGAACTATTGATACAAAATATCACCATACTTCCACATAACACTGGGCATCTTTCCAAGAACAATTGATACAAAATATCACCATACGTCCACATAACACTGGGCATCTTTCCAAGAACTATTGATACAAAATATCACCATACGTCCACCTAACACTTGGCATTTTCCCAAGAACCATTGATACAAAATATCACCATACGTCCACATAGCACTGGGAATTTTCCCAAGAACCATTGGTACCAAATGACACCATACATTCACACTGATCTCTTTGATAGAGAGTTTGGGTAGTGCGCCATCCCGGATCAGGGTTAAAACAGGTTATAATTCTGCAAATTCAGCAGGTTAATTCTCACGAAGGTTGGAAATCTCAAAGAGCAGGCCTGAGGCTGCAGTCCTGGCAAAATTGGTATTGAAGAAAACCTACCCACGAGTAGAGAAAGAGAGAGCCAGCGATCGTGGGTGACATCTGGCTAGAGGAAACAAACCTTGGACACATGAGTACTGAGGCCGGGAGCTCTAACCTTACAGGTGCATAACTAGGTGTGACACGCTCCTCCGCCTGAAGCCGTTGGAACAATGTGGGGTGTCGGGTTCGGTGCTAGCCGCCCAACAGAAAGCAGACAGTACTGTCTACTGTCATGCGGTAACTCAGTCATATATGACGAGACCTGCCATACAAAATCTGACATCATGACATTAGCATGTCATTTACCACAAATGTGAAGTGATATGATTGTTGTCACATTAGCCACTAAATATCCTTAAACAAATGATACCATCAACGACTGGAGCCCAGCCGTAAATTTATTGCTAATTAAGCAGGCCTGGAAGCTGAATACACAGATTCCATCATATTCTACCAAAAACTATGATTGATTGATTGATTGATTGATTTAGGAATCGACATCACAGCATTCGGGGCATTCCCATAAGTGCTTCGTCCCCATCCTCAGCAGCCAGCGAAGAGTTCCAACACTAATAGTACCAGTGGCAATCTGATTATAAGTCCGTCTCGCCTTTCCTCTAAGCGTTGAGCGTCGGCCAGATCAACAGCTATGATCCATTTGATAGTGTCGGAGGTAAACATAGCCGAACATTTAAGTGCGCTCGCTCTAAAACTTCCGGTTAGCTAATGCCGAGGTAGCAAGTTCAACCCCTACACTGATCAGCTGAACTAAAATGTTGACTTCTCGTACCTTGACTTGGGGACGTAAATTACAAGTACTTCTGAAGTTGGAGTGCGTTCACCTGATGGCGAGTGACACTGGTAATAGGGAAAACTAATCCATACGCAAAAAAATCAGTTCAGTACACTAGAAGTAATAGCACGGTGTATGCGCCCGCTTGAGTTCAAAGCGCGAGAACATTAAAAAAAAGACTATAACAATTTTTTAAATTTTAAATCATGTTTCAAAGTTGAATGTCCCTTTCAATTAAGTGGCAGTCAACCCCAATATTGATTGATTGTTTGTGATTTTCTTTAAAACAGTAGTTTGGCTTTGCTTTCTGAACGACCGACGCTCATAACATTTTGAATAGCAACGTTAAGCGATGCTCTACCAAATGGATGGACACAGCTGACTTCCAGCCTGGTATATTCTGAAATGTGCTCACCACACTTAGCCGCAGTCGTCGACGTTATCATACACGGCTCTGTTTGCTCGGCAATCGTGTTACGTTGAATTGCTTCGTCTGTTCATTTGCATATCACAAAAACAAATCTGAAACAAAAATTAATGTCTTGAACAAACACAGGTAAAGCTAGATAGAACAGTCAGAAGACATTAGCCACGATATGAAATACACAACTGCGTAAACAAAATTCCGAAACGAACATTCTAATTTTAAATAGCAATTTCATAAAATGTACTCAGTATATATTAGCTTATAGTAATGCAGGACAGAAATATCCCCGGTGAGCTAGAAAAGTGCGGTGTGGTTATTTAGATGAAAAATTAAATTAGAAGAATTAATTAATCAAGAATACCTTAATCAGTACGAAATGTGAAAGAATGTGATAAGTAAATTCTCTGTTTTTATAACTTTTTCTTCTTCTTATTCTTCTTTTTCTTCTTGTTCTTCTTCTCGTTCTTTTTCTTGTTCTTCTTATTGTTCTTCTTATTGTTCTCCTTGTTCTTATTTTTGGTCTTCTTCTTCTTCTTGGCAAATTTACGTTCAGCAGTTTGCCATTGCTTTCTGAATGACCGGCTCCCATATTAATTCGTTAAAACCCAACGCAACGCGGTCTGATGAAATAAATATATAAGAATTTCCTTGCATGCACTCAGTTGTGCTAATCCTCTGATGGCACATTGTAACTGGAGTGGTTTGTAAGCTACTGTTAGACTGCTATTACAGCTCTTTTGCTTCTGTTACATCACTCGTAGTGTAGTGACCTGTTGTAAACACATCTATTGTCTGGATATTATCATACAATCAGGCTAGTGTCTAGAAATGTCAGAATGAGAATGTTGCAATGTTATATAGAACCTGTCTTTACTGTCTGGCAGTGAATCATTGCACGTTAATGAACAAATTCAGAAAATCTTGGAAGCACGGAAGATGTGGTTCCGAAGGCGCGTGTTGCGAATACTGCCAAGGTAACTAACAATAATTTCTCGGAAAAGGCTAATGACAATCAAACATTATAAACAGCTACAAGAAAGAGACAAACAGTAAGCTCTAGAGCTGTGACTGTTGTATTGGGTCATACAGCTGCAGGAAGCACGCCTGTCTCCACCCTTCCCAGCATGCCCCGTGAGCCGTTAAATCGTCACATCCAATATAAACGAAACAACACAGGGTGTTATGATCCGATTCAGTTTCAGTTTTAGAAACACAGTTTTGATCACTACCACAGAGCGGCTGGAAATAGTAATTAACTCTTAGTTAGGAATGCGCCGCTTCAAGCGTCTAGTATTACCGTAGAGGTTAATGAACCATCTACACCAACAATCAATATTCATTTTGGAGAAATCTTGAAAATACGTGTTATGATGTACACACAGACAGTGAAGACGATCACAGAATACACCCCGGTCGCCCAGGCCAGGCTCACATGTCCGACCAGCGCTCACACGTGTAGGTTCCCACTCAAGCCATCAGGCCGCGAAAAGACGGGAGAATATGATGATTTATGCTGGATTTTATCTTCAAAGTGCTGTGATGTGAAACACCCCTGGCACTCCACAATCACAAGTATGGAAGAAGGGAGGAAGAAAAATGTGTGAAGAACTAAAAAGCCATGGGAACATTTGGGGAATTGGGGAATAAAGAAGGTTTGCGGTATAATAAAAGAAAGAAGAGTACCAGAACAAAGACATTAGGAAATGGAACAGGTACATCACACATTCACAGCTGTGGGTGCACCTTTTAAAAACATTCCATGTTTTGCTTTTTGCGAGCCGGCGCTGGATGTTTTTGTCTAAGGAGGAATTCTGCAAGGAATCTCTGTCTGTACCAGGTAGCACTCCAGCATCAGTTTGAGTTAGAGGAGTATATGTGGCGGTGCGTGGAGGGGGACATAGATCTTATCTCCATTCGGCTGTGTTATTGGAGAAGTTGGAGAATGGTCCTGTGATGTGTGGAGAACCAGGGCCGGCCCACACATCGCCAGGGCACGTGGTTTTTGTTTCTCAGGTCCTGTTGAAGGTACCCACTATGGGGATGGGCTCCAGAAGGCAGTAGAGAGATGAAAGTAGCCTGTTAAAACAGTCGGTTCCACAGAGTGAAAAAAAAACCATACACTTGACTACTGTTGTTATACAGGTTTGATATTTTGGACATTTGTGGAGGGTATGATTCGGGGAATCATCCGGACAAATAGATGGCATGATTCCTGGAACACCCGGACCCATGGACTGCAAGATTCAAGGAACATCTGGACAAATGAACATTTTGATTCCTGGAATACCCGGACAAATGGACGGCCATAATTCCTGGAACACCCAAACAAATGGAAGACACGATTCCTAGAATACCAGGACAAATGAGCGACATGATTCCTGGAACACCCAGACAAATGGACGACATGATACCTGGAACACCTATGGATGTGGACGACATAGACGACTCAGGATATCATAGAGAGCCTGCATTTTCTTCCTTCACTACTATGACTACAACAACAATAATTATCACTACTGCTACCACTACTACTACTATTAATGCTACTATACTACCATTATTACTACTATTACTACTAATACCACTATTACCACTACGACTGTTACTGCTGCTGTAACTACAACTACTACAGCTAATGCCACTCCTGGTTCTACTACTACTACTACTACTACTACTACTACTACTACTACTACTACTACTACTACTACTACTACTACTACTACTACTACTACTACTACTACTACTACTACTACTGTAGTAGATTAATTGGCGGGAGGGGGTTTTACGCTCGCTCGCTTTGAACTCAAGCGTCGTCCATACACAGTTATTTTAGAAGCACTGGACTGATTGCTACGTGTGGATTAGCTTTCCCTATTACCAGTGTCCTCGCCATCAGGCAAACCCACTCCGACTTTCGAGTGACTAGTAATTTACGTCCCCATATCAAGTTCGAGAGGTCAACATCTTAGTCCAATTGTCTGACGAAGGGGTTGAACCCATTACCTCGGCATCAACACACCGGATGTTTATTAACGCCCGTTCTTCTCCATTCGGTAACGCTGACCTCCGATGAATGGCTTTAATAAGTTGTCTCATAACGTTGGCAGCTGTTAATACCCCCGCATTTGTTTTCTTCCCTGCCTGAGAAATTCCCTAATTTATTGTCAAGAACCACACTTCAATTCCCCTATTGTCGGTACCGTTTCCATACTCTCTGACTGACAGCCTCGTGAATACGGGTTGTAAATCATACACTTGTTTCGAGGAAGCGAACTTCTGTGAGTGTAGTGTTGGTATGTCTGATGTGGGTGACGTTGTTTCTTCTAGTCGAATGTTCTAGTGGAATATTCTCTGCAGATTATCTTTGTCGGCCAAGGTTAGGGAAAATGTTCTTAAGAGCTACAACGAGCCAATCTTGATGTACGGAAGCCAATCGTGGATAATTATCACGCAAGTCAAGAATTATGTGGTGACTGTGGAGTTGTGGATTTTATATAAATACGATTACACCTAGGACAGATTGAAAGAGCAATGAAGATATCTTGAAAGAAGTTCACTCACAAAGAAAAGTGGTTACTCGCATCAGAAGTGGAATAGTCCACATTCTTTGGGCAAGTCATGAGAAGGAGCAAGCTGGAGTACGTCGTCAACAACAGTTAAGTTGGAGGAGAGGAGAAGCAGGGAGAGACCAAGAGAGAAGATGGTACAGTTTGTAATCATGACGTGAAGGAACGTCAGTATTAGAAATTATTGGGATCACAAGAGACAGGAGGTTGTGGACAACATGGTCACTATCGCCGCACGGCATGGGTTATAAGAAGAATCATCTTCTTCTAGAACAAGAGTCTTTAATCTGTCACAGCCTTGGGTAAAGAGGATAAGAAAGATCTAGACAACATCAGGATATTACAGTGCAATCACGGTCTTTCTTATCCGCTATTGCTCCCTGTAGACTGCTACACTGTTTTACTACCGTTTTACTGTTGTTTTACTACTATTTTACTGTTGTTTTACTACTGTTTACTTGTGATCCTGATACCTGTTTCCTAGACACCTGCATTGAGCACATTATGACTATTACACATTTGTTCCGAAGCAGTTTTCTGCCACGTGTCTGTAATGTATGTGATATGGCCTTCACATTGTCTAGGCCGGAATGTAAGTAGGGACAGGTGGTCATTCCTTCCATCACGTAGCCAGACGATGAGTGGAGGCGTCGAACCCTCGTGCGACCACACCCATGACATTTGCAGCCCAGCTCCCTTTAAACTTCGCTAACGTGTCCGCTACAGGCGGCCTTATAATCCACGGAGATCACTGACCCCCACTTCCACCCTAACCCCCTTTGTAAACATTCATATTATGTTTTATTGTAATTGTATTGTGTGTTTTAATTTCGCAGTGAGGTACACCTATTTATGTTTGTCTTGGTCTTGACATCTTGGCATCTTGACAGATATTTTGTCTGTTATTTATACTTGCTGTATTCATACGTGTCTGAGTTTTTATTATGTTATTATACTACTGTAATGTATTTCCTCCTACGCTGATTAGTGTGTTTACCTGGACTAAAGCCCTGGTCAGGTGTGTGCGTGTCTGTATTGTTTCTCCGCGGGAGTTACAATACGCTGTTGTTTCATGATATACCTGGGTACAGGGGCACGGTTTAAGCACATCATAAACACAGAACTTATCGCTCACAGGTGCTCACGCTACTGTTGTTGAGCTGTGTGTCAGACAGTTAGTTGCAAAGCCTTTACAGGACTTAGAAATCAACCCCAGCATTGTTTGGCTGTTCGTGATTCCTGGGCAAGTTTACGTTCAGTAGTTTGCCATTACTTTCTGAACGACTGGCACTCGTACCATTTAATACAAGAGCCAACGTAACGCGCTCTGCTACCAAAACTCCCACAGCTGTGTGTCGAAAGCGGCTATGCGGGATTACGAACTGCGTCCGTAAACTCTTCGCCACGGAGGGGGCTGTAAAACAGAGAAAGTCAATACTATCTGTATGTCAATCATGCGCCGTCTTCACAAGAAATATAGGCCCTGCTGGATGGTTGCTTTGATTGGTTACTCTGAAAGACGTCCGCTCTTCCATCCCGTGTTGTTATTCTCCAACTTGCATCGCTGAATACCTTTTGTTCTGGAATATATAATATATATATATATATATATATATATATATATATATATATATATATAAAGAAGATTTATTGAAGTAATTATAAAGCAACACGTGTCATGGCATGACCAATGCTAAAATATAAGGTAACACCAAAGAGTGTACTAAAGGACAAGAATGTTATACACGCTGAAGCTGTTGCTATCCATGTGGCAAAACCAGTATTGGATAGAAACAAAGACACTATTGTCAGTTTAACATTACCATTAATATTACTGTACATTTCCGTTGAAATATGTGTATAAATTCCTTTGTATAAATAGGCGTTAGAGTCGGGCTGTCATGGCGGTGCAAGAACAAATGATCAATGTATTTGAATATACACGCGTTAGGAAAGGTCTGCGCTTACGGTGCGGGGAACACAAAACAAGTTCCTATATAAAGCAACAAAGCAGATACAATACAGGCCATCAAGAACTAATATTGTTAGCAATGAAATTTCGAACGTTTGGTTAGGTTTTGGTATATTATAAGTCACGATATCCCTCTTAAACGGAATACTCCAGCTCATGGCAAACAGACAAGATGAATGCAGGGAAAATCTTCGACTGATAACACTTCAGAGTGGATTGGGTATAGTACTACTGGTACTTTGGGCATGGCTGTGGACAAAGAGGAACTTAGGACTGGTTACTGATGCTTCCATAAGGATGTAACTACAATGGACTTTGAGGATGATGTTATGATGCTGCTCTTGTGTCTCTTCAGCTTCCATTCTGTAGCGTTATGAGTTCATGAGCTACCGTCTAACATACCACAATCAAGGGTTCGCCTTAGTCTTCTCTCACTGTCTTCTTTTGTCTAAATATTACCAGTTGCTATAACATGCTCCATTAGTTTTCTTCTCAACAAGAGTCCACTGGTAGCTCCTTCAGCCATGTGTGTACATGTGGAGATTTATTCTTGTTCACTTTCTCAACCATACGTGGAATTCTGTTTTCTTTTTTTGTTTGTTTTAAATTGCGTTGGCTGGCTTTGTTGGCGTAGCTCATACACATTCTACATCTTCTTGTGCACTGGACATATATTTGCGCGTTGAATGGCTGTTCCTGTTACCACTGTCCCTCGCCATCAGGCTAACCCACTTCGACTTCTGAGGTACTCATAATATACGCCTCTAATCAAAGAATTGAAGTCAATATTTTAGTCCAACTGACCGATGTATGGATCTAACCCGCTACCCCAGCATCAGCACACTGGTAGTTTAAGAGCGAGCGATCTGATTCAATTGTCAAAGCTGACCTCTACACGTGGAATAGTAATCAGATTGTATTTTGGATAATTTTCTCATTTATGCTCATAACATCGGGGTTGTGTCTCGTATCCTTTATCAAACGTGTGTGTGTGTCTGTGTGTGTGTCTGTGTGTAATATATATATATATATATATATATATATATATATATATATATATATATATATATATATATATATATATATATATAGAGAGAGAGAGAGAGAGAGAGAGAGCAGGGAATGAGGGAGCGATATCAAAGCTTAACGTCATTGACTTTCAGTCACAATGATAGTTAACTAAGGTATTTCTGCTCGCTAGCTCTTCCAACCATGTATCTGATTGGCATACTCTGTAACTATTCACTTTCTCAACCATATGTAGAACATATCAGTCTATATTCTTCTTACTATTCTCAAGCACATACATAGGTATCGCAGTTATTTCTCCTGGCTAACTGTTCCAGCCAATTCGTCTAATCAGCGTACACTTTGACTGTTGACTTTGCCCACCCGACACTGCTTACAATACACAACGACCCGGGGTGAAACATTTGCTGTTTACTCAACCTTATTTACATTTACCTATCGTTTATCCTGACCCCAGATGAAGACCCATTAGCCAGCCAACATGCCGGCGTTTTATACCGGCATGTTATTTTGTGTTTACATCGTCTTTGTCGCTGTTTGAGTTATTTTGTGTTTACACCGTCTTTGTCGCTGTTTGAGTTAATGTCGTCTATTGTTGTAGAATATGAAGTACATTAGTATAAACACTCTTGTTGTACATACAACATTCATTGGAGTATTTGTTCACAGAAGATTCACGTCTGTGTTCACGTGTAGAAATACTACTGTATGATAGTGTTCCGTTGTTACTTATTCCCATATACACATTTAGGATATTTATTGTGTTACTTATTCCCATACACACATTTAGGATATTTATTTTGTTACTTATTCTCATACACACATTTAGGATATTTATTTTGCGCTCGCTCGCTTTGAATTCAAGCGTCGTCCACATACTCTACTTCTAGTTGCACTGGACTTAATTTTGCGTGTAGATTAAAGTTAAAATTGTTGCATATCCTTTACAGTATGAAGCAGTCAACTCCAGCATTTTTGGTTGTTCATGATTCCAGGGCAAGTTTACGTTCAGTAGTTAACCATTGCTTTCTGAATGACCGACCATTTCATAAAAACGTCGACGTAAGACTGTCTGCTGCCAAACCGCCCACAGCTGTGTTTCGAACGCAGGTATCGGGATTAAGAACTGTGTCCGTATCACCGTCGCCACGGAAAATGCTTTAGAAGGTAGAGGTTTAAAAAAAAAAAAAAACCCGTGAAGGTAGGCAAGGGGGAAAAAACCACATTATCTTTCTAAAAAAAATCACACAGAGACACATTTGGAAGTCAGTAAGTGAGGTATATAGTTGTATCAACCATGGACCAGAAATACACTAAAATGTATTCATCGTGTGATAACCATGATAAAGAAGTGGAGTTAACACTTGAGGAATTGAGGGCGAAATCCACTGATCCCTTTTTAGTGTTTATGAGATAGATCATCATATTAAAAACACAGGCAAACCAACTATCAGGATCTTGCGGTAGCAAGACTCTGGCTCGTTGGCTGACAAGTGAGATAACAAATATTGTCACTTAATAACTCAATGTGACACAATGCAAACACTTTATTTGCGCATCGCGCGTTTCACAATTAATGCATATCTCGCGCAATCACAATTCATCATTCCAATCAATGCATGCAATCAATCAATACATCAATACATCAATACAGCAATACACTTACACTCTTACAGGCTAGCTCTCGAATCACGCTCAAACATATAGTTCAAAGCACACCCCATTCAAACGTCTGTCCTCTACGCTCTCCCAAGGCCTGTCTGACCAGCCATTCAGCATTCGCGTCCGTCGGGGTGGAGTCCCCTTGCGTGCTACACACATTGCACGCTGTCTCCTGACGGCTTAGCGTCGCTCAGACTTGAGCCGGGCTGGACTTCTCAGGCGCCGTCGAAGACGCCGCGTAGTAGCTAGCTTGTTTAACACTGCTCAGCATTGAGTATGGCTGGAATTGTCTGGCGTTGGTACAGACGACGCGTTGCAACCTATGGGTGAGAATCTGACATGCTCCCACCTTTCTTTCCATGAAAGGGGATCCTTTCATGTTCTTTATACACCTTTATTATTTTCTCTGTCAGAATCGAACCATGTAAGTCGTCTGACGTGACTCTTTGGTTCATATTCACATATACAGGTAATGGTAAGTTATATCTGCACGATCACCAATATCGCCTTAATGCAATACACATCAAGTACACTCATTTGAATGGATAGTCGCCTCAGCTGACATATGACACAGCAAGTCCGGTAAGTTACAGCATACACGTCCTTACCTCACAACCACTAAAAAATATTCAAAAGAACAGGTCAAACTGCGAACATCTCCCTATAAGATGTTCCAACCTCAGACCCCCAACCTCACTTAGTCGGAGAGTCTAACGAAGGTCTACAGCTTTGGTAACTCTCTCCATGTACAACTGACGCCATCCTGACGTGTCAACCATTAGGCCACATGATGATAGTTTTAACACATATTACACATTACACACATTTTTGATTATGTCCCTTGCTTGTAATACAAAGGTTCGGGACGGTAATTTTACCATGCTTTCAAAACAATAAATTACATTTATAAATTCATTTCTTAGTGTCATAATTTGATACTTCTTGACAAAAAGTGAAACACAATGTCACTGTTGTGAACAAGTAAATCAAGTTACGTCTGGAAAAAAAAATCGAAGGTATTAATACAAGTTAAA
>JACEFZ010017594.1:647500-819860 GCA_014155875.1 Cepaea nemoralis | reverse complement strand
ATTATGGATTGCGTGAAATATTCCAATAAAGATATTTCAATATTTATCTTATAAACAGGTCACCTCATATGATAGAACTACTAATATCTTTATGAGACATAATATACTTTATTCTCTGCGTGGAATGGGTTCAAATCTCTTCATATTAGTTATGACTGAGAACATGAGAGTTATTCTGATTTTAAAAAATGATACCTTCATTTAGAAAGAATTTTTAACTGAGTGGTTTTTATCAGCCTTCACTCATTACCTGTGTCAACAGCCGTTATCAACTAGATATCCCCAAAACGAATTCACAACTGCTCTTAACAAGTCATTTTTGTAGAATGCCTAAGTTATAACTCTGCCCCGTTTAACATTAAATGGCGACGTTTAAATTCTTCCGCAGCTGTGTCTGCTATTCCAGTTATAGGTCAATTGGCTAGAATCCACACGCTGGTGGGGAATCTCGGGGAGTACTATGTTATTCCAACCAGTTATTGGTAACAGAATCAACAGGTGTTTACATTAGCTGACGCGAATTCCTAAGTTTTTACTCTTTAATTCTACAGCTTGCTAGTTATAAAATGGACTCTTGGGTGATGCCAAATTTGCAAAATGTCACAACATCCCTTTAAAAAAAAAATCGACAACAACGTTTTAGGCATTGGAGGTAAGTATTGCGGTCTGATGCAGAGTGAGTGAGTTAGTGTGGAGCCAGGTTGATTCATATTGGCGAAATTTTGTTTCCGTCGTGTTCTTCCCTGTTTTCTGATCACCCCACTATTGGTTCTATAGTTCTCTCAGCTGTCACATTCTCCTGCCGGTAGAGTCGGACGACAGCAGCACACATGTAGGCGCTGTTATTAAGTAACGCGGTGTCGTTAAAACGACTCGAGAAGATAATTGTGAACGTAGGTTGGCACGCTGAGAGAGTTTGCAACACAACACAAGGTGCCGACCCCTACACTAAACTGCTATTGTTCATAAAAACTCGACAATGTCTACAATTGGTAGCACATTGCCTCCTGCGAGGTACAACTTAGGGATCTGAGGTGATACACTTTCACTTATACTAAACCACGTCAAATACTGTGTCACTTTATGTACTTAACCATGTCCTATACCGAACCACTTCATATACTAATATAAGAGGTGAAATCATCAGCTCTCTTTTCCCCCTCGCGCCTCCTTCCTACAGAAAACACTGCTATATTTCTAGAGGCTCTCTCTAGAAACGAGCACGAGCGAAAACTATTCCATCTTCAACTGGGGATTGATCACAGACCGATGTGTAGTAAAGTCAGTGGTCTACGCAAAAATGCAACCTCTGCTACAAGTGTGTCATGCTGGGTGATTAAAGAAGGTCGACGTGGAGCAGTCTATAAATGGTGGTAGACGCCTGGTTGAGACTGTGTTCCATTGGATGTATTTGACAAATCCCAGTGCGCCTGCCAAATATTGCCTGCCCCAGTCTCCGGACAATAGAATCAATTTCAGAGATAACGAAGAATACATCGGAGTTGTCCCATTTTACAGCTTTTAAGTGTTTTGCCAGATTGGCATTTTAACGTACGGGAAATGAACAAACAGGCTACTGTCGGAACACACCCTTGAGACTAGCGCCAGAAGCGTAGAACCTTCACGCAACATGTAGAACATTCATGAGGAGTGACATTCTTGGTCCAAGTGATACCGGGTATCAACGCTCTTCTTCGCTATGGTGTTCTTTTATGCCTCCCAGCGTTAGGATGGACAGAGATATCTCAGCAAGGTTTTCATGGCCTGTATATGAGGTGATGTGTGTTGCTATCTCAGCAACACATGGCTTGCTGGTTATTCCTCTTATTTTGCATCGGCTGTATGTAGATATTAGTGCTGTTTATCTTATATTGTCTCAGAATTTGTCTCTTGCTTTCTTCTCGCTGTATGCGAGAAGATATATATATGTATATATATATATATATATATATATATATATATATATATATAATATATATATATATATATATATATATAATACTATCAGTGGTTTGTTATATGCTATCCCAGCATCCCCCTCTCGATTTCTTTCCGCTGTATGTAGATATCGTTGTATCTAGATTATGCGCTGTTTGTCTTATATTGTCTCAGAAACTGCCTCTTGCTTTCTTCCCGCTGTATGTAGATATCAATGCTATTTATCATACATTGTCTCAGGATCTCCCTCTTGCTTTCTTCCCGCTGTATGTAGATATCAATGCTATTTATCATACATTGTCTCAGGATCTCCCTCTTGCTTTCTTCCCGCTGTATGTAGATATCAATGCTATTTATCATACATTGTCTCAGGATCTCACCTCTTGCTTTCTTCCCGCTGTATGTAGATATCAATGCTATTTATCATACATTGTCTCAGGATCTCCCTCTTGCTTTCTTCCCGCTGTATGTAGATATCAATGCTATTTATCATACATTGTCTCAGGATCTGTCCCTTGACTTCTTTATGCTGTATCTAGATTATGCGCTGTTTGTCTTATATTGTCTCAGAAACTGCCTCTTGCTTTCTTCCCGCTGTATGTAGATATCAATGCTATGTATCATACATTGTCTCAGGATCTGCCTCTTGTTTTCTTCCCGCTGTATGTAGATATCAATGCTATTTATCATACATTGTCTCAGGATCTGCGTCTTGTTTTCTTCCCGCTGTATGTAGATATCAATGCTATTTATCATACATTGTCTCAGGATCTCCCTCTTGCTTTCCTCCCGCTGTATGTAGATATCAATGCTATTTATCATACATTGTCTCAGGATCTGCGTCTTGTTTTCTTCCCGCTGTATGTAGATATCAATGCTATTTATCATACATTGTCTCAGGATCTCCCTCTTGCTTTCCTCCCGCTGTATGTAGATATCAATGCTATTTATCATACATTGTCTCAGGATCTCCCTCTTGCTTTCCTCCCGCTGTATGTAGATATCAATGCTATTTATCATACATTGTCTCAGGATCTCCCTCTTGCTTTCTTCCCGCTGTATGTAGATATCAATGCTATTTATCATACATTGTCTCAGGATCTGTCCCTTGACTTCTTTATGCTGTATCTAGATTATTCGCTGTTTGTCTTATATTGTCTCAGAAACTGCCTCTTGCTTTCCTCCCGCTGTATGTAGATATCAATGCTATTTATCATACATTGTCTCAGGATCTCCCTCTTGCTTTCTTCCCGCTGTATGTAGATATCAATGCTATTTATCATACATTGTCTCAGGATCTCACCTCTTGCTTTCTTCCCGCTGTATGTAGATATCAATGCTATTTATCATACATTGTCTCAGGATCTCCCTCTTGCTTTCTTCCCGCTGTATGTAGATATCAATGCTATTTATCATACATTGTCTCAGGATCTGTCCCTTGACTTCTTTATGCTGTATCTAGATTATGCGCTGTTTGTCTTATATTGTCTCAGAAACTGCCTCTTGCTTTCTTCCCGCTGTATGTAGATATCAATGCTATGTATCATACATTGTCTCAGGATCTGCCTCTTGTTTTCTTCCCGCTGTATGTAGATATCAATGCTATTTATCATACATTGTCTCAGGATCTGCGTCTTGTTTTCTTCCCGCTGTATGTAGATATCAATGCTATTTATCATACATTGTCTCAGGATCTCCCTCTTGCTTCCTCCCGCTGTATGTAGATATCAATGCTATTTATCATACATTGTCTCAGGATCTGCGTCTTGTTTTCTTCCCGCTGTATGTAGATATCAATGCTATTTATCATACATTGTCTCAGGATCTCCCTCTTGCTTTCCTCCCGCTGTATGTAGATATCAATGCTATTTATCATACATTGTCTCAGGATCTCCCTCTTGCTTTCCTCCCGCTGTATGTAGATATCAATGCTATTTATCATACATTGTCTCAGGATCTCCCTCTTGCTTTCTTCCCGCTGTATGTAGATATCAATGCTATTTATCATACATTGTCTCAGGATCTGTCCCTTGACTTCTTTATGCTGTATCTAGATTATTCGCTGTTTGTCTTATATTGTCTCAGAAACTGCCTCTTGCTTTCCTCCCGCTGTATGTAGATATCAATGCTATTTATCATACATTGTCTCAGGATCTCCCTCTTGCTTTCTTCCCGCTGTATGTAGATATCAATGCTATTTATCATACATTGTCTCAGGATCTCACCTCTTGCTTTCTTCCCGCTGTATGTAGATATCAATGCTATTTATCATACATTGTCTCAGGATCTCCCTCTTGCTTTCTTCCCGCTGTATGTAGATATCAATGCTATTTATCATACATTGTCTCAGGATCTGTCCCTTGACTTCTTTATGCTGTATCTAGATTATGCGCTGTTTGTCTTATATTGTCTCAGAAACTGCCTCTTGCTTTCTTCCCGCTGTATGTAGATATCAATGCTATGTATCATATATTGTCTCAGGATCTGCCTCTTGTTTTCTTCCCGCTGTATGTAGATATCAATGCTATTTATCATACATTGTCTCAGGATCTGCGTCTTGTTTTCTTCCCGCTGTATGTAGATATCAATGCTATTTATCATACATTGTCTCAGGATCTCCCTCTTGCTTTCCTCCCGCTGTATGTAGATATCAATGCTATTTATCATACATTGTCTCAGGATCTGCGTCTTGTTTTCTTCCCGCTGTATGTAGATATCAATGCTATTTATCATACATTGTCTCAGGATCTCCCTCTTGCTTTCCTCCCGCTGTATGTAGATATCAATGCTATTTATCATACATTGTCTCAGGATCTCCCTCTTGCTTTCCTCCCGCTGTATGTAGATATCAATGCTATTTATCATACATTGTCTCAGGATCTCCCTCTTGCTTTCTTCCCGCTGTATGTAGATATCAATGCTATTTATCATACATTGTCTCAGGATCTGTCCCTTGACTTCTTTATGCTGTATCTAGATTATTCGCTGTTTGTCTTATATTGTCTCAGAAACTGCCTCTTGCTTTCCTCCCGCTGTATGTAGATATCAATGCTATTTATCATACATTGTCTCAGGATCTCCCTCTTGCTTTCTTCCCGCTGTATGTAGATATCAATGCTATTTATCATACATTGTCTCAAGATCTGTCCCTTGACTTCTTTATGCTGTATCTAGATTATGCGCTGTTTGTCTTATAATGTCTCAGAATCTGCCTCTTGTTTTCTTCCCGCTGTATGTAGATATCAATGCTATTTATCAGACATTGTCTCAGAATCTCCCTCTTGTTTTCTTCCCGCTGTATGTAGATATCAATGCTATTTATCAGACATTGTCTCAGAATCTCCCTCTTGCTTTCTTCCCGCTGTATGTAGATATCAGTGCTATGTATCAGACATTGTCTCAGGATCTCCCTCTTGCTTTCTTCCCGCTGTATGTAGATATCAATGCTATTTATCAGACATTGTCTCAGAATCTCCCTCTTGTTTTCTTCCCGCTGTATGTAGATATCAATGCTATTTATCAGACATTGTCTCAGAATCTCCCTCTTGCTTTCTTCCCGCTGTATGTAGATATCAATGCTATTTATCAGACATTGTCTCAGGATCTCCCTCTTGTTTTCTTCCCGCTGTATGTAGATATCAATGCTATTTATCAGACATTGTCTCAGAATCTCCCTCTTGCTTTCTTCCCGCTGTATGTAGATATCAGTGCTATGTATCAGACATTGTCTCAGAATCTCCCTCTTGCTTTCTTCCCGCTGTATGTAGATATCAGTGCTATGTATCAGACATTGTCTCAGGATCTCCCTCTTGTTTTCTTCCCGCTGTATGTAGATGTCTGTATTGTTGTTCGTGTGATGTCAGATCATTTTGAATCGCTGTCCTTGACTACATTGATACATTGATTTGATTACAATATACCCACTATATTTTTAATCACTATTTCTGATTCTGTGTGATGTTGTGACATGTATAATTCCCCACGGAGCATTTCGTATAGTTGTTAAATTCTGCGTTAGTCTCTTGTTGTCATTGTCCATTTGTGGCACTGGTAGCAAACTGTAATAACACACCACTAGAGTATTACAAAGAAACAGTTCATCACAGCCATACAGAAAATCAACATTTCTTTAACGTGATTTACGGAATCATCAAACTGATTACGAAATCACATGTCATCAAAGTTATCCGCGTAATCGACGCTTCACTACAGTGAGCAGGGACAAATTTAACCAAAGTTTGACAGGATCTATAACCAAAGGAGAAAAAACAACAGATTAATCTAAAAGAATACCCAATGAAACAAGTAAAGAGCTTAAAGTACTTAGGAAGTATAAAATCCAATGGCAAATCAGAAGACGAGAATGGAAAATAGATGCAATAAGGCAAACCAACTTATTGGACAAATGGCACCTATTCGAAAGAACAATCCACGTATCAGTAGATACTAAAAAGGCACTATACAACACAATCTTCGTACCAACTCTATGCTACCAGTGCTAAACCTGGACAATAACAGAAAGAGATAAAAGAAAAAATTACAACGGTAATGAGATTTCCGAGAATAATACTCAGTGCATCAAAATGAGCGATAATCAGAAATGTAGAAATCAGGACTAAAGGAGAGGCGGTGGGGTCGGGTTTATAACAGCGCTAGTTTTGATTAGATAACATCACGTTAAATGGTTCAGCCATATAATTAGGCTACCAAGCTAACAGTATACCACAACAAGCAGTGATGTACAGACCAAATGAAATCAGAATAAGAGGCCAGCATTGTAAACGATGATCGAAGATGATAACAGAGCCCATGGGAATATCGATACATGAAGACCATAAACAGATAGTTTGCAGCTATTTATGCTTTACCTCGAAACCGCAAGGTACATGGGAAACAAGATGATATAAGATTAGTGATATGATGAAACAAGATCCACGAGTAAGTAGAATAACAGCACGAATCAAAATCTGTTAAAAAGAAAAACACATTTAATAAATTCTGCAAGGCAAAATCAATCTGATGTATGGTTTCAAATTTTTACTGGAATAGTTTGTTAGCTAGTTAGTTAGTCGCGGTTCCAACTTCACGGCAACGAGTCGTCCCCATTATGCTCCGTTCCTGTGCCAGTGAATATCACACAAAATGCTTCTCACGGCACCATGTGAAAAGTGGAAGAGACAGGAGTCTCCTCAAAACAACAGTCCGCACTGTGCATGATGCCGCCGCCAGAATGCCAACACTTTTAAAAAATTTAAACATCAAGCCCTCCGCGAAAAATACAGATCATCGTCGATGGAAGCGGTAGTCACTAGAAAACCAGCAGCCACACATTACTGTTATTATTATTAATAAAATGTATGCTAATGAGGAAAATTTGGAGGTGGTGGAAAATTTCGAATATCTTGGGTCATTGATTACCAACAATGGTGACACAATGACAGAAATTAAAAGTTGAATATTGTCGCTTGTCGTCCCTGGAGGAAAGTGGACTCGACAAGCACACCTTTAATATCCTTCTACTATTGGAACTATTGAATGACTTTTGTCTACACTCCTCCCTTCTGTCTTCCATACACTATATCTCTCTCTTTCTCTCTCTCACTCTCCTTCATAACATACCCTGACAACAGTTTCCTCCAACAATTAATAACATGTTTATTGTTGAAAACTATGTCAGTTGTATGTATTGAATGTGTATATGTAGTTGGTAGTGTCTGCTAATGTGAGTGCAAGATAGGACTTTGGACTTCGTATGTGCCGTATACTTTCTCGCCTCTTCATACGGCCAAACCACAGGACATCACACATAGAGATGGACAGCTCTCACCCTGGATGCTCCGTTCTGCTTGAGTCTGGAGGTAAATCCGTTATTATGGAAAAAACTGTTCACCACTGGATCAGCGTAAATTAATGTGATCACAGTAAGTCTTGTGTCTAGACCGAGTGTTCTTTTATTATTATTTAGTTAATAATTCCTTCATGGAAAACACATCACCACTGTCTAGCACTGTCTATCAGGTTGTTTTAATACATTTAAAACCGTTCTGGTGTTCTTCAATGTTTCTTTTGGGTGATTACCCAATTAAAATATAGTTTAGCCTATTTCGGTCTGCTTGTATAACTTAAAGTTCTTTCACTGGGGTTCACAAAAACCTGTTACTTGCCATTCGTTATGTCAGCCCACAATTAGTGAATGGCTCGGTTGAATTTGCTATAGTGACATACTTTCACTGCACCTGTGAGTTAGGGCCTTTACTCTTTTCTGAACAGGTCAGGAGTATATATGAAACCAGGGGACATATATACAATCAGGTGAAATGAATCTGCTTCCAATAACTTCTTATGTGAGTGTCCTTCTCTAGCCATATTGAGAAGCCTCCGAAAGACACTCTGACATAAGACTTATGAGTGCACTAAAGTTTACACGATTAGATAAACGAAGGAAATGCTACAAGGTAAGAACAACCACCTATTACCCTATGCTACTATTACACTAAGGTTAGATTACCTTATATCTTCTATAATCATCCAGGAATTGAAATTTATAATAAAGCACATCGGCACTAATATCCCATTGCCTTAAACAATACGGGACTATAATTTCTTTTCTCCACATAGGATGCATAGATATCTCTGTCCAGTTTTGGAACACACACTAAAACAGAAAACCCAGTTTCTACTATTTATATCGAGTGTCCAATCCTCCGTTGTCTTTTGATCTACAATCAAATTTTGCCGTAAGTCCCCACATCAAACGTCTGTGAAGTCACGTATTCGTTAATTGTTCGTTCCTTTCCGCTCCTCCGCTAGTTCCCTGTGTTCCCCTACGCTAGTACTTCCAAGCGTCCGAACCCTTTGATCGCCGTCTCTGTTCGTTTTCCCGTTCCCGAAGTCACTCCGTTGTTTTCTCCGTTGTCAGAGCTGGTCAATGACTCCTTACACTGTATTCTATTTTATACTGTCGGTCAATAACCTTTAATTCGTCCTCATCTCAGACTGAAGTACTCGATTGTTAACCCTCCTCATACCTTGTAGTTTTATATGTAAGTTATCAAGGAATCACTAAACTGCAGTTTTCCCGTGACAAATATCTATTGCTCTTCAAAGACTACAACAACTGGATACATTTTGGAGTGGGACAGATAGAACTACAAAAATTAGATTTGTAAGAGTATGCATCTTTCCCATTGCAAAATACGCCTGTGAGACCTGGACACTTACTAAACAAGCTGAACAGCGCATAAATGCCTGTGAATATAAATGTTATAGACGAGTTCTAAGAATATCTTGGATAAAGAAAAGAACAAATACATCCATACTACAGGAGCTGAATATTGAAGAAGGTTGGTTATTAAAGACGATAAAACATTGAACATTGAAATATGTTAGTAACTTGAAACGTTACGAAAGTTTGGAGAGAACAATAATGGAGGGGTATATGCCTGAGAAGAGAGGAAGAGAAAGGCCAAAGAGAAGATGGGTGCAGGATGTGGCGGATGATCTTCAGATGGGTGTATCGGACGCGGGACATCTTGCTTGTTATCGAAAGGTTTTCCAGAAGGTTGTTATGGGAGCGAGGTTCTGCAAAAGACAAGCTTGTAGCGTGAAGGAATTCACGAATGAATGAATGAACACATTATTGTATACGGCAATCCAGTCAGTTCTGAAGCAAGCCGACAGCCATTATTCTGAACATGCAGTTCACGCTACAAGCAATAGCGGACAGATGTAAAGGTATTTCACTGTGCATAATGCTGCCGCCAGAATGCCAACACAAAAGTCCTCCACGAAAAATACAGTTCATCATCGATGGAAGCAGCATCACTAGAAAACCAGCAGCCACACATTACAGCATAAGGCACCCAGTCAGTTCTGCGACAAGACGACCGCCATTATTGCGAATATGCAGTTCACGCTACAAACCACTGCGGACAGGTGTATAAACATTTCACACGATATTCACAGCTATTACTAGAATAATATGCATGATTATTTTATCAAAGTAACATAGGAAATAAATATCTGGTCACAAATGACACAAGGAATGAATATGTCACTAAAATAAAAACTGCTTCAATATTTCATGAAAGCGACACAGGGAGTAGAGATTTGAGCAAAAGGATATACGAAGTTAACATTTGATAAAATTGATATAGGGAATCAATATTTGATTGAGAAGATCGACCCATGAGAGGCCTCTTGACTGCCGTCAAAAACTTTCAGCCTGGGAAATACACCAATCCCAGCTAAATAACAAAGGATATAGAAAGTCAACATTCGAGCAAAGTGAAACAGAAAATCAACGTTTTGTTAAAGTGATAAAAAGAAAGTCAACATTTAATGAAAGCGAAAAATAAACTCACGTTTAATGAAATGGGAGCAAAAAAAAAATTAAAAATTAAAACATCAACATCTGATCAAAATGATACATTTGACGAAAACAATACACAGTCAACATTTCATCAAGTTAGGTCATTATACAATTAGACAGAAAGGTATCATACGATCAAAATGATGGCCACGGAATACTGGGCTGGAGCCTGAGGACAATGAGGCACCTAAAGCCTGTGGAGGAAAAATGACCTATCTATAATCTAGGTCTCACCCCAACAAGCCCGTTTGTGATGTGCTGAATCACGACCGGATTACAACCTAACACACATCTGCGTATGTCTGAAGTTCCATTACCGGTCTTGCAAACACCCTGGTTTGTGAGGGGAAAGGGGAAGGATAGCTTTAGCAATCCAATGGTGACGGTACTTTGGAACCAGGTCGGGAGACAATCTCCACACGAACTTCACTCCCATAAATACAAACCTTATTCAGAGCTCCGACGACCGACCGCCATTTGATTTACGAGATAAAAGTCGGTCTAGCAAAGCAGTCACAACCAACAAAACAACCACCAAAGTGATATATTTGATGACAGTTTTACATAGATCAACGATTAATCAGACTATTAGTAAGCTGACAGAAAGTATACGCTTCAGCACAAACAATAGCACATCGTTTGTAGAATGTTCCCCCCCCCCCCCCCCCCCCCCCCCCCCCAAAAAAAAATAAATAAATAAATAAATAAAAAATCTAATGGCAGTGGAAATGTGGTTTCTGACGAAATTACATAGAACACCATGGACAGACAGGAACCCAATGACCAAGTCCTACAAGAAGTAAATGAAAACGGTAAACTGACTGGAGAAATTAGACGCAGTCACAATTCTTTTTGGGCACATTATGAGAAGAAATACACTAGAGAACTTGGTGACAACTGGCAAGATTGAGGGGGAAAGAACATGGGTACGACAAAGAAGTAAATATCTGGAAGGCTTGATCACATGACATGGATGAGGCAAGAACACAGAGCCGGTGATTGTGTAAGATGTTTTGTCCAGCAACGCTATTATTATTATTATTATTATTATTATTATTAGTTTAAGTTCACAAAACGATTTTGATTGTCGCTGCCCTTTGTTAAAAATTTAATAATACATTATTCTTTATTATTATTACGGTCTATGCAGCCGGTTTGGGAGGACTGATAAAACGATGGGATAAGTGCATCAATGTTGGTGGAAATTATGTTGAGAAATAAAGGGACAATGTATGTATTAAAATAAACTGGTTTCAAATTGTTATCATATTTAGTTATTTTTCTACAGCCATTTGTGACTTACTTATTAACTTAACATCGTGGTATTATTATTACCTTACTGAACAATTAAGACGAGTTGCCTTAAACATTCATGGAAATTAACAAACAAATGGCACAGTAACAAGTAACAATGAAACATGGTGTGTGTGATATTAATGGTTACTTGATGTTATGTTAATTCATATATGCCGCCACTTTGAAACAAATTGGCCACTCTAGGAAACAATCTGCCAAGATATCACCTTGCTAGTGAAATGGGATCTTTGAAACACGGCAGTCTCCCTGGGGCAGAGGTCACATTTCTGTACCATTATCATTGATGTTCAGTCATAACATTCGTCTCTCTCCTATAAATAAGGTCACCGATGTCTAACATCGCTACCCATTAACTCACCCTGACACTAAATCTCCGTCTACACGGCTAGACGCATGACCAAGTGACCACGCAAATGCCCATGTCAGACCCTGACCGCACAGTTCAATGACCACATCCTCTGGAGACTAGCTGACACATTTGAAGTAAGCTCTGGCTATTTTCTCATTTGTACGTGAAAGCTCTGGACTCCATTATGTGCTTGCCATTTGACGGGCAACCTCCCGTAGCTTGGACTCCAGTGTCAAACGAGTGTTTCATCATTTTGCTCCACATTATACAGAGGACAATACTAAACATGATTGATACTCCAGCCTACCCCGCCGGCTCGTCGTCGTCCTGGAGGGCATTAACACATTTTCAGGGCTTAACTCTGGCTCCTAAAAAGCTAATGTAATAAATTGATGACTGGCACTGTTTCGACAGTTCATGGAATCATGGAGTCTCCACGCACAGACTTCATCGACTACTGCTAATTGCTAGATTATTCAAAATCACCATTTCTAGTGTGCATGTCAGACTGTTAGCGGCCGCCTGAGATTTTCACTGACTCCATAGGAAACGTAGTTTAACATTTGCTCACTTGTGCTATTTGCACATATTATTTTGAATAGTGTACACAATTTTCATAATACTTACTGTAGTTGTGATTCTCAGCGTGGGCATAACTTTTTCAGTTGCCAAGTTACATGTCTACAGGGCCAAGAAACTATAATGTTTATGTAAGGAGTTGGTGGGTTTGGTCACATCAAGTGGTGTATTTCTATGAAATCATCATCATCATGTGTCATGTCGATAAGCGTGGGCGGTCATGTTTCGCTATCTTTCACGATCACCAGAGTCGTGGGTCAGCTCTGTGTTCTTGTCCCGACTATGCCAAGTGGTCAAGCCATGTGGATATTTACTTCTGTCTTCCCTATGTTCTTTTCCCCTCAATCTTGACAGTTGTCACCAAGTTCTCTAGTTTATTTCTTTTAATAACGAGCCCAAACATATTGAGACTGTCAGTATCTAATTTCTTCAGTCAGTTTATGAAGTCAAAGTAAGTTTAATAATAGGGAAGAGAACATATCAAATACCAGTAATCCCAGTGGGAAGTCTGAACATCTTTCTCGGGTGACAACCCAACAAGCAAGCGTGAGATAACTAATTTTACTTCCAGTTATTGTTTTTGTGTGTGGCAATATTGTCATCTGATACTGCTAGGTTCTTGCTAATGCTCGGTACACACGTGTATTGTGCCACCAATAGCGTTTGCTGACTACAACTTTGTGCCAACAGTGTTTACACACCTAATAGAATGTGTTAACTACAACTATATGCCTACAGTATTTATACAACTAATAGAATGTGTTAACTACAACTATATGCCTACAGTGTTTATACAACTAATAGAATGTGTTAACTACAACTATATGCCTACAGTATTTATACAACTAATAGAATGTGTTAACTACAACTATATGTCTACAGTATTTATACAACTATTAGAGTGTGTTAACTACAACTATATGCCTACAGTATTTATACAACTTTCAGAATGTGTTAACTACAACTATATGTCTACAGTATTTATACAACTATTAGAGTGTGTTAACTACAACTATATGCCTACAGTATTTATACAACTAATAGAATGTGTTAACTACAACTATATGCCTACAGTATTTATACAACTAATAGAGTGTGTTAACTACAACTATATGCCTACAGTATTTATACAACTAATAGAATGTGTTAACTACAACTATATGCCTACAGTAGTTATACAACTTTCAGAATGTGTTAACTCCAACTATATGCCTACAATATTTATACAACTTTCAGAATGTGTTAACTACAATTATATGCCTACAGTATTTATACAACTAATAGAGTGTGTTAACTACAACTATATGCCTACAGTATTTATACAACTAATAGAATGTGTTAACTACAACTATATGCCTACAGTATTTATTCAACTTTCAGAATGTGTTAACTACAACTATATGCCTACAGTATTTATACAACTAATAGAATGTGTTAACTACAACTATATGCCTACAGTATTTATACAACTAATAGAATGTGTTAACTACAACTATATGCCTACAGTAGTTATACAACTTTCAGAATGTGTTAACTCCAACTATATGCCTACAATATTTATACAACTTTCAAAATGTGTTAACTACAATTATATGCCTACAGTATTTATACAACTAATAGAGTGTGTTAACTACAACTATATGCTACAGTATTTATACAACTAATAGAATGTGTTAACTACAACTATATGCCTACAGTATTTATTCAACTTTCAGAATGTGTTAACTACAACTATATGCCTACAGTATTTATACAACTTTCAGAATGTGTTAACTACAATTATATGTCTACTCTATATTCTGTTGCCTGTGCCAACTTTGGGCTCAATATCAACTTGGAGAAGACTGTAGTTATGTACCAGCCAGCTCCAGGGAATAATCACACTGTGCCGAATATCAAAGTGAATTATCATAGACTAAGTGTTGTGGACAAATTCACCTATCTTGGCAGCACTGTGTCACAAGCTGCCACAATTGATGACGAAGTGAATGCAAGAATCTCCAAGGCCAGTGCGGCCTTTGGCAGACTGTACAAGAATGTATGGGACAGAACTGGAATAAGCCTGCAAACAAAGTTAAAAGTCTACAAAGCAGTTGTATTATCCACACTGCTATATGCTTGTGAAACCTGGACTGTTTATCAGCGACACGCTAGGAAATTAAACCACTTCCACACAGTCTGCCTAAGGAAGCTACTGAAGAGTAAATGGCAAGACAAGATTCCAGACACTGAAGTCCTAGAAAGAGCATCCATGCCCAGTATCCACACTCTACTGATGAAGAATCAGATTCGCTGGGCTGGTCACTTGACTCGCATGCCAGATCACAGGCTCCCTAAAAGAATTTTTTACAGCGAACTGCGTTGTGGTAAACGCTACCAAGGTGGCCAGAGGAAACGCTTTAAAGACATTCTGAAAATTTCACTGAAGGCTTTTGGAATTCATCATGACACCTGGGAGGCTGCAGCCAGAGACCGAAATTCGTGGCGTGCATCATTACGCAAGGGTGCAGTCATATGTGAGGCAACCAGGACTGCAAGAGCTGTGAAGAAAAGGCAGGACAGAAAAAAAACTGCAGGAAATCCTCCTCCAGAAACGTCAAGCATTCCTTGCCCACATTGTCAAAGAACATTTCGAGCCAAAATAGGCCTTATCAGCCATCTTAGAACCCACGGCTCCATACCTTCAACCCCACTGGATGAAATGAATGGTCATCATCATTCAAACAACAACATATGTCTACAGTATTTATACAACTAATAGAATGTGTTAACTACAACTATATGCCTACAGTATTTATACAACTAATAGAATGTGTTAACTACAACTATATGCCTACAGTATTTATACAACTAATAGAATGTGTTAACTACAACTATATGCCTACAGTATTTATACAACTAATAGAATGTGTTAACTACAACTATATGCCTACATGTATTTATACAACTAATAGAATGTGTTAACTACAACTATATGCCTACAGTATTTATACAACTAATAGAATGTGTTAACTACAACTATATGCCTACAGTATTTATACAACTAATAGAATTTGTTAACTACAACTATATGCCTACAGTATTTATACAACTTTCAGAATGTGTTAACTACAACTATATGCCTACAGTATTTATACAACTTTCAGAATGTGTTAACTACAACTATATGCCTACAGTATTTATACAACTAACAGAGCTTTCTAACTACATCTATGTGCTACAGTGTTTATACAACTAATAGTGTTTGTTGACTACAACGCTGTCTTTACAGTGTTTATACAACTAATAGAGGAGCGGCTGGCCGAGAGGCTAGAACGCCGGACTCTCATTCGGGAGGCCCGGGTTCGATCCCTCGGTAAGGTGTCGGATTTTTTTCTGTCGGGGGCAAAAAGAAAATCCTAACCTGCACAGTTCGCGGCGACTGCACTAGCCAGGCGGCCTTTATTCCTCAGGCTCAAAGACCCCCTGCCATACACCGCAAGGTACTATATTGGCAGTAAATGACAGTTTTTTATACAACTAATAGTGTTTGTTAACTACAACTATGCGCTACAGTGGTTATACTACTAACGGTGTTTGCTAACTATACTACAACGCTGTGCTTACAGTGGTTATACAACCAACTGTGTATGTTAACTACAATTATATACCATCAGTGTTTATAAAACTAATAGTATTTGTTAACTTCAACTATGTGCTACAGTGTTTATACAACTTATACCGTTTGTTGACTACAACTATGTGCTACAGTGTTTACACATTGCCTTGCCTGCGGTTTTCATAGAACTAATACTATTGCTAACTCCAATAGTGCACCTAGAGTGTTAACAGAACTAATACTGTTCGTTAATTACAACGCTGTGCCTAGAGTGTCCATAAAACTAATTACGTTTGTTAACTACTATGCTGTGAGTAAAGTGTTGATACAACTGATAGTGTCATTAACAACAGCACAGTGCCTAAAATGTTAACAGAACAAACTGAGCTTATTAACAACAGCACGGTGCCTAGTATTGAAGACACCTTGTAACTGGAAGGAGGCGGACAGCCTCAACATGGGTCTATTACACACAAACAATCTGAATAGGATTTCAGGCTTTACACTTCCGGACTATTGTGGCCCACCATTCACATGTTGTGTGTATAGACGATTGGCAGAATATAGCAGGAAACTGTCGGGAACAATTTATGTGTATTTATTACTATTGGCTTATCTCAAGATTGTTACAGGATGCCGACACTACGTGCCAAAGCACAGGCCCACAACCAACTCGTGCCAAACTCTTAGTAGATGTGTTCTTGATTGGGTGGATTTTATTTTCTACAGTATGAGTTCGCCAGTCTCACACCACCTCCCTCATCTTAGCAGGCGCTTACGCTATGCATGGTAGGTGCAGTGGTAATATTCTCTGCTTCCGTTATTGGGTCCTAAACCACAAGTGCAACCAACGCCAACACTTAAGCATATAATGTGCCCATGTTAGTGATGGTTCTTTCCGATACAGAAGTGGCGAACATGGATGATTACCGTGATGTTCATAATGAACATAAGCTAATTAATGAACAAGTATGATCATCAATCGTATTTAATTAATGCGCTCTGTTGAGTGCAGATTATGTTATTGATATTCTCACATACAAGAATAATGTATGGGCGTGTCGTAGCAAGTATGAAAATATAAATTAGATTAATTATATTGAATGAATCCGGTTCTTAAATCTTCTTTGGGCCAGCAATTTCTCAGATAAGTTTTAGCGACAAGAATAACGCAGAGGCTTCTACAGGCGCTAACATGTTTTTTGACTGTAGGACAGAAGACAAAGATAAAGTCATAAGCGCTAATGCTGGGGGATGAACTGTAGGATACAAAACACATCTAATGTCATGAAAGTCTGTGGTAACCGCTGCCTAGAAGACACAGCTGACGTCACGAGTTTGTCTCCTGTAATATCCGATGTCAGTACTTGTATTTCCAGTGCAAAAGCTTGTCTATACGGTAATTTTTAATGTAAAGGATGTACCTGTAGATTGTGGAGAATTACTCTGTTACTAAATTACTTTTCGCTTCAGCAATTCAGTGTCAGAAAATGTCCACATGTTTCACTGTCTGGGTGAAATCCCGGCTCTAGTTTTCCTTTCCCTGTCTGGATGAACCAGAAGATGCGTTAGCCAACTTTGACATGGACACGGTCTGACGCGTGTTCGACGTCGGAGCTCGTCCTCAACGAAAGTGGGGAAAGGTTTGGCCACCTATTCATCCGTGTTTTTATGGCGCTATCACATCACAGTGAACAACTAGTATTAGAATTACTTTGTAAGAAGACACAGATTATGGTCGTAACCAGGGGCGTCACTAGGGGGGTGCGGGGGGTGCGGGCCGCACCGGGTGACACCATCAAGGGGTGACACCAAAATAAAAAAATTGCAAATTTGACAAAGCAGACATAGCAAAATAATAAAAATTTAACTTTGTCCGAGTTTGTCGAAGTTCTTTATTTATGTTTTACCTGAAGTATTGAAGTTATATTGTTCAATTTGTTTTCTTTCTTATGTCCTTATTAACTTTTTGACTTATTTTACAAACATTACTATATGCGATTATATATGGTACAGGAACACTCGGAAGAAGACCATGGTGAAAGTCTAGAGGGGTGACACCAAGAGTTTACCGCACTGGGTGACACCAACCCCAGTGACGCCACTGGTCGTCACTAGGAAGAACGAAATACCATAATGTAATATACAAATAAATGGGAATATTCTTAAACAAGTGAATCGGTACAATTATCTCGGAAAAGTCATAACATCTGATGGGAGATGCCTTGAGGAGATAAGAACATGAATCGCCATGGTGAAGGTGGCTTTTTTCAAGATGAAAAACACTCTGACCAATAAAAAAGATGTCAATTGCAACAAGAAAAAGAGTGTTGAGGTGCTACATAGAACCTATACTTTTATATGGATGTAAAGCATGGACAGTGAGCAGACAAGCTGAAAAACTCTGATGTCTGTGGAAATATGGTTTCTGAGGAAAATTCAAAGACTACATGGACAGAGAAAAACAAATGACCATGTTATACAAGAAATAAATGAAAGTGAAATTAGACGTAGACAGTCACAATTGTGTGGCCACGTTATAAGAAGAAATAAATGGGAGAACTTGGTGACGACTGGCAAGATAGAGGGGAAGAGAACAATGAGAAGGCAGAGAAGTAAATACCCTGAATTGTCTGTATATACTATGTAATACTACATGTCTGCTTTGAAATGTATTATTATAGTAATGATGTACATTTCCTGTGTCGAGAATGCAGTATTTACAGTTATCGATAAATTATCCTGAGGAATTTTACATTATTCTTTATAACCTGCTGATTTATAGATAACGTACGCGTAGTGGAAAAACACAAACACCACCTGACATATGGTGGGTCGAAACACCCCATATTCTCATACACTTAATAAAACTTTCTTGAAATCGCAACAAAAGCCTCGAACGCGGTGGCTAGTTGCTTGCCTACCAGCCAGATGATCATGTGTTCAAATCTCATTCCACGTAAGGATTTCACTGTGTAATTTAACCTCGTCACCCATGGAGTGCCAACTGGTCAACAAACATGGAGACGGATCATACACTCATTACGCACAATGGAGTGCCTACTGGTCTACAATCATCCAGATAGGTCACACACTAAATACGCTCCAAGGAGTACCAATTGGTCTACAAACATGGACGCAGATCGTAACCCAATATGTTCCTGGAGCGTCAATTGGTCTACAAACATGGATATAGGTCGTACACTCAATAATCTCCACGGCGTCAACAGGCTGTCTTTACTTTCTGACAAGTCGACAGATTCAAGACTTATACAGTGGCATTTCAGAGAGTTTCACACACACACACACACGCACGCACGCACGCACACACACACACACACACATATATATATATATATATATATATATATATATATATATATATATATATATACATATATATATATATATATATATATATATATATATATATATATATATATATATATATATATATATATATATATATATATATTTGGAGACATTACGCATCCCCGTGGTACGCCTCTCTTAATAAGCTAATATTGACCTACTTCATTATTAATCTTTATGGCATCTTGTTGTTTCCAATGTATAGTTTTCACAAGTCTAGGGTCTTTCCCATCCACTTGTAGATCTGTGAGCATCTTTATCATGCTGACATGTCTTACTTTATCATTATTCTTTGTGTAGTCAATGAAGCAAAAGATGTTGATCTTTGTTTACTTCTAATCCATTCTAATTGAACTCTCCATCAATGTTCTCGGCAAATATACATCATTTACTGTGCCTTTGTCTTCAATTCCTATTTAGGATTGTATTTTATTTCTAACTCTTTGCATGGTGATTTTTAGCAAAATCTTCGTGATGTAGCTTATTATGCTAATTGTTCGATGTTGATCACATTCCAAGGCTCCTTATTTCTTCGGAATTACAATAAATATACAATACATGATTCATGAGGTATATATCCGTTATCATATATTGTATTCAGCAGTCTGGTGTCCTGGTCTATTCCATATTGTTTTAAGTCATTGATAATTTCTGTTGTTATGTTGTCTCAACCCGTGGTCTTGTGAGCTTTTATATGGTTAAGAGCATTCTGAACTTCTACTGTCAAAATTAATGGTCCTTCATTATTATATAGAACTAGCTGACCCGGCCAAGGCTTCGCCCAGGCCCTGGAGGGGATCTATCTATCTATCAGTCTGTCTGTCTGCTTGTTTGTCTGTCTGTCTGTCTGTCTGGCTGACCCGGCCCGGCTTCACCCAGTCCCTGGTGGGGAGCTCATTTAATTCATATAAGTAGTCATATAAGCTCTCCCGTTCCCGACTATCTGTCTGTCTGTCTATCTGTCTGTCTGGCTGACCCGGCCCGGCTTCACCCAGTCCCTGGTGGGGAGCATCTCATTTAATTCATATAAGTAGTCATATAAGCTCTCCCGTTCCCGACTATCTGTCTGTCTGTCTATCTGTCTGTCTGTCTGTCTGACCCGGCTTCACCCAGTCCCTGGTGGGGAGCATCTCATTTAATTCATATACGTAGTCATATAAGCTCTCCCGTTCCCGACTGTCTGTTTATCTGTCTGTCTGTCTGACCCGGCCCGGCTTCACCCAGTCCCTGGTGGGGAGCATGTCATTTAATTAATTCATATAAGTAGTCAAATAAGCTTCCGTTCCCGACTATCTGTCTGTCTGTCTATCTATCTGACCCGGCGTGGTTTCGCCCAGCTCCTGGCGCACAGTAACTTAAAAGAATGTCCTTCCACACACCATTCATTATTTTTAATGAAAACTGTTTTAATCACCGACATGCTTGCTTGCTTGCTTGTGTTCATTGGCTTGAGCTCCAACGCGAAGTCCTGTATGTCGGATGAAGGCATCCTGTTGTCCAACATCAGTGTGATGTCATACAGGACCTGAGTTTTGCGTGAGTATCCGTTGTCCCATGTCTGGCTTATTGGTGTGCAGACTGGTGGTTCCTCGCCGTACAGGCAGACACTCTCCGACTTCGGAGGAATCGGCGATCCTATTGACTTTAGCCAGGACCCCGAAGGGACCTGTTGCCCAGGACGCTCGACGAGGACGCGTCAATAGGTCTTGGCCAGTATATAACCTGGCCCTGGTGCCTTGGAAACACCTCTGCGTCCCAATCACCGACATGAAAGTTGATAAGTTCTTTAAGCAGAAAAAGATGGGTTACAATGTTATGCATTATGCATTATTTTTATGCAAACTTTGAAAATGCCTTAAAGATTATATCATTATTTATTATAACTCATATGCCTAAAAATAACTATAGACAAAGAGTTTAACAATAGTGCAAGTAAGTCCAACAATATGACTATAAAGTATATAGAAATGTTATTAAAAGTTATGCCCCTTGAAATAACTTGTCTAGAGTGAAGTCCCCCTGCTATATAGACATTATATAATGAAAATGAAAAAGTAAATGTTATTAAATAAGTAGAAGATTTTACACTATGAAACTATTATAGTCGGTTGCACAGGAATGAAAGGAAGACGTGTAGAAAATTTCATCTCAATCGGATGTACCGTTATCGAACCCATCCCCCGATACAAACATAACCACAAACAAAGTCAGTCACATACACTCTGTTTTATAGATATAGATATCGTACAGTTCTTCTGGTGTATCGTTATAAATATTTTTTCACATAATCTGACCAGGCATGTAAAATCTGATTGTGCTATCTTTGGTTTTAAACAACAGGGTTAACTTGTGTGTTTTTTTCTTAGTGATGTCATTAACTCTTCTGAGCATTAATTTGGTATTCCGGGTATTGTGTTGATGTTAAATTTCCCTAAAGTGTCCATCGAGCTAAGCGTCTTTTGCCTCTTTGCACAATTTCCTACTTGTTCTGTGAATCTCTTCATATTTTTCATGGTTATTTTGGTTATTTCCATTAGTGTCAAGATGTCTTCTGTCACCCATTTCTAACGTCTTCATTTTTGGGACAATTATGTATACAGCCCTGTTGGCTGAGTTCTTCAATAGTTCTCATTTGTCACTGACATCTTAAGATAGAATTTCTAGATCAGACAATGCATCAAATCTGTTTATTATTTCTATTGAATTTATTTTTTATCTCCTCACTCTTCAGTGCACATAGATCAGAATATTGTGTATCTTGTTCTATATGGGACCTTCTTTAACTGTATATGTATATTGTTTATAGATAATCTATGGTCGCTGTAGCAGTGTAATCTCCTAGGACTTGAAGTCTGCGCAGAATAATTCTGGCAAATACATTTCCAACAATACACAGGGATGTGTGTAAGCGGGACATGATTATTACAGGCATTGATAATGCACATTGGGAGCATGCACATTTGGGTTGACATACCCCCACTGTGAACAAACATTTACATCGCGAATTGGCCTTATCAGTCACATTCGCTACCACCATGGGTAAAAGTTATGCCTTTTTGAAGCACGAACTATCGTCTGTCAAGACGGCAAGGTGCCAATGGGGGTGTGGTGGTGGTGTAGCAGTTTTCATTTCATATTTTGTTTAGTCTTTTAATGCATTTCAAAATCTTCTGTTGATGAGGATGTAATCAATCTAATTTCTGATCTTATTGTTAAAATCTCCGTGGATGTTGTTGATGCCAGGTGTTTCCAACCATATCATGCTCCTTTGCCCACAGTACAAGTCTGCAATCTCTATTTCGCTCTCTATTTTCGCTGGCGATACTTGTCTGCTGTTGACTTCCAACTATAGCATTAAAGCCACCCATTTTGATATGTAATTCTGAGTATTTGAACTTGAAGGCACTTTCCAAATCACTATAACATTTATCGATACTGTCATCACTGCTTTCTAATGTTGGTACATAAACTTGAATGATGGTGTGAGCAGCCTGTCTGCTTCAATGGGTGCTTGGGGCAAGGAACAAATCCGAATCACAGGCTGTAACACCAATGCACCAGGCAATAAACAGAAAAATAGAAACCTCAAGCTATGGCTTGCAACTTGAACATAAGAACCATGTATGCGGGACTTTCCACTGGTCTGACGAACATTGACTACGTGGCAAAAACGTCTGTGATTGATGCTCAACTCAACCGTCTTACATCGCCGGCCTGCAGGAGACTAGCCTCTCTGAGTTCGGATCACTCAAGGAAAACAATTACATCATTGTTTGGAGGGGTAGAGGACAGGAAGAACAATAATACACCATGGAGTGGCTTTGCAGCGGAGAATTCTCTATTGGGAATGATTGAATTTCTGGCTGGAGCTAATGAAAGACTGTTATTTCTGCGTTTGGCAACCTCTTGTGGTTTTGCCATGCATTATCACTGCATATGGCATCGGCACTCACTTCCTCTGACGATGCAAAGAATTCCTTCTATGAGGAGTTAGACTTTGTGATCAAGGCAGTTTCTAACTCCGACAAAATGTGTACTCTGTGATTTTAATGTACGTTCATGGAAAATTCATCGGACGTAATGAATGAAAATGAACAAAGGCTGCTGGAGCATTGAACCAGAAATGATTTATGTATCACACACTTCTTTTTAATAACAAAAAAAAGAAAAGAAAAACAACAATACAAAAGAAAAGAAGAGCGGAATAAGATCACATGGAAACACTCAAGATCTGTCCATTGGTATCAACTGGTCCTCATCATCACAAAAAGACAACATTTGAATCAATCAATCAATCAATCATGTGCCATGCCGGTAAGTGTGGGTGGTCATGTTTTGCCAACTCACTCGATCACCAGATTCATGGATCAGCTCAATATTCCTGTCTCGACCATACATGGTGGCCAAGCCATCCAGGTATTTACGTCTCTGATCTCCCCTTGATCTTGTCAGTTGTCACCAAGTTCTCCAATTTATTTCTTCTCATAACGTGGCCAAATAATTGTGACTGGCTACGTCTAATTTCTGTAATCAGTTTGTGGTTTTCATTTGTTTCTTGTAGGACTTTGTCACGGAACTACCGGAACCTACGGTGAGCAAGAGTCGACGCAATCAACTCTCTTAAGGGGAGGTCTATGTCACGGAATTACCGGAGATGTCGAACCAGCATGATAGATTGTCGGAGACAGCCGTCTCTAAGCGTCGAAAACCTCTGTTGTAGGGAAGTTCCCCAGATCAAACGCCAACCAAAATTCTTTGAAGACAGAAGACGGATTTCCCGGATAAAGGGGGGACAAGTCGGCATTCTGTTTACCACGATCCGAAAAATGAAAAGTAGGAGAGTTTCTCTGCGCCTGGATTCCAGCCAAGTCAGTGACGTCATTCAGACAATGTTTTCGGCAATCTGGATAAAAAAGAAATTTGTAAACAGTGGGCGAGATGAAGTGAACAGAAAAGCAGTATTCTGCTGTTCCAGTCTAAATAAGGAAAGAAACCACAGTGTCCAGTGTCACTTAAAGGCGACGGACATTTGCCCATGTTGGGAATTTGTGATTCCAATTCGAGAACGGAATAGCTTACATAAGGTGATTAAGTAATAGAGATTAGGAATCGAGTGTAGTGATGGTGCGTTGTGTGAACCTATTCAAGGAGCGTCGGCCGCAGCCGGCTGATGCGTAGCTTAAACTAGGTCGAGTAATATATCGTTTAACTCAGCAGGTTAACGCTAATGTCGTGGGATGATATTCAGTGAGATTGAGGGTGGTTGGGGGAATAACGGAAATGTCAAGGGTAGGATCTTCCGGTAGGGTGTCTACTGGGGTTTCTTCAATTTCCTTTGGTCTTTCCTGTTCTTACCACGTCTCAGGCCAATGTGATGAACTACTCTGCCTTCTGCCAGAGTTTAGTTCAATGTTAATTAGGATATAAATATCTGAGTGTGGCCTTCGGCCTACACTCACATATAGTAGGTTTGAATCGGGTTTCTCTCACCGGGTGTTCTCTTTTCGACAGGTTCTACTATCTGAGAACTGAAGGACATCTCACAGGTGTGGACAATGGCAGTCACATCGAGAGCAGTTCTGCTAAATGGCCTCTGCAATAGGACACCGTTCCACAAATCTTAGTCTCGTCTAAACCAAGAGTGTTTATCATAAAAGGGCTAATTTATCAGTGATTGAGTGCCCTAAACAGTGAGTTTTATTAACTGTGAATATTTCAATTAACAATGACTATAGTATGTAGAGAAGTTGAAGAGTAAAGAGACACATTCAGTAACATTGTGCAGCCTGACAGAAAGTTTTCTTTAAAATTGTGTGAGATATGAGAAAGTGTCGTAGGTCTCAGGATTATAATAGACATATTAAGTACATCGTGTGTTCCGAATTCATGGACAATATTATGCCATATTCAACAATCATAACCAGGCATCCAGACTATCCACGAGCAGCGGGAATAAGTCGACTCCTGGCCGGAGAGACGCTTCATTTGGTGAGGTCCCTCTGACTTGCTGTGTTGTGATGTGGTATGGCCGGACACTATGATGAAAGATCCTGAACGAACTGGTCTAATCTCGCATACACACTAGACTATACTACAGAAGTCTATACACATACATTGCACACACTTGACACTTTTCTTTATTAAATTATTTTATCATTTGTTAGAAGCCAGAGTTGTGTGGGTATGTTCTGGAGGAATATGAAAAGGGGTATTGTCTTATGGTAAGAAGTGAGAGAGATAGTGATCCAGAGACTGAAAGGGGGTGTGTAGACAAAGGTCCGGCAGACACTCAAGCTGATGATAGGGAATTTAAAAAGTGTGCTTGTTGATTCCACTTTCCCCAGGGACAACAGGCGACAGACTTAGGTCATTGGTTTTTCTGTCTGTTCATGATATTCTTTCCATTTTTCTCAGAAACCACATTTCCACAGCCATCAGATGTTTTTCAGCTTGTCTGTTCATTGTCCACGCTTTACATCCATACAAAAGCACAGATTCTATGTAGCACCTCAACACTTTTTTCTCGTTGCAAATGAAATCTTGTTTGTTTTTGTTTTGGTCAGTATGTAATCTTGCAAAAGGCCACCTTCACCATGTCGATTCATGTTCTAATCTCTTCAAAGCATCTCCCATCAGATGTAATGACTGTTCCGAGATAATTGTACCTATTCACTTGTTTGAGAATATTCCCATTTACTTGCATATTACATTATGGTATTTCCGTCTTCTTAGTGACGACCATAATCTGTGTCTTCTTACAATTTAATTCTAATCCAAGTTGTTCACTGTATGCAACAATCGCATATACTAAATATTGCAGATCCTGCTTATTGTCTGCAATCAATACTGTATCATCCTTATATAAAATGTTATTGATGTTATGTCCCTCAATGATGATTTCTTTCATATACTCAACATTTCTGAAAAAAATATTTTCACTGTACAGGGAAACAAGATCTTAAGACATTACACATTCCTATCTCACATCTCTCTTAATAGGCTGATTTCTTCTTCATTATCAATTTTTATGGCAGCTTGCTGTGTCCAGTATATGTTTTTAATGAGTCTAAGGTTTTCCCATCAATTTGTAGATCTGCAAACATATCCATCATGTTGACATGTCTTACTTTATCGAAAGCCTTTATGTAATCATTAAAGCAAAGATGCAATTCTTTGTTTACTTCATAGAAGTTCAATTAATGTTCTCAGCATATACACAGCATTTACTGTACCCTTGCCTTCTATAAACCCACATTATTCTTCTCCTATTTCGGGTAGTATTTTCTTCCTAACTCTTTGCATGATAATTCTTAGTAAAATCGTCGTGATGTGGCTCATTATACTAATTGTTCGATGTTGATCACATTCCAAGGCTCCCGAATTTGATACTGATCATTCTGTAGTTGTTGCATAGGTTAGATGTATACCAAAGAGTATCTACATATCTAAACACAAATATATCCCCAAGATTGGTATCTTCAACACCAAAGGCAGGTCAGCATGGCCCAATGGACAAGAGCGTTCACTATAAAACTTTCCGTGTGTTGGTGCCAAGGTAGCGAGTTTCATCTCTAACGACGTCAGTTGGACTAAATGTAGACTTCTCGTCCTTGTCTTGGGGATGTGAATTACAAGTACATTAGAAGTCGGAGTGGGTTCGCCTGATGGCGAGGGACACAGGGAATACAGAAAGGTAATCGACTACACAAATCAGTCAAGTGGATTAAAAGTGGTAGCACATGTATGTGTTCCACGTGTGTGGATTACGCTTCAGTTCAAAGCAAAAGAACGCAAAAAAGGAGAACAACAGAATAAAAATACAATCCTAATAAATGTTTTGAGCTCCAACAGCAACTTGAAGACGTTCTCACTGATATATCAGAAAACTGTACTGCAAGTGAAAAGTTAATCATACTTAATGAAGAAACTATTTATAAAGCAGCGACAAGAGTTTCTGGCACATGTGGATCATAAGAGGCAGGACTGGTTTGCTGCACACAGCCATACACTGCAGCCTTTGATTTATAGAAAGGAGATAGCTCTCTTAAAGACAAAAAAGAAAGAACAACGCGAAACTCTCCGTGAGCTGAAGCAAGCTGGGAAGGTTGTGCAAAAGACTGCAAGGCAGTGTGCGAGCTACCATTGGGTTGAGTTATGCAAGTTAATTCAAAATGCAAGTGATTAGGGAAACATCAGAAGCATGTATGAAGGGATAAAGATCCAATAATTAAAAGAAGTGCACCACTGAAAACAATAACTGAAGACATCATCGCTGATGAGAAACACCAAATGGATAGATGGGTAGAGAACTATGTGGAGGTTTACTCAAGCGAGACCAAACTGGTGTATGATGCCCTCAACGCGATAGCGGCATTGCGAAATCTTTACCATCTGAACACACTTCCTACCATGACAGAAGTTAAGTGTGCTAGTAATGAACTTGCATCTGACAATACTCGGGGTAAGGTTGGTATTCCAACAGAGATTATTAGGAGTGGGCAAGACACACTCACTCTGCAGATCCACCAGCTAATAGAGCTTCTGCTGGCGAGAAGAACAAAACAGAATTTAAAAGATTCGAGCATCACAACACTGTACAAGAACAAGGAAAATGAGGTGACAGTAAACAAATATAGGGGCATCTCACAGTTTTGTATTGGGAAAATATTTTCCAGGACTGTTCTGTGTAGATTTCAAGTATTACGTGATCAAGTCTACCCCGAAACTGTGTGGCTTTCGGTGGAACCGGTCAACTATGGATATGATTTTCTCATTGCTACAGCTGCTAGAAAAATACCGTGAACAGAATCAATTACTGTTTATTGCTTTCATCGATCTCGCAAAGGCATTTAATTTCGTCAGTCGTGAGGGTCTGTTCAAGGCGCTAAAGAAGATCGGCTTCCCCCCAACTCTTCTTCCTCTTCTTCTTTCGTTCGCCTGAAATATGTTTATAACCTCAATGTTGTCTCTTGTATGAATCTAACAGTCTTTTTTAGTTCACTCAGCGGTCCATAGAGTTTATCTTCCACTGTTGTCTCTCTAGGCCAGAAGGTTCGCCTGGATATGTTGTAGTTTGGGCAATCCTGGAGTATGTGCTCTGCTGTCTGCGACGTCAAACCACATGTGCACATGGCTGAGTCACCAATCTTGAATTTTGTATACATGTGGTTGCGTAATCTATTGTGTCCTGTTCTGAGGCGCAGAAGAATGACCTGTTCTGGTCTGTCCATAACGTGGTAGTCGTCTTGAGTAGGGTTTGGTGGCCTTCTGACTGATTTGATCATTCTTTTCTTTTGGTGGTATGTAATGGGCACATCAGGTTGTTCTTCTTTTGCTCCTTCCTTAGCCAATCGATCAGCTCTGTCGTTTCCGGGGACTCCACAGTGGGATGGTATCCACTGTATGGTGACCTTACGCTGACTGCTAAGTTCAGAAAGTAGTGTCCTTAGAACTGGCAATTTCCCAGACAGGAGCGCCTCTATTACGGATTTTGCATCTGTCAATATCACCACAGGTTGTGTACCATTGCTATTATTTTGTAATTGCTCTGTAGCTATCTTGATTGCCTCAATTTCAGCATCATAGTTATGGCAGTACTTTCCTGTTGGAACTCTGGCCATGTCTCTAGTATTATTTGGATATTCTATGTACATTCCCGTTCCTCTATTTCGAACCAGAGGTCCTGTGGGTATTCTTCATCAAGGAAGCTGAGAGTGGCTGTTCTGCGCTGCACACTGTTCTGTTCTTCCTTGTCAAATATTCCTCTCACTTTTGTCTGGATTTGTAGCGATAGTCTATGTTCATCATTCCATTGGGTTCGTTCTGGAATAGTTGTCAGGGGGATACCAACTGTGGGAAGATCGATGGTTTCTCTGCATAGTTGTTTGGCCTGGTGGATGAAACTACTTCTTTTCAATCGCCCCATAACTAAGTTTTCAAATCAGTTCTTCATAGGGTGGCCTGGCAAGCTGAGGAACTATTCTGCTTGTATTAGTGTTTTTGTATCACTTGCGTTCTCTTAGAGCTTGTGTCCTCCCCATTTTCTCCATTACTACTATAGGGGTTGATCTCATCCCTCCTGTGATGACTCTAAGAGCTTGATTTTGCACCTTGTCCAGTTCCTGTAATGTGGTTTTTGATGCTGAACACCACACAATTGACCCGTATTCCAAGTGTGGTCGTATCCATCCATCATGTGCCATGCCGGTAAGCGTGGGCGGTCATGTTCTGCCATCTCACTCGATCACCAGAGTCGTGGATCAGCTCCGTGTTTCTGTCTCGACTATGCCACAAGGCCAAGCCATCCAGGTATTTGCTTCTAGGTCTTCCCCTTGGTCTGTTCCCCTCGATCTTACCAGTTGTCACCAAATTCTCCAATCCATTTCTTCTCATAACATGCCCAAAAAATTTTGACTGTCTACGTCTAATTTCTCTAATCAATTTACGATCTTCATTTGTTTCTTGAAGGACTTGTTCATTGGTCTTTCTGGCTGTCCATGGTATTCTTTGCATTTTCCTCAGAAACCACATCTCTACAGCCATCAGATGTTTTTCAGCCTGACTGCTCATTGTCCACGCTTCACATCCATATAAAAGTACAGGTTCAATGTAGCATCTCAACACTCTTTTTCTCGTTTCAATTGACATCTTTTTATTGGTCAATATGTTTTTCATCTTGCTAAAGGCTACTTTTGCCATGGCGATTCTTGTTCTAATCTCTTCAAGGCATCTCCCATCAGATGTTATTACTGTTCCGAGATAATTGTACCTGCTCACTTGTTGAAGAATATTCCCATTTACTTGTATATTACATTGTGGTATTTCGTCCTTCCTAGTGACGACCATAATCTGTGTCTTTTTACAATTTAATTCTAACCCTAGTTGTTCACTGTGTGTAACAATCGCATCTACTAAATTTTGCAGGTCCTGTTCATTGTCTGCAATCAAGACTGTATCATCTGCATATCTAATGTTATTGATGCATCGTCCCCCAATGTTGATTCCTTCCATATCTTCAATATTTCTGAAAATACTTTCACTGTACAGGGAAAACAGATCTGGAGACATTACACATCCCTGTCTCACACCCCTTTTAATAGGCTGATATTGGCTTACTTCATTATCAACTCTTATGGCAGCTTGTTGTTTCCAATATATGTTTTTTACAAGTCTAAGATCTTTTCCATCAATTTGTAGATCTTCAAGCATCCTTATCATGCTGACATGTCTCACTTTATCAAAAGCCTTTCTGTATTCAATAAAGCAAAGGCGTAGATCTTTGTTTACTTCTATAGAACGTTCGATTATGTTTCTCAGTATATACACAGCATTTACTGTACCCTTGCCTTCCACAAACCCACATTGTTCTTCTCCTATTTCAGGTTGTATTTTCCTCCTAACTCTTTGCATGATAATTCTTAGCAAAATCTTCGTGATGTGACTCATTATACTAATTGTTCGATGTTGATCACATTCCAAGGCTCCTGATTTCTTTGGGATTGCAATAAATACAGAATTACATAACTCCTGAGGTATATTTCCAGTATCATATATTGTATTAAGCAGACTGGTAACTTTATCTATTCCATATTCTTCTAAAGCATTAATCATTTCTGTTGTGACGCTGTCTGAACCGGCGGTCTTGCCAGATTTCATATGGTTAAGCGCATTCTGAACCTCCATCTTTAAAATTGCTGGTCCTTCATTATTATTTTGGACATCATACTGTTCGTCTCTGTTATCGTCATAAAGGTTTTTCACATAATCTGACCATTCATGTAAGATCTGATCTTTTTCTATTATGACTCTTCCATCTTTTGTCTTTAGGCAGCCTGCTGATGTACGTGTTCTTTGATTAGTAAGCTCCTGAATTCTTTTGTGCATTAGTTTCGCATTGTTACTGTTGTGTTGTTTTCAATTTCTCTGCAATTTTTCTCAAGCCATGTTTCTTTTGCCTCCTTACATAAGGTTCTCACTTTTCTGTGAATTTCTTCATATTTGGCAGGATTATTTTTGTTCTGTCTTCTTGTTTCCATTAGTTGTAAAATTTCTTCAGTCATCCATGTCTTACGGCCCACTTTCTTTACTTTTGGAATAGTTTTTTCTGCTGCGCAACTGATTGAATTCTTCATCGTTTCCCATTGATCATCTACATCTTGAAACAGGATCTCTAGATCAGACAATATATCAAATTTGTTCTTTACTTCTATGTTAAAATTATCTTGTATTTCTTTGTCAGTTTTCAATTTGCACAAGTCATATTTAGGGTTTCCTGCTGTATACTTGACTTTCTTTAACTTTACCCTCAATGTGCCTGTAATTAATCTGTGATCACTGTAACAGTCTGCATTTGGAACTGTTTCGAAACCTTTTGCTAATCAGGATGTAATCTATCTGGTTTTTAATCCTGCTGTCTGGACTCCTCCATGTCCATAATCTTATAGGATGCTGTTTAAACCAGGTGTTTCCTACAACCATTTCTTGTTCTTTTGCCCATTCTACAAGTCTGTATCCTCTTTCATTTCTCTCTCCCAAACCATGGTTGCCTACATGACCGTGGTCGTATGCTCTATTGATAAACTTTGCTAAGTATTTTCCCAACTCTTCTGTCCTTTGTGGAATCGTTCCACATAAATATGAAGGATATAATCAAGTTAGAAGTGCATCTTCAAATGAGTTTAAAATAGAGAATGCAGTTAAGCAAGGTTGCGTACTTCCCCCACCCTGTTTAGAATATACTGTTTCCTTCTATTTAAATATACTTTTCGTGATCAAATACTGGTATATACATTCAATCACCGGCAGATGGCGGCCTCTACAACGCTTAGGAGATTGAAGGCCAAGACCAAAATTAAGAGAGTACTGATAAGAGAGTTGCTTCATGCAGATGATGCTGTAATTACGACCCACTCTGAGGAAGAATGACAACGTCTACTATCTACATACTTCAATGCTTGTACTGAATTTGGTTTAACAATTAGCGAAAAGAAGTCACAGATTATGACACAAAGTGCTTATTAGGTACAATCAATCGTTTTTGACTACGCAGAGCTAGAGATAGTAGACCATTTCACACACCCAGAATCAGATGCTAACAATAACGTATGCTTAGATCAGGAAATCAACATCAGGATTGGAAAGGCAGCAACAACAATGAACAGATTAAGAAAGAGGGTCTGGGAGAACAGAAAACTTACTTCCAAAACAATACTTCCTGGTCTATCATGCATGTGTCCTTAGTACTCTTCTTTATAGCAGTGAAACTTTGTCAACGTAGACCAAAATATACGTTTAAACAGCTTTCAAATGCGGTGTCTGCGAAGAATACTTAGTATTAATTTAATGTTATTTGCATATCCAAAAAGGATACAGGACGTTCCAGCCAACACCGGTATGTTTTGCTGGTGTGATGCCTTATCAAGTTTATGTTTATTAGTTTGCCATTACTTTATGAATTTCTGAACGACCGGCACGCATACCATTTCGTAAAAAACCAACACAACGCGGTCTGCTGTCAAATCGCGTATTTCGAACGTGGGTATACCGGATCACGAACTGCGTCAGAAACCACTATATATATATATATCTATATATATATATATATATATATATATATATATATATATATATATATATATATATATATCTTCTTCTTCTTCAGCGTTCCGAGCCAGTGAGGTTCTTTGCTGCAGATACAATCCGTCTCCATTCGTCTCTCTGGTTGACCTTCTCTTGCCAGTCGTTGATTCCAAGTGCTTGTAGGTCTGTATATATATATATATATATATATATATATATATATATATATATCTCTCCGCCGTCTTCTTGGTCTGCCTCGGGGTCTACGGTCATTTATTTCCTGAGTGTAAGCGAGGTTTGTTTCCCTATTGTCTTCCATTCTTTCTATATGCCCCAGCCATTGTAGTCTATTAGCCTGCATGATACCAGTGATTAGCGGGGACTTAAACAGATCATAAATGTCTTTGTTACTTCTTCTTTTCCACTCTCCACTTTGTGTATCCCTAATGGGTCCAAAGATGCGTCTTAAACCTTTGTTCTCAAAGGTTTGTAACAAGGCTTCGTCTCCTTTCGTTGTACTCCAGGTTTCAGAGCCATACAGCACAACTGGTCTGATCAGTGTTTTATATATTGTGATTTTGGTGTTACGAGATAGCGCATTTGATTTTAGTAGATGCTGTGGTGCATAGTATATCTTATTTCCAGAATTGATTCTAGTTTGTATTTCTTCCCTTAGGATGTTGGAGCAGTTGAAGATTGTACCCAAGTATTTGTATGTTTCCGTTCTTTTAATGGTCATATTATCTATTTGTATGTGGCCAGAGTTTTTAGCCATTCCTTCTCTTGAAATTACCATATATTCTGTCTTATTTTGGTTGATAACGAGCCCCATCTGTTGGGCTTTTTCCTTTAAGTGAGTCAATATTTCCAATGTCTTTTGTTCATTTTTCCCTATAATATCTATATCATCTGCATAACCAAGCAGCTTGGACGTTCCTCCAATATCACATTCCTCCTTTACCTGCCTTACAACTTTCTCTAGAGCCAGATTGAAGAGTAGCGGCGATAGTACTTGTTTCAAGCCAGATGTTATTTGGAAAGGGTCTGATTTCCTGCCTTTATATGTTATATACACATATATGGTCGTCACTAGGAAGAACAAAATGCCACAATGTAATATACAAGTAAATGGGAATAATCTTCGACAAGTGAATCGGGACAAGTATCTCGGAACAGTCATAACATCTGATGGGAGATGCTTTGAAGAGATTAGAACAAGAATCGCCATGGGGAAAGTAGCCATTAGCTAGATGAAAAACATAGCGACCAATAATAAGATGCCAATTGAAACGAGAAAAAGAGTGTTGAGGTGCTACATAGAGCCTGTTCTTTTGTATGGATGTGAAACTTTCTGAGGAAAATGCAAAGAATACCATGGACAGACAGAAGAAAACCAATGACCAAGTACTAGGTAGTTAATTAGTCGACATATCATCCTCATTGCACATCTAACCATTCAGTCCATAAGTGCTGGGATCCCCTCCTCAGCAAGTCCCACAGCGTGTAGCGTCTAACGACAACGGTTCTGTGCTGGTTTATTAATCTTCTTTGGCTTCCTGCGTAGTGTTCTTGTTTGGCCACATCTCTTTTAATTTGCTATTCTCGTAGTCTGACCATGGTTGTAGATTCGCAGTCATCACTTGGTTCTCGCAAAAGTTTTACTAACCAACGCAAGCAAGCTATAATAATCAAGAACTCAAGAAAGACCACAGTGGTCAGTGGCAACAACAGCCCAAGCGGACACGCCAGCAGCGTGACCTTACAATTGATGACAGTGCAACTCATGTTATCATTGGAGACTCCCTGCTAAAGGGAATCTATAGTGATCGCATGTCATCTTCTGACAGCGAGTCAACTTCAATCTTCCCTCTACCAGGCGCTGACATTGATAGGCTTACCGCTACACTGCGAAAATTCCAAGTGAATGAGAGAATTAAAAAAGCGACAGTCCATATTGGTGTCAATGACATAATGGATAATAACATCATAAGCACCTCACAACTATCTACGCTGGAGGTACTGTTACGAAATAAATTTCCTAACTCATCTATGTTCATTTCATCCATCATTCCACCATGTTATGGATTCCAGCGTCGGACTGCCGATGCTGCCAATCTAACTATGTATAAATTTTGTAAAGACAATGTCATTAGTTTCATTAATAACACCCCGTACTTTACTTCGTCGTCCGGGGCTCCTAAGAAAAAACTATACAGGGATCAAATACATTGTTCCAAGCTAGGAAGTAGTATATTAGCGAAGAACATAAAATATCCCGAACGTGCACAACAACCAGCACCAGTTACAGGAGTAACCCGAACTTCACCCCCGGCGACAGCCACCTCTAAGTGTTCAGAAAACGCTCCTTCTCTTCCTGCACCACCATTGCCTATACCCCAGGAATACAATGCCGTGGATAGCAACCCATGCTCCAATCCCAGTGTTGCTAACTATGATGGTTTGTTTCCTCCCTTGACCATAAAGCAGCCTCCCCCTATTATGTCAAAGGGGACACCGTTAAACAATGTTGCTGTGCCCCCGATGTATGCTTCTAATGTAGGCACTTCCAGTAACTCTCACAGCAGTGGTCCCTCGTTGGATGGTAATCTACACTCCTATCAATGGAACCGCCAACTTCAACAGCTAATGCAATACAATCCTGCAGCCCTGCATCAAGCTTTCATGATGTCACTCCAGCACAGACACTTTCCTACCCCATCTAATAGTCTTAACTACTACTAAATAAAGTTTCAAAAACTCTGAAAATTTCTACCGCAAGCGACATCATCCTTTCATCGTGCAATGTTCGCCAATCACGATCAGTGGCTTCACAAAGATGGCCTACGTATAGGCCATCTCAACTTCTATCATTTGCTCAATAAATTACCTGAGCTTTCGGTAATACTGTGCAAACAATTCCATGTGTTTGGAATCACAGAAAGTCGTCTCAACGACAAAATATCCGACTCTGAAATCACTCTTAAGGGGTTTAAAGTAATTCGAAGAGACGCAAATCAAAAATTAGAGACAGGTATTGCTGTATACATTTCCAATTCTCTCAACTGTTCCCGTAGAAGTGATCTCGAGTCAGTAGAGATAGAATGTGTTTGGTTAGAGGTGAAGCCAGCCAGTCAGCAACCGTTTCTAATTGGATACTTATATCGGAATCCGTGTGCTGGGTACAATTGGTATGACTGTTTCACTACAATGATGGATAGAGTGTTTACAGAAGGTAGAGAAGTCATGATATTAGGTGACTTTAACATAGATATTACTAAATCCAACCAGACATGGGACGATATCATTCTATCTTACGATTTGAAACAACTAATAAACCGTCCCACAAGGGTTACAGGCACCTCCTCAACTATAATTGATCATATATATGTTACTTGTCCAGTTAATATTATCGAATGTTCTGTTCCTGTTAGTGCAGTTAGTGACCATTACCCAATATGTTGTACGTGGTCGAAAACTGGGTTCAAATCTCCTAAAAATAAACATTTAATCATCAAATTTAGAAATCTAAAAGCTCTCAACCAAAGTTTATTTTTAGATGACTTAAAAAATGCAGCCCTTGAACATGTTTACCAACTTCCTGATCCGGATGATGCACTAGCTTACTAGACAAAGACAGTCTACAGTGTGTTTGATAAACATGTGCCAGTTAAAGAAGTTCGAGTGAAGAATCAACATAAATCTCCATGGGTGACTCGTGAAGTTCTCGAAATCATGAGAGAACGAGATACAGCGCACAAAAATAAAGATTTTATCAATTACCGCAGACTAAGAAATAAAGTTAAATATGAAATTCGTAGGATAAAGAAAGATCATTTCAAAAATTTGATTGTAGATAAATCAAATAACGCAAATATATGGAAGGCTATTAACTCGCTAACCAACAAGAAACACTCTTCAGAGTCAGCAATACCGAGCACTATAACATGCGAGGATTTCAGTTGCTTCTTTCAATCAGAAATAGAGAATCTAAAGTCCACAATACCAGACTCAGCTTGTAATTTAAGCTCACTGTCATCATTCTGTGAAGGGAAGTGCTCTAGAAATATTCCCCCTGAGATTCCCTTGATGTCTGTTGCAGAAGTATATAAATATCTCTCGAATCTCAAAGCAACAAGTTCAGAAGGCCTAGATGGTATCAGTAATAGAATTCTTCGGTGTGCTGCACCTATTATTAGTGAGTCCTTAACGTTCATATATAACCAGTGCCTGTCCAAAAACTACTTTCCATCTGCCTTTAAAGTTGCTAAAGTGTATCCTCTACTTAAAAATGGCTCAACTGATATTAGCGTCTTGGGTAATTATAGACCTATTTCCTTACTATCGTCGCTATCAAAGCCATTAGAAAAACACATGCATAAAATAACACTACATCATTTAATTAACAACGATCTAATAATTGACAGTCAATCTGGGTTTCGACCTAAATATTCTTGCCATAGTGCCCTTACAAAAATGACCGATAACTGGCATCTTTGTATCAACAATGGCAACATTTGTGGAGCAGTATTTGTAGACTTTAAAAAAGCCTTTGATATGGTAGATCATGATATTTTAATTAGAAAATTAAAACACATGAAGACTAGCACCAACATGGTGAACCTAATTACGTCATTTTTATCTGACAGACAACAAGTAGTGTCCTTCAATAACTGTCTATCAAGACCCACACAACTTAATTTTGGGGTGCCTCAGGGCTCAATACTAGGTTCGCTGCTTTTTGCAGTGTATATTAACGATCTTCCTTTATACCTCAATACTTCGTGTGACCTATTTGCGGACGACTGTACTATTTACACAAGTCAAGAGAGCCTTAGTGACTTAGAGAGCTCTTTACAAAACGAACTTGACAACCTTAGTAGATGGAGCAATGAAAATCGCATGTTAATTAACATCGACAAAACCAAATCCATGCTAATAACGACCAGACAAAAACTACAGACCCTAGCCATAACTGGGACACCGCTCGAGCTCCACGTGGACACGTTACCTATAATTAATGTAAATGAACATAAAACATTAGGTCTTTTAATTGACAGACATTTAAACTGGAGCCCTCATGTTCACGTCCTTACCAAGAGAATAGCACAAAAAGTTTACCAACTTGCTAAAATTCAACACTTTTTGGATGAAAGCACACGAAAAATATTCTATGCATCCTATATCCAATCACCTCTCGATTATTGTTCCACAGTCTGGGATGGTTGCCCTAAATCTAATATGAAACGATTGTGTTCGCTTCAAAACCGCGCTATACGTCTGGTTTCTAGCATAAAGCACGTTGAAAGTAATAAATTATACAGCCATCTAAGACTTCTACCACTTCAAAAGCGCTTCCTTTTTAACAAAGCCAAATTAGTGAATAAAATTATATCTGAAAATACCCCAGAGTATCTTCTACCGTTAATTCAATCTAATGCAATGAACAGTAAGCGCTTAAATTTATTACAGCTTCCTAAGCCTAGATTGGACTTATACAAAACTTGTTTCGCATATTCTGGTGCTCACTTGTGGAATAGCCTTCCATCAGAACTGAAAACACCAATGAGTCCCTACACATTCAACCGAAAACTCTTTCAATACTTACTTCATACCGACTATATGCCTCCATAAGTCACCTACTAGTATCATTTTTCATGAGTGAGAGTGAGTGAGTATACATGCGCGTGTGCCTGAGTGAGTGTAAAAGTGAGTGGGTGTGTGTGGACATATGTGTGAGAGATTTAGTTAGAGAATGAGTGAATCTGAGAGAGTGGGTGTGTTGTGTGTCTGCCTGTCTGTGTGATAGAGTGTGAAAGTTAGTGAGTGAGTGTGAGTTAGAGAGTCAGCGAGTAAATGAGTGAGTAAGGAAGCGTGAGTGAGTGAGAGAGAATTTGTGGGTATGCGTGTATGTGCTCGAATGAGTGAGTGTGAGAGCGAGTGAGTGTGTAAAAGAGAGAGCGTGGGTGAATGAGAGAGTGCATGAGGAAGTGTGATGTATGTGTGTGCATGTCTGGATGGGTGTACATGTGTGTGTACATGTGTGTATCTGCGTGTGCCTCTGTGTGTATGTCTGTACGTGTGTTAAGGTGTGCGTTCATGTGTTTATATGCGTTTATATGCATGTGCGTGTGCATATGTGTGCATGGATGAGTGTGTGTGTGTGTGTGCTCGTGTATGTATCGTATATCTTTGTATGTGTAAGTGTGCATGCATGCAGTGTATGCGAGGGAGTGTATATTCGGGTGTTATGTGAGTACGTGTGAGTAAGTATATGGATGTGTGTGGGTGTGTGTATGTACATGTGTGTGGAGAAGAGAGAGAGAGAGAGAGAGAGAGAGAGAGAGAGAGAGAGAGAGAGAGAGAGAAGAGAGAGAGAGAGAGTTGAGCGCACGCATTTCATGTAACATGCTATTCCATATTTTTTTATGTATTCTCATCTTTCATATTACGAGGTATCGTTTAATGCCACTTGATTGTCCTGTAACATGCCATTCCATATATATATATATATATATATATATATATATATATATATATATATATATATATATATATATATATATTGGTTTATTCTCATCTTATCATTTTGTATGCCATTTGATTTTATCATGTATAATATAACATTACTGTGATGTGAGTGAGAGAGAGAGAGAGAGAGAGAGAGAGAGAGAGAGAGAGAGAGAGAGAGAGAGCAAGAGAGAGAGAGAGCAAGAGAGAGAGAGAGAGAGAGAGAGAGAGAGAGAGAGAGAGAGAGAGAGAGAGAGAGAGAGAGAGAGAGAGTTGAATTGCATCACTAATTTTTACGCTTTTTTGTTTGTTTGGGTGGGTGAATGGGTGTGTAGGAGATTGTGTGGGTTGGGGGATGAGTGTGTAATGGGTGTGGGGGATGAGTGTGGGGGTGTCTGTGAATGGGATATGTCTGCGTGGGTGGGAGTGTGTGAGTGTGGATGGGGTAAATGTGAGTGGGTGGAAAATGTATGTGTGGGTGGCGAGAATGTTTGTAGGTGGAGGATGTGTGAGTTGGTGGGGAGATGGGTGGGCGGGGATGTGTATGGGGAAGGTATGTGGGGTGTGTGTGGGGGGAATGTGTTTATGGGTGGAGATTTGTGTGGGAGGGGAGATGTGTGAGAGGTGGGGAGGTGTGGGATGTGCAGGTGATTGAAGGGTGAGAAAGAGAGAGAGTGGGTGAATGTGTGTGTGTCTGTGTACTTGTCTGTGCTTGTAAGAGAGTGAGTTAGTGTGGTTTAGAGAGTAAATGAGTGAGTGAGAGGGTGAGATTATGTGAGGCAGCGTGTATGTGTGAGTAAGTGTGTGGGTGGATGGGTTAGTGTGTACGTGTGTCCATATGTGTGTATGCGTGTGTTTATGTGTGTGTATGTGTGTGCACGTCTGAATGTGGGTGTGTATGTGTAAGTGTGTGTAAATGTGTGTTTGTATGTGTGCTTGTGTGTGTAAGTATGTTTATATGTGTGCGTAAATGTATGCGTGTGTTTATATGTATGTGCGGGTGTATATGTGTGTATGTGCGTATATATATATATATATATATATATATATATATATATATATATATATATATATATATATATATATATGTTCGTGTATGTGAGTGCATGATTGTGTGTATGTGTTCATGCATGCAGTGTATGCGAGGGAGTGTGTATTTGTGTGTGTGTGTAAGTATGTGTATATGGGTGTGTGTGTGTGCGTGGGGATATGTGTGTATTTGCGTGTGTATATTGTGTGTATGCTCGTGTGTGTATGTGTATATGCTTTCTTGCGCACGCGAGGGAGTGTGTATTTGATAGCGAGAGGGTGTGTGTCTGTCTGTGTGTGAGTTAGAGTGAAAGAGAGTGTGATATTGAGTAAATGAAAGATGGAGAGAGTGACTTAATGGGTGAAATAGTGATTGCGAGTGAGAGAGAGAGAGAGAGAGAGAGAGAGAGAGAGAGAGAGAGAGAGAGAGAGAGAGAGAGAGGGAGTGAGCGAACGAGAGAAGACAGTGGAAGAATGGTATTGTTAATGTGTGTATGTGTGCGGCCATTGTTTGTGAGTGTCTATGGGTGTGTGTTAGTGAGAAGAGAGCGAGAAAGACAGAGAAAGAGAGAGAGAGAGAGAGATTTAAGCGCACGCATATCATGTAACATGCTATTCCATATATGTTGTGTATTCTCATGTTCATATTACCATTTTGAATGCCAACTGATGTTATAATTTATAACATGAACACATGTACATCACTGTAGAGTGGGTGAGAGAATTAGAGAGTATGAGAGAGAGAGAGAGAGAGAGAGAGAGAGAGAGAGAGAGAGAGAGAGAGAGAGAGAGAGAGAGAGAGAGAGAGAGAGAGAGAGTTGAATTGCATCACTAATTTTTAAGTTACAAAATGTATATGTACAATTTTTCTCCATTTTCTTTACAATTTTGCGACAATGCTCACGACAATCGTCACTGTATGTGTGTGTAAAGTGTGGGAGTTTGATCATAATAGTAGGTTGGGGGATGGGGGGATGTGTGTGTGGGTGGGCGGGGTGGGATTGTGTGGGTGGGTGGGGGATTTGTGTGTGGGTACGTGCGGGATGTATGGGTTGGCGGGGAGATGTGTGTGTGGGTGGGGATGTGTGTTTGGCTAGGTGGTTGTGGGTGAGTGGGTGGAGGAGGATATGTTGGTGGATGATTGATGATGGGTTATGGGATGGGTGGGGGTATATGTATGGGTGGGGAGATGTGGGTGTGGGGATATGTGGTGGGTGGGAGATGTGTGCAGGTGGGGGTGGTAGGGGGTGTGGGTGAGGGATGTGTATGGGTGTGGGATGTTTGGGTGGATGGGTGGGGAGTGTGTGTGGGTGAGATATGTGTGGGGGATGTATGTGGGTTGGGGAGGGGTGCATGATGGGTGTGGGTGATGGATTTGGAGATGTGTGTGTGGGTGGGGGATATGTCTGGCTGGGTGGGGGTGTGTGGCTGGATGGAGGATGTATGTGTGGGTAGTGAGGGTGATTGTAGTTGGGGGATGTGTGGATGGGTAGGAGATGTGTGGGGAGATGTGTGTGTGGGTGAGGGATGTGTCTTTGGGATGTGTGTGGGTGTGGTGTTGTGTGGGAGGGGAGCTGGTTGTGGATAAATGATGTGTGTGTGGGTGGGTGAAGGTGTGGTTGGGTTTTCGGGTGGGTGAAGGATGTGTGTGAGGGTGGGGATGTGTGCTTAGATGGGTGGTTGGGGTGTGTGAGTGTGGGTGGGTAGATAGGAGATGTATGTGTTGATGAGTGGGTAAGGGATGTGTGGGTGTTAGTGGTTGAGGGATAAGTACGTGTGTCTGGGGATGAGTGTATGAGTTGGGGATGTGTGTGTGGGTTGTGTGTGCGTGGATGGGAGGTGTGTGTTTGTGAATGGGGGATGTGTTGGTGGGTGGGGATGTGTGGGAGGGATGTGTGTATGGGTGGGGAGATTGTGCGTGGGTGGGGATGTGTGTGTATATGGGTAGGGGTGTGTGGTTAAGGGATGTGTGGCTGGGGGATGGGTGGATGGAGGATGTGTGGTTGGGTAGAGGATGTGTGGGTGGGTGATTGTATATGAGTAAGGGTGTGTGGTTAAGGGATGTTTGGTTGGGGATGGGTGGGTAGAGGATGTGTGGGTGGGTAGAGGATATGTGGGTGTGTGAGTGTGTGCAGGTTAGGAGATGGTAGGGGATGTTTGTAGGTGTGGGCTCGGGATCTGTGAGTGGGCTGGGGGAGATGGGAGATTATGTGGGTGGGTGCGGAATTTGTGTGTGGGTAGGTGCGGAATATGTGAGTTGACGGGGAGATGTGTGTGTGGCTGAGGAATGTGTGTTTGGCTGGGTGGGTGGAAGTGTGTGGGTGGAGGAGGATATGTGGGTGAGGATTGTTGGTGGGTAATGGGACGGGTAGAGGATATGTGAGTGGGTGGGGAGATGTGTGTAGGTGGGGGATGTGTGGGTTATTGAATGTATGTGTGCTTGGGGTGTGGGTGGATGGGATGTGTGGTGGGTGAGAGGTGTGTGTGGGTGGGGAGATGTGTAGGTGTAGGGATGTGGTGGATGGGTGGGGGAATGTATGTGTGTGTGGGTTATGTGTGTGGTTGGGTGGGGGAGTTGGAGTGAATGGGGGATGTGTGGGTGGGTGGTGGATGTGTCTCATAACATAGTAATATGCATTGTTTATGTTTACAAAATTCATGTGACAATGTTTTTTTCCTATGCACTGTTGATGAAAGAAAGCTGAGTGAGTGGAAGGGCCGAATGTAAGACGGGCCTGCGTGCCCAATTTGTTACCCTTTGAAAATAAAGTCTGTTCGTTCGTTCGTTCGTTCGTTCAGAATGTCAGCCTGGTCCATGGCGCGTCCGCCCTCCACATTAGCCATACCTGCGAGCTTGTCAGCCCGCTCATTTTCTTGTACTCCCGCGTGCCTTGGCACGAATATGAAAGTAATCTTTGCCAGCCGACACCGCTCCAGAGACAGCAACCACTCTCTTCGGATCCATGCATTCTCTATCCTCTTGAGCATGCTCATTGAGTCGCTAAGGACACATGCCCTAGTGAATGTCTGTGTCTAGAGCCATATAATTGCTTTACTTGCTGCCATGATTTCCTTAGTCAGGCTACGTGTGGTCTCAACAAAAGCACCAGAGTCCTGCTTCACAATTCTCCCTCCGGCCCGCGCCGTAAAGGACCATGAGCTTCTCACATGTCTGACGACCAACCCATCTGTGTAAATGACAGCATCACCGTCTAACGAATTGTCGAAAATCAACGCTTGTACTTCCGCCTCCACAGCAGCCAGATTACAAAATGACCAAGTACTACAGGAGACAAATGAAAATCTTAAATTGATTAGAGAAATTAGACGTAGACAGTCAAAATTTTTTGGACATGTTATGAGAAGAAATGGATTGGAGAACTTGGTGACAACTGACAAGATCGAAGAGAACTTCTACATCCAGTTTCACATGGATACAACAGTCTAGGTTCTACACTGCACTTTAACACTTTATGTTTCACATGGATACAACAGTCTAGGTTCTACACTGCACCTCTGCACCCTGTTTCACATGGATACAACAGTCTAGGTTCTACACTGCACTTCTACACCCTGTTTCACATCGATACAACAGTCTATGTTCTACACTGCACTTCTACACTTTATTTTTCTCTACGTTTGGCAGCCGATTATTGGTGAGTGCCGGCGCTGTGGCGAAGTGGTTGCCGGCGTAATCCCTCATACCGTGTTGGAAACACAGCTGCGGGTGATTTGGAAACAAACCTTCTTGCTCTGGTTTCATACAGATATGAGTGCCGATCGTAAAGGTGCCAAGAAATCACAAATAGCCAAAGAATGCTTGGGTTGACTGCGACGTGCTGTAAAGGATATGCAACTGACTGTAACGTACCTTGGGGTTCTTTCTCTTATCTCTACAAGGCATCTACCGTAAGATGTTTGAATTTTCAGAGATAATTTTACCAATTCACAATTAGAGATGTTTCCTATTTACTTGAATGTCACCTTGTGGTTTTTCTTTCTGGTAATAAATCTCTGTTTTCTAACAATATAATTCTAACCGTTGTCGCTCAATGTGCACAATAGCAGCATGCACTAAATTGCTTGGTGATGTATAGTGCACAGCAGATGTCTGCAACAGATAATGACAATGTGAAATGAAACACTTCTGTGTAGATGCAGCCAGACAGGCAGAAACACACACAGGCATGTAACACCATGCAACCAGCTCAGCCCAAGAGACCAACAATCATAGTGGAGAAATGAATAGAAAGAATACATGATGATAATAAAATAATAGTAATACTGTCAAAGACTCAGTTATATAGGAATGAAGACCACCCTGAAAGAGTGGTCTACCTCAAGTAGAATAGAGGTAACCCAGTGCCCCTACATGAGGGCAGGGTAGGTGTAGGGAATAAATAGGACGGGGAACTATTAAATAGTTCTCTCATGGGACACGGAGGTGTCAACCAGAGAGTTAGCACTCTGGTCACGGCATAATCACGCCAACGTGATAGACACAGAAAACTAGACTGCAACTCAAGAGAGGCCACTACTCTAGCGTGCTGAATGATGCCGCACGCAGAAAGCCGTAGTGCGCCCCAAGTCCTTCCGCGTACTGTGTAAACAGCACGCGGAGTAGAATCAGACGGGACACAGACTTCGTAGTGAACGCATCGTTTAGTGTCGATGCTTATTTCGTTAGCCGAGTAGATAGATTAGCAATAGGGTTAGGAAACGACTAGTGATAGGCAATTCTGTGCATTTATTCGTGTGTGATTTGTTAGCGACTGTTTGTTGTACATTGATGTGATGCAAAGAGCCAGTGGCAATAAAATGTGTAATCAATTCCTCTCGTACGACTAACAAGTCTTTTTGTGTGGTGCGAGAGAAGTTATCCCGGAATGCCTGTGACATCGGTTGATGACAAATACAATAACGTTAAGGTAATATTTAATAAATAAACTAACCCATATCAAGACAATTCTGGCGTTTCGATCCTAGTCATCTTCTTCAGGAAAGCACAAACGGGGAGTCTCCGTGGCGAAGTGATCAAGCCGTCTGAATCGGACTCTAAAGGTTGTGGGTTCGATTCCAGGCCGTGTCCTTCGGTTCACGAGTGCATTGTTTGGGAGACTCCTGGGATTCGTCGCTGGAGCTACGGAGTTTCGTGCTTTGTGTGACGCTTTCCGCGCTGCGGAAAGACACTGAGCCAAATGGGATAAAACCCAGGTGCAATGAAGTCGACACTTCGACTCTTAAGCGACTTTAAGCCACAAATGGGAATGAAGAAAAAGTTTAATTGTAAATAAAAATGCGCACAAAAATGAAACCACGAAATTATATGTAAAAAAAAGTACTAACGGACAAGTGCGCAACCTCTGTGCATGAAGCGGTTCAGGTGTCTTGGTGTCCAATCAGGAAATGTGAAGCCAAAGTTTGGGTACACTCCTAACAAGAAGGACAAAGTTAGATATGGATATGTGGTACGCATGACTTGGAAGGAAGAAGAGAGTAAACAGAGTCAAACAGTAGCATCTGTACTAGTAGTGATTCCAGCTGTTTGGGTACATCCCTAAATATTGCCGGGTGCATACAGCAGAGTTATATATCATGTTATGTGGGGTTACATGAATGATACTTTGGCTGACATATGATGTACACCGTCGGTGACATTGCGTGAATGTGTAGAACGTTATATCCAACGTTATATTCGGCCGTCGCGGAACATTTGATAATTAGCAACCATAGAGTTAACAAGCAGGCCGCGTTTCGTATACTGTATTCGATGAACAACAGTCGACTGCTCAAAAATATCGAAGTATTAGATATTAGTCGATTCTAGCCGTTACTATGTAAACAGAAGGTCTCCATTCTATAGTCTGTCCAGAAATGAATGCCTTCATTCACCATCAATTACTTTAAAAACTGTCTGTTGCATCGTTATGACATTTTTCCTGCCATCTTATATTTATCCCCACCCAAGGAATATGTCTTTGATAGGTCCAAAAGCAACTTAAATAATTTAAAGCGGCGACATTTCTTTGATGTTTTGGTGAAAAACTAGTGATTTCTCGCTAACAAACTTGTTTGACAGTAATGCCCCGTTCCACTACGCGAGGCTCTTGTCATAAGGCCAATCCCATGTCCCACGTGAAAATTAACTATTCAACGCTAATGTTTCCGTGTGAAGGTGTAATACATTTAATAATGTGCACTTCATCTCTGACCCGTAAAATATATACCACATATAAACAAAGTTTGAAATCTGCTGTACAATCTCCAGAACAAATTATTTTTTTGTTGAGTGGACATAATAATAAGATTGTATGCTAAATCTCATCATTTTCCCTCAGTTGATTGCTGAGATATGGAATTTTATATTGGTGCAGACAAAAGTATACAGACTATAAGTGTTAGGTTTCCTTGCATATAAAGTTGTACATATTTGCACAATCTCAGCGATTATGTACATTATATTTCAGCCCAAATAGCATTTATTCTTCCACAGAACATGATATATAACTGTGCAGTATGCACCTGACCAGATGCAGAGAGACATGCCAGGCAAGACATCCCCAAATGTTACTTAAGTGGCCCTCCATTCTTAGCCAGGCTAGTTATTTTAAATCAAAAACTAGTAAGTTAAGGAGCGGCTGGCAGAGTGGCTAAGGATGCCGGGCCTTCATGAGACCCTGGTTCGAATCCTCGGGGGCAAAAAGACAACTCTAGCCTGTACGATTCGCGTCGACTGCATTAGCCAGGCGGCCTTAATTCCTCAGGCTCAGAACCCCCTATCCTAAACCACAAGGTACTATAGGCAGTAGATGACACTTATAGTGTGTGTTTTTTTTTTTTGGTTGCCTCAATATAAAATTCAATATCTCAGTAACCAATTGAGGGAAAATGATGAGATTTAGCATATAACCTTATAATTATGTCCACCCAACAAAAAAAAATTTTGTTCTGGAGATTGTACAGCAAATTTCAATGTTTGGTTATATGCGGTATATATATGTTTTTGCCCCCGCACTCATTCCATCATTTTAAGAGTATTACCTTTTCAACAAGACACACCCCACAATTTTTGAAATTTGTCTGCGCGGTTTTGCTTTTGGCAGACTAAGGGAATTTATATGGGGTAGGTTCAGAGGTGTCGTCAAACTGTGGGTTCTCTCATGAAACGTGATTATATAAATGAACTAGCTGGCTCGGCCCGGCTCCTGGCGGGGATCTATCTATCTATCTATCTATCTATCTATCTATCTATCTATCTATCTATCTATCTATCTATCTATCTATCTATCTATCTATCTATCTATCTATCTATCTATCTATCTATCTATCTATCTATCTATCTATCTATCTATTTAATCTACCTACCTACCTGCATGTCTGCCTGCCGGCCGACCGACCGACCCACCGACCGACCGACCCACCGACCGACCGACCCACCGACCGACCGACTCACCCACCCACCCACCCAGTCCAGCCAGCCAGCCAGCCAGCCATCCACCCACCCACCCACCTACCTTTCTGCCTACCTACCTACCTACCTACCTACCTTTCTGTCTGTCTGTCTATCTGTCTGTCTGTCTGTCTGTCTGTCTGTCTGTCTGTCTGTCTGTCCGCGCTATTAAATATTGATAAAAGTTACTGGAAAAAACGTCAGGACCATGTGTTGAAAGAGGAAGAGGACTATTGGAGAAAGGATGGATTGAATTTTATGCAACCGAGAGCAATCATCAACCTACTGGAATCGTCCGACACAGATTAAGGTATGAGCAGATCGCAGACCTTAATCTACGTACACACTTACTGGGATATTTTGCTCCAACTATTCAGACGAATTGCAGGCCCTAAACATTACAGCATCAGCATCAGCTGAAGAAACAAGAAGGCAATGAAAAATAAGGTAAGAAATATATTCCTTCTACTTTCCTGTTAATTTACAAATTATTTACCCCGTGCCTCTGTAAATTCTCTGTCTTTACTAATATTACACATTGCACTCCTCTCGGGATTCTCCGTGGTGAAGTGGTCAAGCCGTCTGACTCGGGCTCCGAAGGTTGTATGTTCGATTCCGGGCCGCGTCCTTCATTTCACGAGTGCATTTTTTCGGAGACTCCCTAGGGTCGTCGCTGGATATACGGAGTTCGTGCTTTGTGCGACGCTTTCCGCGCTGCGGAAAGAAACTGAGCCATATGGGATAAACACCCGGTGCAATGCAGCCGACCCTGTCGATTTTAAGCTAATTCTTTCATTGCACCCACTCTCATACGAATCCGGATACGCCTTTGTGTGTCAACAGAATTGACATGTCTCACATTACCGTGAAAATAACTTCGTTAGCGAGAAATCACTAGTTGTTCAGCAAAAGATCAAAGGAATCTCGCCGCGTTCAATGATTTAAGTTGTTTTTGGACCTTTCAAAGACATATTCCTTGGGTGGGGCTAAATATAAGACGGCTGGAAAAATTTCATAACGATGGAACAGACAGTTGTCAAAATAATTGATCGTGAATGACGGCATTAATTTCCGGACAGACTATAGTTATCTTTAGCCAAAAGCGTTATTATATAGTCAAAAAATAGCTATCTGTAAAGAAAAAAAAAATAGTTATTCATAGTCACTATCTAGTTATTTGTAGCTAACAGTTAGTTATTGTGTAGTCAAAAGCTAACTAATTATAATGAGAAGCTAGTTACAAGTTGCCTAAAGGATAGTTATGTGTAGTCACAAGCCAGTTGTTTGCAGCCAGAAGCTAGTTATTTACTTATTTGTAGTCGTAAGCTGGTTAGGCGTAGTTAGACAGTTTAATTGTTTAAAGAAATGAACCTTTCCGTCGACCCGCAGACATAGACGGAGAAACCAGCAGCGCAGAAACACACACAAAAAGCAACTATCACAAAGTGCACGAGCGTGAAGTAAAAATGTGGCAATCTGATTGACACCCCTGCCTGGAGAATCCATCACACTGACGCTGACTTCACTGCTGTTGTTTTTAGTGATGGTGACGGAGTTGGCATTGATGGTGATGATGATGAGTTTCACAAACTTGTCTGGATGTTTGTTTGTTTGAGGTTTCATCGTGCATTGTGTCAGACGAGTGGTGATGGCCAGGTAATGTTCGATACGTTGCAGAGATGAAGTCGGTGATGCCGGCAAAGTGGGCTGACTTCTTATTAAGTCTGCGTTCTGGCTGCACAGACTACGGGAGTGGTGACGAAATTAACCTGGGGAAAAGGCGACATTTTAGACACAAGGCCGAGCTGCTTTTCCTGAGATAACATGCAATTAAGTTAGTAACAAAGAGTAAGAGAGATGGACAGAAGGAGATAGGCCTCAGCCCAGACAGAGACATTCGTAATGAGATCGTCTGGGAAAAGAATATAAGAAAACACGAATAGCGCCAAGAACACGCCAGTAAGATATTTTAGGGACATGGAGTTAGGCCGGGTTTTTTTTTTCTGTGATCGAGCAACCCAGGTGGGCTGCTGTTGGCATTATCACACAGGGCGCCTGATGTTATTTTTTCATGGCGATATCTAGCTTTGTCATGATGAGAGAATGGCTAGACCTTATCTCAGCAGTACAAGAATGGATCAGCATCCTGCCAGCACTGGAGATTGGACTACGGGGCACTAAGTCGTTACACCAGGGCACTAACTGTTACACTACCGCGGCTCTACAGGCATAAAGACAGAGACTGAAAGTGTTTCAAAAGGACATTATCTTAATAGCAGCAAATTGAATGTTGCTGCGGTAAAAAAAAAAAAAAACTTCAATTGCAAACAGTATAAAGTGAATTTATAACAAGGCCAGGGTATTATACTAATACTTGGTTTTCCAACTTCACCAGTAATCAGACAGACAGACAGACAGACAGACAGACAGACAGACAGACAGACAGACAGACAGACAGACAGACAGACAGACAGACAGACGGACGGACGGACGGACGGACGGACGGACAGACAGACAGACAGACAGACAGACCGGCAGGCAGGCAGGCAGGCAGACTGGCAGACAGACAGACAGACAGACAGACAGACAGATAGGCAGGCAGGCAGGCAGGCAGGCAGGCAGGCAGACTGACAGACAGACAGACAGATACACAGACAGACAGACAGACAGACAGACAGACAGACAGATAGGCAGGCAGGCAGGCAGGCAGACTGACAGACAGACAGACAGATACACAGACAGACAGAGAACTAACAAACCAGTTAACTAACCAACGAACTGTAGTTTTAAAGGGTTAAGATTTGGGAACGCAGGCAGTTAAAAAATTCAGCATATTTTATTTCTATCCTTGAATACACAATTTCGTCCGTACATCACTTGTAAGACAAATCTTAAACACCATGACCAGTAACAGTATATGCATGACAGCTTGACTCATGCATACTAATTATTGATATGGTAATTGTAAAGCATTCATAAAGATATATCTTCCTACAAGATAGTGGAATGCTTAATATACAAAGCCTTTTTAAAAATAGAGCATGCTGTCTATTCTGAGATAATGTTTAAATAGCCCTCGATTATATGTATGTTATGTTGTACATTCATAGTGGAAGATTGTTCCACGGCTGAGCGGCGAAATATATTAAAATATCCTAGGCTTGTGTATACTCAAAATGCGGGGACACACTTAACGTACAGTATATTTAAATAACGGTCAAAGGTGGAGAACTTTGATATATAATTTTGTAAATTAACCTGGCCTTATTGAAAAGTAAGTGCTTGCGGAATAATATTAGCTGAAAATGTTAATATGTTAGGCGCATTCATTTGAAATCCGTTCCAATGGTTTGATTAGAAAAGCACGAAAGAAACATTAACAGGTGTGGTAGAATTAAACAAAGCATTCATTTTGAATGAATTAAGCACCATGGGTTGGTCAGAAGAAGTCGCCGTAGACATTCGGGCAAGCATCCCATTGCTTAGGTAGGCGGCGAATGCCGTCCGCAAAAAAGGACTGTGGTTGCTCACTAAACCAAGTGTTTACCGCGTTCATTACGTCTGCATCTGTGTGAAATCGTTGCCCCTTGAGAGCTTTTTTCAGAGGTCAGAATAAATGAAAATCACATGGTGACAAATCAGGACTATATGATGGATGTTGCAGAATTTCCCACTTCTTCCTTGCTAATGCTTCCTGCACAATCTTTGCGACATGCGGACGAGCATTACCGTGCAACAAAATCACACCACGAAAAAGCATGCCAGGTCGTTTATTCTTGATGGCTTTTTGCAGCTTATCTAGTGTTTGCATGTAGTTGGTTGAGTTGATGTTGACACCAGGTTCTTTAAAGTCGGCCAACAATAGCCCTTCATGGTCAAACCATGCGCTCAGCATAACCTTACCAGCGGAAACCTATAACTTGAATTTTTTGGCTTTTGGTGATCCAGCATGCTTCCATTGTATGCTCTCTCTTTTGCTGCTCGGCTCAAAGTGGTGACACCATGATTCATCACCTGCCATTATGCGGAAGAGAAATGCATCACCCTCCACTCTGTAACGTAGTAATTGGTTCAAACACCATCCCATGCATTCCTCTTTTTGGTGGTCGGTTAACATCCGTGATACCCACTGTGAACACACCTTCCGATATTGCAGTTTCTTACGAACGACCTTTTGAATTGTCCCAATTGACACATCAAATTCTTTCGCTAGCGAACGTATGCTTCGACAACGGTTCGTCTGTACTGCCGCATCAATTTTGGCGATGGTTTTTTATGTTGCAACAATATGCGCTTGACCCGGCTGTCGAAGATCTGTCGTGAACTGACGTCCTTTCCGAAACATTCGTTCCCAGTCTGTGACTATTGTCTTCGACACACATTTGTTACCGTACGCTGCCTGCATTCTTTGATGAATGTCCACTGGTCGACATCCTTCAAATGAAAGAAACTGAATCACCGCTCTTTGAGCTTCTTTGGACGGATTTTGGATCTACCCGGCCATTTTCTTAACTGTCAGAAACAGAACCTATTCATCATGGGACGATAAGCACTTGCTCTTTTATTCATTGGTCAGTACTTATCACATGACTATGACATGATCATGTTCAACGTACGCAATTACGCGCGGTGCGGCACGAACGGATTTCAAATGAACGCCCCTTATAATTTAGAATTGTCACTTTCATGTTTAATATAAATTAAATTCACAGCCAGTTTCAGAAGTGTGTAAACTGTAAAGTAACACGTCACACACACACACACACACACACACACACACACACACACACACACACACACACACACACACACACACACACACACACACACACACAAACATATATATATATATATATATATATATATATATATATCTATATATATATATATATGCACACACATACAGAGAGAGAGAGACAGAGAGAGAGAGAGAGAGAGAGAGAGAGAGAGAGAGAGAGAGAGAGGATAAGGTGGAGGAGGGGCAGAGATAATGCGTGACGAGGATGATAAACAGTGATAGACAAGAAATTCGTCATGTTGTGATATAAAATCAATGTCCACTATTGGTCATTAATTACAAGAAAAGCCGCTTTCAGGGTGTGTAGCTACTTTAAGTTAGGGGTACAGGTAAAAATACAAGAGTACCGGTAGCCTAGCGGGCGAGAAACTCAACTTCCGTCACGCTAGTCATAGGGATCTCTCTGCCTCTGGGCGGATTCTACATTTTACAATTGACCTGGTCGACTCAACCTAAAATGATAACAGAAAATGTCTTGGGAAGTAAAGGCGACCAGTGTGATACTGACCACATCACCTGTGAGTGCAGACACATTGCCGTCTTGACAAGCGATAGTTTGTTACATTGTGTTATAGGAAAGGCATAATATCTACAACCCATGGCGGTTGCGAATGTGACTGATCAGACCAATTCGCGCTGTAAATGTTCGTCGACAGTAGATGCATGTGAACACATGGTCATTGCCATCATCATGCACCATCTTACGCCTCACGCGCTCAGTGTGTGACCTAACTGCAATCATTTTCTCCTTTGCCTTTATTCCATTTCTGATATTTGCCATCCACGCAACACGTTCGGCGGCGACTTGCTCCCATTGTGCATTGTCAGATTGATTTATACAATAATGGTTCTAGCACCATATGCCCAATGCGCCTAATACGTGTGAAGAGGTGGGTCCCTTATTGCTGCTGCTGTTGCTGCTGCTACAACTATTACTAATACAACAAAAACATGTAACAACAACAACAACAACAACAACACCTACTACTACTGCTACTACTACTACTACTACTACTACTACTACTACTACTACTACTACTACTACTACTACTACTACTACTACTACTACTACTACTACTGCTGCTGCTGCTGCTGCTGCTGCTGCTGCTGCTGCGGCTGCTACACTTTAAAAAGAAACACAAGTATTTAAAAATTGTTAGTGAATAAATATCAGGAAGGTAAATGACACAAAATACAATATCAGTGAAGGATACGTTTCTGTTTACACATCAATGAGTTAAACATGTTGAATTAAACCATCAATGTATTACATATGTCAGATTATATTATCAGTGAGTTAAATGAGTCAGATTACAATTCAGTAAGGTAAATATGACAGATTACAACATCAGTGAGTTAAATGTCTCAGATCATTAAATCAATGAGTTAAGTTATATATGTCAGATTACAAGACCAGTGAGTTATATTTGTCAGATTACATTATCAGTGAGTTAAATGTGTCAGATCACAATATCAATGAGTTATATATGTCAGATTACAATATAAGTGAGTTATATATGACAGATGAGGAGCGGTTGGCCGAGTGGCTAGAATGCCGGGTTCTCCTTCGAAAGACCTGGGTTCGAATCCTCGGTAAGGTGTGGAGTATTTTTTTTCTGTCGGGAGCAAAGAGAAAACTCTAACCTGCACAGTTCGCGGCGACTGCACTAGCAAGGCGGCCTTAATTCCTCAGGTTTAGACCCCCCTGCCATACACCGGAAGGTACTATCGTCATCGTCATAATCATCATCATCATCATCATCTTCCACTTCTGCCGTCAAGCGCCGTGGGGAGGAATAATTTGCGTTCCAGCGCCCGATGGGCGGCACTGGATAGTGTCATTCCGTGTGGTTGTACAATGTCTTTGATGTCGTCAATACATTTTCTTCGCAGAATAATTGGAATAAAATGGTATGGCAGAATCAACAACGTAGAGCTCGTGGAGAGAACTAAACACATTCCAGTAAACCAAAAGGTGAGAAAATGACGTGGTACTGGATATGGCACACATTGAGAAATCCAGAGGACAGTATAACTAGACACTCCCTTGTCTGGAAACCACAAAACAAACGAAATGGCGGAAGACATAACACACTTGGGAAGAGAATTACACACTTAAATTAATAATACAGGGAAGACATGGGGGAGGGGGACTGCAGGAGACAGCACAAGATAGGACGGCCTGGCCTGGTTTGGTTGAGAGCCTCTGCCCCAGTAGGGGATACAGGGCAGAAGAAGATGAAATGTAAACCCCAAGTTCTATTTCCTAACTTAACTGTTAGCTGTAAAGCATTGTTTCATGCTGCTGTATTTTACCTTGTCCATGGCTATTCCCTGTCCTATTTCTTCCACACATTTGCCAGTCTTAACTGTATCCTGTAAGGCACACCATTGACTTGTTCAGGTGAATTCGGCTCACTGCAGTTTGCAATATTATGTTTAGTACTACCTTTCCTGGCAACCGGATAGCGCAGTGGCCCACAGGTCGACCCGGTAGTGCCATGTTCGAATCCCCCTGTTTACAATTGTTGTGTACCCCAGTGTCGACACAGTCTACACATGTGTATCAGGAACTGTCCTGGGCAGGAAGCCGGCCGGCACGATACAGATCTTAACACCAACCCAGTGCCATTATGTCTATAAAAAGCCCGACCTGGCACCATATACCGAATAGATCACAAGACATGTAAGAGGGTCTTTAACATTTTACTTTTTCTTTTCACAGTCGCTCTTATCTCGTTAACACTGTGTCAAAGCTATTCCCCTTTCTTAGTTTTTATAACTGGTTTACTAATTAGTAGACGCCCTGTTTTGTTTCAGCCACAAAACGTTGTCATATGCGTATGGTATGCTGTTTATTGACTGTTCTCCAATGTTATGTCCCGGTCTTTTCACTATAGGTTTGAATGTATTTTATAAATAAATAATGTGCAGGCCTCCTGATAATATATGCCCTTATCTTACAACTCTCTTTCTACCTACGAGGCGATAAACACGGTCCTAATATTGCTGTGGCGTTTTGTTCACAACACACTGATGTATTAGACTTCTGTCCTTGCCATCGATATTTATTTGGTACAGGCGTTTCATTAATCGATCATGATAGCTATATACCAATTACTTTTTACAGTATGCACAGCAGAGATAAAGACGTTTTTTAACATCTATATAATTGTTTGCAATATACTCAAACAAAATGTGTCCTTCTCGCAGTCCACTTTCATGTCGAAAAATAAAATAATATAAAAATAAATAAACTGTTCTTCTGAAACGTCCATATAGAAGGAAACAAAATAGTATTTTTAGCTCCTAGCTCATGAAAAAAAAACAATAAAAACAAATACATATACATACCTCATAAGAGTCTCAGTCCAGTTAAACAGAATAATCAATGAAGCGGGAAGTAGATGCGAATAGTATAATAATATAATTGAAACTAAAATAAATATGAATAAATAACAACACAACTGTTCGACGTTTCGGCAGTCAATATCATTGTCAAGAAATAAAATACACAAATAAATAGTAGTAAATTAAAATGGTATTGAAATACGCAAAATGTTTACATTTAAACATCATCATCATCATCATCATCATCATCATCATCGTCATCATCATCATCATCATCATCATCATCATCACATCATCATCATCATCATCATCATCATCATCATCATCATCATCATCATCATCATCATCTTCCACTTCTGCCGTCAAGCGCCGTGGGGAGGAATAATTTGCGTTCCACCGCCCGGTGGGCAGCACTGGATAGTGTCATTCCGTGTGATTGTACAATGTCTTTGATGTCGTCAATCCATTTGAGCTTATATGTAAGGCCAGTGATGGTAGTTGTTGGTGTTGCATTCTAACGACATGGCCAAACCACTTGATCTTCTGCCTTTTAATAAATGAGGCACAAGGTGTTGATCCTACAGTCTGTCTGATAACAGCATTTCTTATTCGGTCTCGGACTGTTAGGTTGGCAGCTCTCCTCAGGCACATTTAAACGTAATATAAATATTTACAGAGTGGAAAGGTGAAAGGCAACGAGTGTAACACCCGTGAATAGCAATAATGCGGAGAAGCGTAAGTGTGAAACAGAGAATAACAGAATTAAACATGGGCAGTGTCAAACCGACCAAGACGTTTCAGATTAACTCGTATGTGGATATGGCATGACAAAACAAGAGAGGGCGGACAAGTGTACCGGGAAATAAGAGGACTTAAGATAAACTGTTCTATTCTAGGATCGAAGTACAACAAATCAACAAGTTCTATTCTTAGACAGACAGACAACAACATAAGCAAGTTCTATTCTAGGGTTAAAACATGACAGATGAGCAAGCTTTATTCTAGAAAAGGGCGCACAATCTTTACAGAGATCATGGATGTCTCATTCAGAGGACACAATCAGAGAAGAACACTGGTAGAGGAGAGGAGGGGGTCAGAATGCCAGAGGAAATGTCACACCTGTGAGGGTTATTGTGAGAGCACCAAATCAAGCATCTTGGTTTGGCCTGTTTTAAAATAAAACTCTGGACAACGCGGAAACGCCACTTGTAACAAAGCAACTTGTGAATACTTTGTCTGATGTCGCTCCGGTTTGTTGATAGGAACAAAAGTACTCTTCTGTTGTACTGAGATGTGGGAATAATTCCCTGAGCTGACCTGTGGTCAACTAATGCCTTTGTGAAACCGAGTGGCTGACTAGTGTCAGCACGCCTTGTGGGGTAGTAATTTGTGTCACAACTCTTTTGTTTATGTCGCGGATTAAGACTTATGTTGTGTAACTTATGTTTCTGTAGTGCCTTATTGTTGTCTGTGTCAAAGTCCTTTATTGTGTCATTCTACTTAGCTACTGTTTGGAACACCTGTTTTGTGGTACTTGGCGTACCCTTTTGTCTTAAGTTCTGGTGACTGGATAGGGGCCACCCTTGGTTGATGTTTGATATATGCAGTTGTCTGTTATATCTGTTATTGAACTTCAATGTATTATTCAACGTGATTGAACACAAATTGTCACCGAAGTTGTATTAGTTGATAAATAAAAGAGCTTTTTGTACTGTTCTTGATTTGTTTGTTTAGTCTCTTTATGGTCTTTACAACCACTATTTCTACCACAATCTAACACATTAATTCACTGTCTGGGTCTCAAATATGATAGTTGCTGACTGGATTGAAGACCCCTGTCCAAGATCTTCGTATCTTCTTATCTAATTACTATCACTATTTTTGTCGGTTGAGGGCGGTGTAAGTTCTTTCTCTTTTTACTACTTCTCTTTTTTGGCTGTAACGAAGTCAGAGTTACTCTCTACCTCTTAGCACCGTAGCAAAGGAAACATCAGTCTAACCTTTGTCTTTTCCACTCGGGTACATTATAATCACACTGAACCAGAAGTGTAGAAATTTGACAGCAGGCAGCGCTAAATGGAAGGTGCAACAATTGATACACATCAGTTCGTATCCAGGTGATGTATTCACCTACGCGCATGCTTTGTGCTAAGATGCAAAATAAATAGCCAGGAGTTCTTTGTGAAGATTAATAGACAACGTGTAGCGCAGGAGAGTCTGGCATATGATACCACACTATCTAGTCTGAGAATGGAGGGGGAGGAAGTCACTGTGGCATTCCGCTGTCTGCAGAAAAAAACAGCACATACATGCGATTTTAACGAACTCACAGAGCATGATGAGTCGGGTGAAGTCAAGCATGCTTCGTACAGAGTGACATGCTTCAATTTAAAATAAAAGAAAAGATACGAGGCATCAGTCGAATCTTTTCCCCAGGGCACGCTGGTGTGTTGGGAGCGAGCAAGCGGACACATTGGTTGGATCTGCTCCGCTGGATGGGGTACTGGTGCATGATAAGGCAGATGTGGTCAGAGACTGTTGTGTAGAGTGTTGGAGAACATATAAACCAGAATTGCATGGAGAGACTTGCGCGGCAGGGAGTGACCGATGATCTGGCCGACACTCAGGAAAGACCAAAGGGACACACAATCAGATACAACTGGTACCATTAGTATTGGGACTCTTCGCTGGCTGTTGACGATGAATATGGGAGATTTAAGGGAATGTCCCATTGCTGTAATGTAAGTTCTTGACTCAATCCATTTCAACTATTCAACTATTCTATTGAAACACAACAAATCAACACATTCTACTATAATCAGACAACAACGAAGAAACAAACTATTTCCTAAAATCGAAATACGACACTTTAGGATCAAAACATGACACATACATTTATTTGTCGTGTTCGATCTTAGAACAGAAATTACTTAGTTGTCATATTGTCAATCTTAGAATATAAATTACTTAGTTGACGTTTAGTCGATCTTAGAATATAATTCTCTTATTTGCCGTGTTATCGATCCTAGAAAATTATCCTATTCTTATATTTACAAAAAAAAAAGCTTCAGTACTTTCCACATTGGGATCCTCGCCGCGCGGCTATCGAGTTTGTGCACTGTGTTGAAATTCTCTTTATTATGATCTATCAAATCTCCGTTTTTAAAATGTACTTATAACACATTAGGGTCTGGAGCCAGAAGGAGTCATGAACACAGTAAATTCTCGATATATATATATATATATATATATATATATATATATATATATATATATATATATATATATATATATATATATCGAGAGAGAGAGAGAGAGAGAGAGAGAGAGAGAGAGAGAGAGAGAGGAGAGAGAGAGAGAGAGAGAGAGAGAGAGAGAGAGAGAGAGAGAGAGAGAGAGAGAGAGAGAGAGAGAGAGAGAACATAAGTTACTATAGGGCATGTAGAAAGAAAAAGTAGACAAGAGTATACAAGCTAGCAAAAGCAAATAATATGCCAGGTGTCACAAAGGAGGCGGACAAATAGAAACACGACGTGCATTTCATTTCCAATCCAGCTCTGACTTCTTTCCACTGCTGACTGGAAGGTGAGTGGAGCTGTGAGCATCCGGGCACCCTGGATCAAATACTTGTGTCTACATTCTTGGCGCGTGAGTCAGCAGACGGCCAATGTTCCCCTTCAGCTCTTTACTGGTGATGGGAGGGACGGGGCCTGGGGAGGTGGGGAAGGGGGCTGGGGCGCCAATGTTATCAGATAAAACAGGCTGGGGAATTGTTTGAATGGAAAATACAGCTGAAACATTTCAAGAATGTAGTTGTTGCTGCTCTTTAACACAGAAGACAGGAGAGGGAGGGAGGGAGAGAGAGGAGAGAGAGAGAGAGAGAGAGAGAGAGAGAGAGAGAGAGAGAGAGAGAGAGAGAGAGAGAGAGAGAGAATAAACCCATTCGTTACGCATATTTGTAGAAGATTCTTACTTTGTCACTGCTGATGCAGGTCACGGTAACCTGCTCGCAGTTTTGAACAGACGGAGTTTGTGGTCTTCACATATGCCGGTCTCCTTGGCCTAGGAGTTAACGTCTTTCTCCGTAACCCCGTATATTCTCCTGAGTAACGTAACCTGCGCGATGATCGGTAGCGGTTCTCGCCGCGTTGGTAACTTACGGGGTATGTGAACCGGTCGCTCAGAAAGCAATGGCAAACTACTGAGCGCAATCTTGCCTAGTATATCAACAGCAGCTGCAAAATGCTGGTGTTGACTGCAACGTCCTGTAAGGGATATTAAAAAAAAAACATATACTAGGACATAGAATTCTATGGTGAGGGTACGAGTTGTTTGAGTTCCCCATTATGTCTGTCTGTCTGTCTGTCTGCCTGTCTGTCTGTCTGTCTGTCTGTCTGTCTGTCTGTCTGTCTGTCATGGTTTTGTTTGCAGGTCTATTGTTGCCTAGATCCATCGCTTGCGGGGACAGCCTCTTGCCCGTGTCGTATTTTGATGTCCATGCTATGTGGTTTCCTGTTCGGAATGCAGGCGTCTTACATGAACATACCACTCGACTGGCCGTCTTCCCATATAGGAGCCTGCACTGTGCCCACTTGCTAACTTTTGTCATCATTTCTAAATCTTGTTGCTTCTTGTCACAATAAATATTATGTAATGCAATATGATATGACAAGTCTCCAACCATTCTGGCAGCTTCATTGGAGCATCAATTGTGATTAACCATCTTGTTCAATATCCGAGCTAAAGATGGAACATTGGGTGGCACTACACATTGACGACAATAAAGGGGATGCCCTCTGCGCGGATTTCTTCTCCATACCAAGAAAAACAGACAGACAGAGACAACATGAAACAGGAAGCATGTCAGTCTTTACCTTTGCCAGCATGCTTTGTGAATCAGTCACAATCACAATATGCGTTTACAGTTTGTTCTCCAGCCAGCGGAAAGCTGCAGTAACCGCCTCCACCTCCATTCTCAGACTTGAGTTTGTGGTGTCATATGCCAAGCCCTCCTTTACCAAACATTGGCTATTTGCTGTGAATCCTCAGGACACTTATTTTGTCTCTTAACATAGAGCCATAGGTATAGGTAATCACATCGCCAGAATGAGAGTAGTCGTGAATTAAATACTGAATTTCAGCATCTGTAGCGCCTGCTGCAAACACCCTACACTCACGGCCCAAGTCTGAATTTCTATTCGATACACTGACCAACGTCTCTTGCCTCTGCCAATCTTCTCAAGTGTGCCACTTCTCTGATGGTATCTTCCCCCGGGAAGGTTAACCCGGTCAACAAATGCCCGCAGAAGTCGGATGTGTCGGCCTAACGGCGCAAGAACGCAGCTCTCCTGTAAACAGGCACAACGCAGTCACATCCGGAAAAAAAATCCGGATGAACGCAGCAGAAGAAGAAGAAGAAGAAGATGGTATCTTCTGTCTGAGCCACCCATGATCTTCTTCTTATCAGCCTTTGGCCCTTGACTGCATCCAGGAAATCATGGATAGAAGACATCATCAACGCAGACGGGTCCATGAAGGGCGGTTCAAGTTCAGCATGGAAGCACACATTACACAGGATGGGGAGAACAATAAAAGAGGATAGAGGCTAGATATCACCGCTGTCTCCGGAGTACTCGCATGGGCAGCAGAACAGGAAGCCGCACACGTGATAATCATATCAGACTCCACGAACATGTAAAATAAAATCGCAACCAGCAGTGCCGGCCGCGAATAGCATTCGAGGGTAGTGATTCTCATCACAAACCGTTAAGCACTTACCCGGACATGCAGGAGTTAAAGGTAATGAAATAAACAGACCAGCTGGCAAATAAATACGCCAAAACAAACGGGAAGTAGCATGGGCAGGGCTGATATAATCAATACAGTAGTGACTCGTTGGGCGTATACTGAAGCGACTCTGACTCTAACCGGACAAGAACAATTCGGAGAGAAGCCTGATTAGGCACATCAAAGCTGTCTTCTAGGACAAGAAAGTGGAGATATAATCAAATCCTCATGGGAACCGTGAGCAGAAATATTTTGCGACGGCTGCTGCATCAGAGGACTGAGCACGCATATGAATGTTCAGTGGCGTCGTTTGACATCATCATCATCAAGTGCTCTGCCGGCTGGCGTAGGCGTTCATGGCTCTTCACAGATCTCGGTCTTTGGTGTTCTGGATCAACTCTGCTGATGATACTCTTCCATGCTACCGTCTCAATCCGTCCAGCATCATTTATCTTGGTCTGCCTCTGCCTCTCTTCCCCTCAATCTTTCCAGTCGTCACGATGTTCTCCAATGCCTCTCTTCTCATCACGTGACCAAAGAAAGCTGTCTGTCTCTTTCTTATTGTTGTATATAGTGTTCTAGTTTCATTAGCCTCTTTACTCTCATTGAAACACACAGCATGGAGTTCTCTACTTAACTCCGTCACTATTCGAATTACTCCCATTGAAACATAAAGCACGGAGTTCTCTACTTAAATCCGTCACTATTCGAATTACTCCGACAGCTGATCTACACTGGTCGAGTCTCCACACTCGACTCCCTGAAACGATCCGACCCTCTCAGGATCTCCACTTCAACTGAACTCCCTACCATGTTTTCCACCGTCTTTGAACCCTTCTATGCATCCCTCACAATGCTGCACACAAACACTACCTCATCGCTCAAACTGTCTGCCACTTCTTGCAGCCCCTCTGCCTTACACCCTTCCCCGTTTATCTTCTTATATTTTCTTTCCGATGAATGCCCTTTCACCTCGTGAACTGTTTATTTTGTACGGACCCTCACCTTAATGTCAATGACCCAAGGCATGTGTCACCCATCCACACACAGCCTCAACCAGCCTTACACACACCCCACTGACCCACACACGTCCCCCACACACACCCCTGCCTCACACCCACACATACTCCGACCCAACCACCCACCAAACCATCCTTCCCTGTTACCACACATCCCCTCACACACACATCTCCCCACAACACACCAATCCCCCAGCCTACACACTACCCACCCACCCATATCCACACACCTCCAACCACCCAGCCAAACTCTCATCCCTCAACCACACACACACCCCACACCCACCCACCCACGCACATATACATTCCCCACCCACCAACCCACACAACCCCGCCCCCACACCAAGCCCCACCCACCCCACCCTCCCACATACCCACCCCACCCTCCCACATACCCACCCCACATACAGCCTCACCCAGCCATACACATTCCCCTCTCACCCACACACATCCACCACACACACTGCACCCACTCACCCCCACCCCCCCCCCCCCCACCCAAACAACCTCCAACTCACCCTTGCCTATTAACACACATCCCCCCACACATCTCCCTGCAGACACACCCATCCCCCATCCCCCAGCCCACACCCACCCACCCACCACCCATATTCACACACCTCCAACCGCCCAGCCAAACACTCATCCCCAACCGCTCACACCCCGCACCCACCTACCCACACACACATTCCCCACCCACCAACACCCACACACATCTTCCCATCCACCCATACATCCCCACCTACCGGCACATCCCTCACTCACACCCGCATCCCCCACCCACACACACACATTCCCCACCCACTATCCCCCAACCTCACACACATCCCCCTACACACACTCCCTCCACACATACATCCATTACACACGCATCCCCCGCACACATACGTCCCCTACACACACATTTTCACATACAGACATGATGCCTTACATAATCACTTAAACAAGTATGAACAATCTCCCACACTTTACACACACACATACACTGACGACTGTCGTGAGCATTCGAACAAAAATTGTAAAACATTTGAGAAAAAATTGTACATATACATAGTGCAATGCAGCATAAAAAATTGTGAAGCAATTCAACTCTCTCATTTTTCTTACACACACACACACACACACACACACACACACACACACACACACACACACACACACACACACACACATACAAACACACACACACACACACACACACACACACACACACACTGTCGACTGAGCATTCTCACAGATCGGGTGACAAGACACACCCCTGTCGTACTCCTAGATTTATCTGTTCGTAACTACCCTCTTTATTTCCAATTTTAATTGCTGCTACTTGTTTTCAGTGTATATTCTTTATTATTCTTAAATCTTTCCAATCAATGTTGATATCTTCCAACATTTTAATCAGCTCATCATGTTTTACTTTATCAAATGCCTTAGTGTAATCTATGATGCTTACATATATGTGTCTCTGTTTCTCTATTAACCTTCCTATTAGTGTTCGTATATATATACGTATATATAAAATCACCATGAAATCTGTATTTATAGCAATACCAAAGAGACCAGGAGCAATTGATTGCGAAGATTTTCGTACAATTAATCTCATAAACCATGTCACTAAGCTTCTACTCAGAATTATAATGAGAAGAACAAGAAAGACAATTAAAAAATAGGAAATTAGTGAAGAACAGTATGGTTTTATGGAAGGAAAGGGTACAGTCAATGCAATATATATATATATTGCATGGTGATTACTCGATATCCCAAATTTTTGTGTGGCCTTTGTCAGGCCTTCGGCATGGAAATCAGATAGCTGTGTAACCACTCCTCCTTGATGCTAGCATTCCCTATACTGTTGTTGTACATGTCTGCTAGTTCATCTAGCTCGTTGCCGGTACACCTATTAATGTTGTCATAGCTTATGCCATCTGGCCCTGGAAGCGCTGTTTTTTTTATCGTCGAAGCAAAGCCTTGATTTATTTCACTGTCACTGTGTCTTTATCCGAAATGTTCTGGGACTTGCACCTATCTGAGGTGATCTCCTTGGCAAGATTTCGGCGTCTCATGTCTGTCTGGTTGCTCTGCTCTAGATAACATTCGAAGAGGGCTTTACCCTTGTTCTCGTCAGTCCTCTGCCAGATGAGGTCAGCACCTTGGAAGTCAGGAATTCTCTTATTATTGACTACCCCACTCATGCTTTTATATAGTCGCCAGAACAATTTCAGTGACTTGTCTGTGCTTACTCTTTGACATACCTCTGCCCATTTTTCACCTTTAACCACCTTAACCAGTTTTTTGAAATAACTTACTTGTGTGTGCATCTCTCTTTCTAAGTGCATGCAGGGACCAGGATGGGCAACTCTGTTCTTCTTGGCGTTTTGCCATTTCCTTACAGCACTACGCTTATCCATCCAGGCCTTCTCCACCTCAAAATTCCACCAAGGTGGCTACTCACAGCTGTTTTTCCTGCCCTAAATCTTTCTGCGCTTGTCGCGTCTTATTTTTTTCACCACATCTTGCCTTGTACTGTCATACTGGAAAGTCTTGACCGTTGACATGTGCTGCCTGGTTCTGCCTTTCTCCACCAATATGCTGCAAGGGTGGTGGTCGCTGCCGTGGTACCCTAGGACATCCCATCTACACACTGTAGTGAGTGAAGGAGAAACCAGCGCCAGATCAATAGCACTGTCCTCATCACCTGGGCCGCTAACTGTCCTGGTGACACAGCCACTGTTGATACACACCAGGCCAATGGTTTCAAGTGCAGTCGCGAGCTCCCCCCCCCCCCCCCCCCTTGTGTGTTGGAGGAAATGTTTCCCCATGATCTGCCCTTAGCGTTGAAATCGCCACAGAAAATGCCATTTTTTCATGACCTAATATGTCACTTAAGCACTGCTACTTCTGGGAATCCACACACGCGTTACGGACATAAATATTAACCAACACGAATTGTAGACCGGATTAAACTCTAACCGCCTGCATTTGTATGTCGTCATTGTCCCAGCTGGACATGTCTACCTCTGAAGCAACCATACTATCGCGGATGAGAATCGCCATTAACAGATTTCGCCTGTTGTAGAAACATTTGAAGCCGACCATTTTGAGTAGTTGATCACCCAGTCTCGTCTTCTGGTGTGCTACAATATCGTTCCTGTAAACCAGGTTTTCCAAAATTGGGCCATGTTGTTTTATGCTGGTGCAGTTCCAATATAGAATGCGAGTATACCTGAGGCCCAAACGGTTACATTTAAGTTTAAAACGCATTACCCCTCCATTCTTGCGTCACTTGCGTGGCCCCGCCATCTTGTTTTGTTGACTGCCGTCCGTTAGGAACATACAAATTTTTCCGCCATGTTGAAAAAAAAAACGAACACCACACAACCTCACACGCTGCGAAAATTCACTCAATTTTTAAGTAAACCTGAGAAAGTCATTGAGATAACGACATAACTATTGGCAACAACTGGCATGGTCACAACCACACTTAGAATGAGAACGCAATGGGAACAATAAGCGTCCTTACACTCCCACCCCTAGACTTAAGAGACAGAGCTTAGACATTGATGTTGCGAGCTATAAGATTCGAACTTTGCTTCTCCAAACGACACAAGCGTTTGGCTGAATTGTTCTGTGACACATAAAACTTCACATACTAAACATGTGTCCTGTTTAAAATATATGTAATACGATATGAAAGACACACATATAAAACAAAACAATCGTACTTGTGTACTGTATCTAGAACATTGCTAGATGGCTTTAATCTTTAAGCTTCCTCACATTAGTGAAGGCTTAACCAGAAATGTAGAACATAAGTATTCGCACATACAGTCCAACAGATAATGCATAAATAAAGTCACTTAGTCGGGGTATTAGTTCGAAAGGATAAAACACGTCACCTACTGTTGCTCTCAGTTGTTGGACTAGAAATACTGCAAGTTAACAAAACACGTCACATACTGTTGCTCTCAGTTGTTGGACTAGAAATACTGCAAGTTAACAAAACACGTCACATACTGTTGCTCTCAGTTGTTGGACTAGAAGTACTGCAAGTTAACAAAACACGTCACATACTGTTGCTCTCAGATGTTGGACTAGAAATACTGCAAGTTAACAAAACACGTCACATACTGTTGCTCTCAGTTGTTGGACTAGAAATACTGCAAGTTAACAAATCATTTCACCTACTGTTGCTCTCAGTTGTTGGACTAGAAATACTGCAAGTTAACAAAACACGTCACATACTGTTGCTCTCAGTTGTTGGACTAGAAATACTGCAAGTTAACAAAACACGTCACATACTGTTGCTCTCAGTTGTTGGACTAGAAATACTGCAAGTTAACAAAACATTTCACCTACTGTTGCTCTCAGTTGTTGGACTAGAAATACTGCAAGTTAACAAAACACGTCACATACTGTTGCTCTCAGTTGTTGGACTAGAAATACTGCAAGTTAACAAAACACGTCACATACTGTTGCTCTCAGTTGTTGGACTAGAAATACTGCAAGTTAACAAAACATTTCACCTACTGTTGCTCTCAGTTGTTGGACTAGAAATACTGCAAGTTAACAAAACACGTCACATACTGTTGCTCTCAGTTGTTGGACTAGAAATACTGCAAGTTAACAAAACACGTCACATACTGTTGCTCTCAGTTGTTGGACTAGAAATACTGCAAGTTAACAAAACATTTCACCTACTGTTGCTATCAGTTGTTGGACTAGAAATACTGCAAGTTAACAAAACATTTCACATACTGTTGCTCTCAGTTGTTGGACTAGGCTTGCTGCAAGTTAACAAAACATTTCACCTACTGTTGTTCTCAGCTGTTGGACTAGGGTTGCTGTAAGTTAACAAAACACTTCTCATACTGTTGCTTTCAGTTATCGGACAAGACTTGCTGAAAGCTAACAACGTAAAAAGGTCTAAGTTCATGTTAACACGGTGGTTTAATTTTTCAAAGGCAAGACATGCGTTGTAAAAGTAATTTTGGCTACAAAACGACAACCGCGTGCTGTAAAATTTACTTCTGATTCGAGAAACGACGAACACAAAGTTGTCTGCCGAAATATGTGTCGATAAATTATAGAACACATTCCTACTTTAAGATATACACATCGTATGTCACTGGGAAGTGAAGACAGGGCGGTAATAAAACGGCTGATCATGAAGCATTCATTCGTGGAAACTTTTCTAACTAAATCGGTTAACGGTTTTTGGCATGTCTGGTTTAAACCTTGAAATGCTTCCATCCCTACGCGTCATTGGTGATTTGTGTTTTTTCATGCCTGTTGTCTGTGACTGTTGATAGCATGTGTGGCGTAAGTAAGATGTAAACAGCATCTGAACACAAAACAAGCGTAATTTATAGTGTGGTGAAACTACACGACCACAGAGAACACAAGGGGATTTCATTAGTCTAAGCGTCTACAGGGTGCCGCCCATCAAAGGACAAGACAAGATAACTATCGACAACATCAGCGCAACAGAGGCAATATATCAGGCTAACGAGTCGTCACTAGAGATACACATCCATTACTGGAGAGTGCCGCTGAACATCAAAGAGTTCCGCATTTAGAAAACCAAGTCATGCAATTTACGAGACATCCTCTAGAAAATGCGGTAGTTAGCGACCATAGTTGTCATTGCTGTTATCATCAATTGCATACATATTGAGAATTGTTATCACAAACCAGTGTTGTACGCAAGGTCTGTCTCTATATCCACCGGTGTTTAGAGTGGTTCGTCTGTACCATAAAAATGGCCGGCTCGATGGTCCTACAGTACTACAGACCTCTAGCACCTGTAGAAGATCCAGGTAGGGCTCTCAGTGTGATCAAAGAAAGCCTGGTGTGTTCATATGTGTGAATTTATGGGTGTACAATTTAATTACTGGCAAGTTTTGTCAGATCCTTTCTTTAGTAGGGATGGAAATGTAATGAAATGGTAAAGAAACGAGAGGCAGTGAAGACGCGAAGTTTCGGAAGAATAAAACAAACACCTCGATATTGATAGCTGTCTGCATTACTATGCCACTTATCAAAACCATTAAGTCAAATGCAAAATAATCAATGACGGTTAAGGAATAGATCAACAGAATAGATGGACTAGATACATTAACCTTGTGCTGGGAATTATCCGGCAAGAGAACACACGAAGATAGAGACAGCATAAGCGAAAGCTTTAACAGTTGTGAAATAAACATATTCGCCAATAAAACAGTCATTTTCAGTTAGAAAAAGGATGTTGAAGTGCCATATAGAAACTATACTGTTATGTGCATGGATAAACACACAGTGGCGGAGACACACAGATCTCGGAGGAAAAAGAAAAGAACGTATAGAACAAGTGACGCACAAGTCCTATTCAAAAATGTAAAAAGAAAATGAAGAAAAAAAAATTGAAAAAGAATACCGTAACATGATTAGAGAAATTTGAAGAAGACAGTCATGATTTATTTGGACACATTATGAGGACAAATAAACTTTAAAACCAATGACATCTTGCACAATTGATGCGGAAAGAGCAAGGCGAAAACAAAGAGATACATGCTGGGATAGATTGACCATATGGCGTAATCGGATTAGAGCACAAACCTGATCCAAGACTCGGGTGATTGTATGAGATGGTGAACCATGACCGCCCACACTTATCGGCATGGCAGATTGTGATTATGATGACACATATAATAATATAAGTAATAGCAGCTTGTTCAAAATAACAGTTCTGATGGCTGATCTAAATCAGGCAGCAGATAAAAAGTTGTTTAAGGACGTCTGTGATACAACCCTGGAAGACGGGGGAGGGATGATGATAAAAATGTTGGGAATCAATGTTTTGGCTTTATGCTTCTCTGTTTATCTGTATATATGCTTAACTACCTATCCTTTTATCTACATGTGTGATTAACAGTCTGACCACTTATCTATATGTATGGTTAACGATGTGCAATAAGTCATTGTCCTTGAATGCTAGAAACAGAGTTCTTGCATGTAACACAGAACACATTTTAACATGCGGTTGCGAATCCTGGACAATTAGTACACAGGCGAACAAATCCGTAGAAGAATGCTGAAAATTAATTGGACAGCTAATATAAACAATCTGGGCATTTTGAGGGAAGCTAAGTCGCAAAGACAATTTATCACAAACATCAAAAAGAGGCAGTCATCCTTGTTTGGCCAGGTTATGAGAAGACAAAAACTGGAAAATGTAGGGACAACCGGAAAGATTTGTGGAAAGAGATATAGATGAAGACAGCGGGAGAAGATTCTTGACATTCTTGTTTCATGGCAAGGACGGGAGTCAACACACGAATTGATCTATGTCATCGGAGATCGCAATCTGTGGAGAGGCATGACCGCTTACGCCAGCAGCAAGGCACTGGATGATGATGATGATTAACAATCACAATAAACGATCAGTGGGAAAAGAGGCTGAGATAGACCAAGAGAAATGATGCAGAATGGACAGAGACGTTGGCATGGAGGATTATTACCAGCTGGCCAGGTACAGCACTCGGGACATTCCCATAGGTGCTCCGTCCTCATCATTCAATAACCAGCGAAGTACCAGCTGTAATATGATTAAATGTCCATCTGGCCATTCCATGGAGAACTGGTGCTGGCCAGATCCTCTGGTCACTCCTTGCCGCATAATTATCTCCAGGCACTGATGCTATATCTGTTCTCCCACACTATGCACACGATTAGAATGCAGCCATGACCACATCTGTGGACCAGTCCCACGCCCAGCGGTGTAGATTCAGTCAATCTGTCCTCCCGCTCGTTTTCCAACACGCCAGAATGTTCAGGAGCAAAGATTCAGCGGATGCTCCCTATCTTAGATGTTTAAATGATGCATGTCACTTTGCACAAAACATACCTGTCTTCTGTGAGTCCGTACAATCACGACATGTGTGCGATGTTTATCATCCAGCCAGCCAAACGCCGCAATGACTTCTTTCACTTCCATTCACAGACTAGATGTAGTGCAGCTTAACACCAACCATTATAGACGTCGGTAGCACAACATATACATCGGTTTCCTTAGAACAAAGACAAGAAAAGATGTTGAAGTCAAGGGTACTCGGTCAAAAAGGCGGCCCACAAAACGGTATAACTCACATTATCACAAATAAAATGTGGTGATAGGCGTGTGAATCCTTTGTGTGTGAGCAGAGTCGTGTTTGCGAAGCCTGGAAATGTCTCTTTCATTACACCTACTTGCATGGCCAAACCATTTGACTTGCTGCTTTCTAATAAAATCTAGCAGCACTAGATCTTATTAGAAAGCAGCAAGTCAAATGGTTTGGCCATGCACGTAGGTTACCAGTCAACAGCATACCACAACAAGCAATGATATACAGACCAGATGGAAACATAGGAAGAGGTCGACCACGTTGGAGGGAGGGAATAGCAGAGTCCATGGGAATATCGAACATGAAACCCATAATCGGGAACTCTCCCGATGTTTATACTTCACCTCGACACTGCAAGGCACAAGAGGAACATGATGAGATGAGATGAGATGATGATTACACTAGAAGGTATTTGTTTGTCTTGTGAAGTCGGGAAGTACAAATTTAATCCCACTAACAAACAACCGTCAAGGGCAAATACACGTTAGACTATTTAAAAGTATGCACCGAATCACTGACGGTAAAAAGGGAAGATGAAATGTGGATATAGTGAGAGAATTGGCTCTAAGGAGGGAGACAACTTTTGCTGCATACAGGAGACTTACAATGACAAACACGGAGCATTCCCATTTACAGAGGAGATCATGAACAGTATGTAAGGAAGACACACACTATCAGATGCTCCAGCAGAAGCAGAACCTAGAACATAGTTATTATCAGAATGACTGCCATCTTGCTCTGTACACACTTCCATGCAAACAATAATGCAGCTAAGTCAATCCTTCAGCAGCCACCTACAGCCCGTGGCTACAGACGAGTAGAAGGCACACAAGGAGAACAACTGGAGACTTGGTAGTAATACACAGTGCTTCTATCATGCTTCCTCTTCTTTGTGTCTCTTCCGATGGAAGTGTATCACGCCTATTTATGCACATCTTGGAGACAGTGACCATCGACCGGACTTCCGGACTGGCCTTCTTCCCGGGTGAGTCAACTGAAAGCAACATAGGAGTAGTATAGCTGGGGCAGCATCCACGTAATTCAGCATCCAACATGGATGCGTATATGTTTTATGAAGGTTTTGACGAGGTGGCTAAAAATCGGATTTGTGTTTTGGACGGGCGAAAATCCCGGGTCTGTGAATTTTTTGGTGGGAAGGGATTTTGTTTCTGTGAAAGTAATTAAGGTAGTGGAAATAGAAAGAGGGGCGTAAAAGTGTGTATTCGTGTCTATGAATTTTTGAAAATCTGTTGGATTTTTTTTTTGTTCTGTGAAAGTAATTAAGGTAGTGGCGGTGTATGAAGGTGGCGGGAGCACGGATGAAGGTGGGGTTGAAGGGGTGGTTGAAGGGATGTAAGTTATATATTTTGTTGGACGTGGTTACAAAACGTAGGAACGGGGTATATGAATGATCTGTCAAATGCGTTTAGTGTAATGTATGCGTGGTGTGAGATGGGTGTAGTGAAAAGCGTGATGTATAAACTGTCGAGGGCGGGGTGTGACGGGTCGTCTTTATGGTCCCCCGACGAAGCATGGGTATTGATAAGAGGTGTAGATGGGTACTATCACCTGAACAAAAGTAAAGAGGGTCGTAGGAGTCTGACACAGACACAATGGAACAGAGAGACAAAACGAAAAACAAACAAAAAAGTAAAATTTTCAAGTGTTTTTTATTGGTATACAACATCAAACTACATTTAAAAACGGCTTCGTTTACGACCCAAAGGGGATCAGAGGGAGCTGATTATTGTAGAAAGATGCCTGGTCCTGTAGAGGGCTGTCTTGACTATGGTTATTATTACTAGAGGGTGAATGGAAACGACCATTAAAATCGGATATGAATTAATCGATTGTAATTATTACTAGAGGGGGAATGGGTTCAACAATGAAACAATCAGCGTCGTGGGGTAATAGGAACACATTCTCCCGTCTTAGGGATAAAAGAGGCCGCCGGGGTGGTGTTATAGGGGGTCTGGTAATTGTACGGTGTTGGCTCGACGTAGACTTGCAGGGGGCGGTTGAGGTGGAGGAGTCTGGTGGGGTGGTGTGGGATTAATAATATATTGAGGGGATGGTGATCTAATTCTGACTGGGTGGGGTGATGTATGGAGGACTCCACCTTAGCAGCAGCGGTGAGGGTGGGGGTGTCAGTGGTTGCTGTCGCCGACGGTGCCTGCGGGCCCGCAGAACACGCCGCCGGAAGAAAGGAAAGGATATCCTGATCAGATCATCGGTTGTCAATACGACTCGCATCACATCCCCCAGATGGGCGTCGACAACCTCTCTGAAAGTATGACCCATACACGTATGAGCCAGTTGGTTGGGCTGCTCCTCCAAGCAACCAACACAGTAGGTCATGATATTCGTTTCCAGCTCCGTGATGGCAGCCTCAATGGTGTCACGAGGATTCATTGTCTGTAACAAGCAGACATATATAGCTATACTTGAATATATAGATATGGTAATTAGACAATTATATAGGTGATAAGAGAACAAGAAGAGCAGTAACTCACTACATCACCATGGTAGTATTGCATGTAAAAAAAAAAACAGCTCAGCAGTTTTTGGTATCACAACAGGGAAACCCCACCCTTTTTTAAGCAATTAATGTGGTGAGAGGGGTGATGAGGTCACAAACTGACGTTTTTTGATATGTTCTTTTGCCACGTGTTCAGGCTTATGAGAAGTAAAAAAAAAAAGAGAGGTGACGAATACAAACTGCCAAGTCATCAGATGTGGTACCGTGTGCACAACGCAGACAGTGTATAAATACTAGGCGTTCCTTGTAAGCAACTACTCTGTCCTTGGCGTCTAGAAGTATCGTTCTCTGACAACCACAAACACGGCACTATGTGGCAAGACAAATACGGTAAGATGGAGCTTGATAAATCTACCACATAGTCGTTATGTGTCTCCAAGTACCTTAATACGATAAACCTAGTATAATACAATAGTATATGGTGCTAAACATATATAACTGAAGAGACAAGTCATTTCTTCATATAGTATACTAGGTTGTGTCGATGTGAAATAGTGCTGATACCTAGAACATAATGATATGATGGTAGCATATCACATAGGAATTTTCGAAGAGGAAGGTGAAAGTGTGTCCTGTAGGGTCTACATACCCGTTAACGCTAGTAATATATGGTCTACATGGGTACATGTCAGATACATAGTTATTATTTATATTATGTGTATCTATAACCTGGTTATACTACCTTAATCTTATCTATGTTTGTTGCAGATACGTATGCCCACGAAAAACTAATTAGGGACCTATGGAGCCTACTAAGAGCAGAACCAAACAGTTATTGTATGGGGTGTATTAATACCCCGCAAAATCAAGAAGCCCAGAATCCATTCACTCATTCTTGTGATGATGGTGAAGGTGGTAGCTTTGCGGACCTAGTAACGGTTCGACTACGGGATGTGCTAAAACAACACTTCACTAAAGACGAAATAATTACATTAAGCCTGAATAGAATTGAGGAGAGCATCCTCGATTATAATCGTCAAAACGAAACTCCAGAACCATCCCCAGCCAGGGGTGAAAGATCAACGTCACCGACATCATTATCGTTCAGTCAATCCACACTGGTGGATGAGTATTAAACCTTTTTCTAAACAAAGAAGAAAAATTTAGATGGGTGATGATAGAAGCGAGGGTGGTTTATAGTACCTCATTGGTATTCTTTTTTTTTTCTCAGGCTGTGTTTCACACTGACTACAACGTACTATAACAGTCCAATGAATACTACTGACACGAAGAGCACACGTCGTAATTGATCGCCCTAGTGGTAGTGTGAAGAAAAGACTGAATATCATCACACACACCACCAAATGAATGCTGGTTGAACAACAAGAAAAGATGTCTACACAGCCACTAGACCAACCTCTAGGTGTGGTAAGAGAGGTGGTTACTAAAAATTATACACTGAACAAACAGAGGACAGTCAAGAACAGTCTCAACAGATGTGCACACCCAGCTGGTGTACTCATTAAACATACTAACTCCGGAAAATGTGTTACTGTAACATTCGATAGCCCAAGGCACTATGACTCATTCCGAGTCCAGATGTTTAGGTATTACAACAGACACCACATCGAAACTAGACAAGACCAGACTGGGTCGCCTGTGGAAGACTTGTTTACAACACCACTGATGAAGATTCACTTATATCTCACGAAAAGAAAGCTTCTCGCCCAGGGACAGGTTGACAATATTACCGCATGGTTAAAAATAGACTTTATCGACCTTGAGAAACTCGCTACAGACAGTCACGAGTAGACAAAACAAACACCACGTCTGAGCCTACGACTACGACCAGAAAGATAAATACCACAACTGTGGGGTTGCCACATACTCGACACCATGCTTCAAACAGAGGGGTCAATGACCAGGTTGTAGGTCGATTACCCATTGGTGCCTACGTACAAAACATGTCTAAACATGTTTTGGTTCAGTTTGTAATATAGGTCGAGTGTTTCTAGATATAACTCGATAAAACCGGTTTAATCTGGATTTTATTTACTCAGCCAGTGATATAAAAAGCCGAGGTTGGTAACACTAAAGTATTGTAAGCTGAAGATGACTACAGACCAAACAACTGTGCCTGCTAACTGGGTCTATATGACTCGAGGTGGTGAGACTGTTAGACCAGTGGGTACTGGTACCAAGGCTGTGTTTGTCTCATCGTACAGAGGTGCGACTTCGTTACATATAAGAAGATTTTTGGGCGAATCCGATATCACGTTTCCGACCAAAATAGGGATGACACTTACTAGCCAAGAATATGAACAGATGATCGGTATGCAGAGTGAGATTCTAGATGAGTTTGATCGATTCACAACCAATCGAGGTAACCAGATCAAGCAAGTCAAACAAGTCAGTAACCAAGACAACCAACCCAGTAATCACCTCATCCAAATCAGTAACCAAGACAATCAAGTCAGTAACAGATGTGGTCAGACGATACCATATGACGAGGCAGCTACATCATATGTCTATGATATTCAACAGGATACTACACCAGCATATGTCTACGATACTAAGATTACAAACTTCAATAACCAACCAGGGGACCACCAACCAACCTATGCCTATTCGGACAATCTTATACCGCTGATCGACCCCCGAAAGAAGGCAACAAAGAGAAAAGGTCTATAGAACACAACACCATACATCACTGTTCATTTATGTGTATGAAGAATTAAAATACAAAAAAAATAATAAATTAAAAAAATGTTTTTGTCTTTTTTTGTTTGTTTTTAAATATGTATGGTGTCTCTTGATTATATAGGTGTGTACTTGTGTGTGTGTGTGTGTGTGTGTGTGTGTGTGTGTGTGTGTGTGTGTGTGTGTGTGTGTGTGTGTGTGTGTGTGTGTGCGTGCGTGTGTGTGTTCATAAAATTATTAAACTACTATGGATCATTGGAAAATACAAAATATCAACTTACCAAAACACCTTGATCCAAGTTAAATGTACAACAAATCTGGTGGCAGTGCTGAGTAGGTTCAGTTGTGGAGATCAAACAACACAGATGGTACTAAAAGCGAATTGTTTCAAGTCGATTGTATAATTCACAGATTCTACTCACAGGAGTGAGTAGGTTTTGGTTGTGGAGACTCAGTTCCATAAACGACTTGGCTTTATACGGTTGTAAACGATACTAAGGTCATGTTCCCACCAGAACCACCAGGAAATCTTAGTCAGCAGAATAACACATAAGACATCTGATGTCTGATGCAAACATGACCTCGGAGAAAGAAAGTAATTACGTTGTTCGTAATCTCCAAAAACGAATACCAGGTCATAACCTTGACCTTGACCAGAGACTATTCCGTGAGAACTAGCATCACCACTGTATTTTCCCACCAAAACACGACAGCAACTTACAGCTCTAAATAAAACATAACCTTGGCCTGGTCGAGAAACTATTGCGTGAGATAACAACACCCAGTTATTTTCCCACCAAAACAGACAGCTCTGGCAAGTAGACATTGTTTTGCCGGGTGGGGGTAAAAGTGCTGACTGTGATGTATGCTCACTCAACCAATACCCTGTTTTTGGTGTGTCTTGAAAACTTTTTGCACTCGGTAGGAGTAGGGGGAGGGGTATGTCTGGTGTGGGTGTATGATAAGACTTACACACGACCCCGTGGTGGTTTGGAAATGTGGGCTGGTATCAGTGTTAGGTGTGGCTAGTTCATGTATAAATAACAGAGTCTCCTGTAAGCCGTCATTCTGATTCAGTCTACAATAGCACAACAACTCTCAGTAGTAGTGATGTCGGTGGTACCCAGTGTTGGATTTTTATCTACTGAATAGTTTGTTACAATCACTGCAACTATCAGTGTGGTAGTGTAATAATCACTATTATAGTATCATTGTACTAATACTATCTTAGTGGTGAAGTGTGATATGAATTATCATGGTGTCGTTGTAGCGATAACTAAGGCTATGTGATAGCGTCTCACAACAAGAACTCTTGAACTATTACATCAGAAACTGAGAAGCTGTCAACACCGGTCATACAACGATGGTAAACAGGTGGTTACAAACCACAATTCACCACACACAGGATTGCACAGGGCTGGGATTATCATGGTCTTGATGTACTGATAGACCATGCTCACAAAAAACAACACACAGTTGGTTGAGGTATTCAGACATTCCATTAAGACTACTACGTGGACCCCCTTACCAATACAACGTGTTCCATCAATATGGCCAGTACGACCATGTCTACTTTCAGGTGTTCAGTGTGTGACAAAATTTTTTGTGATATGTATAAGTTCACTCACCACATTCGGACCATTCACGAGGGGAAAGACCAAATACATACCTGTCAGTTATGTGATAAGGTGTATAATACGAAGACTGGACCACAAAACCATAAACGAACACATCATCAACCGGATATGGATACAACAGAACCAATTACTTCACCTACCTCTACAACGGTGACGATACCACCAATATCATCATCACACCAGCTGAACACACCACCTGTATATGCTCAAAATCCTCGTAGTGTAAGCCAAGTAACAGACTGCTACCGATGTTCAGTGTGCGACAAATCCTATTGTGATAACTATACCCTTAATCGTCACATTCGGACCATTCACACTGAGAAGCACCGGAAATACCCCTGTCAGTTATGTGATAAGGTGTATAATACGAACGATGGCCTACAAAAACACAAACGAATACATCATCACCGGCCTATGGATACATCAGAACCAATTACTTCACCTACCTCTTCAACATCAGAGACGACACACCACCAACTGAAACCAATATAACTAACAGTCAGATACAACCAGACGAGAATATTCTTGAACAACTGGTAGAAGACGAAGCGGCCATCTTAGCAGCCGGGGAACCTGAGACACTACACATCCTTCCACCGGATATTCAACAAACATATAGAGAAAATTGGGAAACTATCAGGACACATCACAAGATTAACAAGTATTTATCGACATACACATTCTTTATTAGCCCGGAGATACAGACCCCTATCAACTGGACAGATACGTTGTATAAGATTTTCAAAGCTCAAATTACTCGCTTTAAGATAAACTTTTAGCTTTCATTTAGTGTTACGACATAGAGAAACACAAGATCTTAGATTCTATCATGCATCATTTAACAATTCTTCTGTGTTAGAATTTCCAGCGCTAATAAATAACAGACTACGACTTTGATGCCTTCCTTACAACAGTACACGAACATGACATTCATTCCTACGCCATGCAACAACGTACATACACCAAATATACACTAGAGACAGTAGCTGGCATATGTTTTTACCTCTTTCATATCCCTGAGTTTCCGATAGGTTGCTGGTTAGGTGACATACCACTACATATTACACAAAACAAAGCCATCAACACACTACAACGTATGCAAGGTAAGAAATGTACACAGATAACTTTTGTTTCTTTAGATCCCTAGCATTATTCAAAGGCGCGAACATAACAGACTTCAGACACCTACCAAACGTTTAGTTAATGAGTGGAAAGAACATCAGCATATAGAGTCCATACGTAGTTTTCCTGGTATTAAACTACTTCATATCACCAGTTTGGAACAATGTTTTGGAATTAATATAGATATTTTCGAATACAACGAAAATCAAGCCTTAGTCCCAAAACTTAGAGGGAGTGGGAATTATGAGACCACATTAAGACTATTATTGTTTAAAGACCATTTTATGTATATTAAAGATATTGACAAATTAGCTCGTTCATTTAGTTGCCCACAATGTGGGAAATTATGGCCGAGGTTTTATAAAATGGAGAGACATTGGAAGACATGCACTGGAGGGGAAACCAAGACTCGGTATAAAGGAGGGGTCTACACTCCATCAGAAACAGTGTGGGAATTAATTGCAGAGCAAGGTATTTCGGTCGATACCGCGTATGTGTACCCGTATAGGATTGCCTATGATTATGAGTGTTATTTTTGTAGTTCCAAACTACCTAACGACAGAGAGTCTACTAAATATTTAGCAAAACATATTCCAATGTCATGTTCAGTAGCATCCAATGTACCTGAGTTTGAGAAGCCTGTTTGTTTTATTTCAACCGGTGATCCCCAAGACTTGATTAATAGAATGGTTGATCATCTGCATGAAGTAGCAGCGAAAGCATATGAATGTTTGCGTGATAAATTTAGTGGGGTGTATAGAAAGTTGGGTGAGATGAATCAGTCAACTGCTGACGAGTAAGTTAGATGGGTACTTACAACAGATCCCTGTGATAGGATATAACTCTGGTAAGTATGATTTAAATATAATTATGCCATATTTGATCTCATACTTTACTACAACAGAGGGGTCTTCGATCAAATTTGTAGTTAAAAGAAATAATAATTTTATGTGTATTGCCACTGAACAGTTGAAATTCCTAGATATCAGTAATTATTTAGCGGTAGGATTTACCTACTCAAAATATCTAGCGGCGTATGGTGTTGAGGAGACCAAGGGCTATTTTCCTTACGAATTCATAACAGATTTAGACAAATTAAAAGAAACAAAGTTACCACCTCATACAGCTTTCTTTTCAAGACTTAAAAACCGTAACATTTCCGAAGGCAGAGTACACAGAGTTGTCAGAAAGCCTGGATCGACAATAAGATGACTACATTAGAAGACTTTCTCGTGTGGTACAACAACAAGGATGTTGGTCCATTTATCTAGGCTTTAGATGCGCAAGTTAGTTTTTACACAGAGTTAGGTGTAGACATGTTTAAGGATGCCATTTCTGTCCCAGGGGTTACTCTAAAGTATCTCTTTAAGATCCTCCCCAAGGAGGTAGTATTCTCGTTATGTTGCAAGAAGGAGGAGAAGTTACACAAGATGTTAAGAGACAATATTGTGGGTGGGCCTAGTATAATTTTTCATCGTTACCACGAGGCCAATAAGACCCAGTATCAGGGGTAATAAACTGGTAAAAGGTATTAAAGGGTTTGATGCGAATTGCTTTATACCTATGGTCTCTTATGCGAGATATGCCATCAGACTTCCCTACTATTAGATATAAAGAGGACGGGTTCAAAGCCCATAAGGTAAACAAGTATATACAAAAGTGTAGAGCATGGTTAGCATGGGTCTCTCATACCCAGAACATATCCTTGAAGACACAATTTAATGGGGGTGAAATGCGGCTGGGCGATCGACATATTCGCGTAGATGGGTGGGATAAGAAGAGTAAGATAGCTTATCAATTCCATGGGTGTTTATTTCACGGTCACCCAAGCTGCCCTCTAACCAAGGGAAAAACTATTAACCCCGTCAATAATAAACCACTGGTGGAGTTATTTAAGAAGACACAAGAGATTCGTGGTTATCTGGAGACTGTCGTTAAAGTTAAAGTAATAGAAATGTGGGAATGTGAGTGGGAGACACTAAACAAGACTGATAGAAATATTAAAACTTTCATAGACACGAATTTCCCATTCGTCACACCATGGTTTGGGCGCTTCCCCATAACAATGACTAAGATTCTCGCTGCGGTAAAAGATGAGAGTCTTTTTGGACTGATAGAATGCGACATCCATGTACCACCCTCTCTCAGAGATCATTTTTCAGAAATGGCACCCATCTTCAAAAACATAGAGGTGGGTAGAGATCATATAGGTGCGTTTATGCGTGAGTACGCCGAATCACATAAGTTGCTGACACGACCACGTCGCACATTAATAGGTAGTTATATTGGGGAAAAGCTCCTGTTGACCACCCCACTCCTAAGATGGTATCTGACACATGATCTAGAAGTCACTGAAATATATCAAGTGATTGAATATAAACCTGTTCGTTGTTTTAAACAATTTGGGGATACGGTGTCTGATGCCAGACGTGAGGGAGACAGACACACCACCGAGACTATTACGGCAGAAACAATGAAGTTGTTAGGTAATGCCGCTTACGGCAAAACATTAACCAACAAGGCCAAACATACTGATGTCTCCTACTGTCACGGAAAAGACACGAAGAAATTAGTAAATAACCCCTTGTTTAAGAAAATGACCCCCCCCCCCCCCTTACTGACGACGTTGTTGAGGTCGAGACAGTAAAGAAGAAAACGGTGTGGGATCTGCCTGTACAGATTGGCTTTTTCGTTTATCAGTATGCCAAATTAAGAATGTTAGAGTTTTATTATGACTTTCTCGACGTATTTATAGACAGGGTGGACTTTCAGCTTTGTGAAATGGACACTGACTCTCTATATTTGGCCCTTAGTGCCGATTCACTCTCTGAAGTAGTTAGGACCACACCTACGAGAAGAATATGACAGAGTCTACAATCAGTGGTTCCCGTCTGAAGACCTGCCCTGTTCATAGAATTACCCCTAGTACCAGTACCTGTCAGGACTGTGTGGATATCAAAGCCTATGAAAAGAGAACCCCTGGTCTTTTTAAACTAGAGTACGAAGGGAAGGGGATGGTCTCGTTATGTAGTAAGACGTATATTTGTGTCGGAGATTATGATAAAATCAGTACCAAAGGTCTGACTAAAAATCACAACACTCATCTAAACAAGGACACTTTTTTGGAAGTACTCAACACCCAAACACCAAGTGGGGGAACCAATATAGGCTTCAAAACACAAGACTCTGCTGTGTATACACACAACACAGAGATGCTCTATCTTATTTGTATATAAAAAGGGAGGTTCACAGTGATAATATATCGACTACGCCGCTACTTATTTAATTGTTTAAAACAATTATTATGGTCGTATGTTTTTCCTGAATGTTTTTGTTTTAAATTATATAATTATCGTTATATTTTATAGACGATGGATGGTAATCCGTCATCTGCACGTTTCATAATGTAATCATATTTACATTTGTGTTATGGTCGTATGTTTTTCCTGAATGCTTTTGTTTTAAATTATATAATTATCGTTATATTTTATAGACGATGGTTATATAAATATTTTCTTAAATCGGTGCCCTATATAACTGAGTTAAAATAGTAATAAACATGACACATGATATCGCCCACGCATACCGATACGATGCATACTACGGGTGTATTCTGGCGTGGTGGTATAACAAGTGTCTAGATTTATCAGGTTCTTAGATATTAACATAACAGAACATACAAGAAATAAATTTTAAAAAACACGACATGAATCTGTTGGACTACACTTGCTTTCACATAGAAGGAGTGAATTTAAAAAGACATATATAAAAGAAAGAAACGGCTCTCAATGAGCAACGAACCACTTTCGCCTGGCCACAAGACCAGTGGTCTATTAACGCCACTATTGATTCGGTGATGTTACACGTAATCTTATGGGTTAGGTTAAGCTTCGGGGCATCCTTATCTACAGACACAGACAGAGATAGCCGTTTTGTTTACTATATCAGAAATAGACTATATTATGATAGCTTTTAGAAACATATACGGATTATTCTGTACTACATTATATAAATTAGTCCGTCTATTGCGTTATGTGTAAAAAAAAACGGTGGTATGACCACTTGTGGACGTATTACAATCTCACATTAACACAATTTCCTGAATATAAGCTTGTAATATTTTTAATAATATTGTTATATACACTCAGTTATATCTTCGCGTGGTTTGTTTTCGGTGTTGAATGATGTTGATGTATTGTGTTCCCCTCTGTTATTACATAATATTTTTTTGTTTAATTATTTCACCACGTAATCATAATATTTCAATCATTATTATGTTTCCATATATTGTAAACTAATAATAAACATATTGTTATACGCCTATTCTTCACTGGACTTTTTTTGTTTTGTTTTGTATTTTTTAAAGTCGTGTTGCTTTTCGCTGATGTGGCTTACTTATTGACGAAAGTTAGTGGTGAGACACAGACATACAAAAACATACAAGACAAAACGGGTATTACCTTCAGTGTCCAACACCCCATCTTGTCATCAAAGCAGCATGGTGCGTCCTACACCTTGGTGGGCGGCAGTGAGTAGTTGTCATGTGTTTGTACATCGCACACTTGTTCTATTTTTCTCTGGCGTCCTTTGCAATTTTCACCAAAAATGTTCTTTTGTTGTGTCACTCGGTGATATCGATGGTGGTGCCTTCTGTCTTTCGATAAAATATACCCATTGGTTGTGTTCTTGGTAGACGTTTAGTTTTGGTGATAGAAATATTGGTAGAATTCTACAGTGCAAGCGCCATTTCTTATTCTGTCCCGCTTTGGCAGCTCTGCACCTCATCTCACGGCTGTTTGTTTTTGTCTACTTATATACTATATGATGCTTCTATACTCTATACTCGGCAACAAATATAACACTGGTCCATACGAAAACGAAGGTCTATTTTACACCACTAAACTTCTTTTCTATCACGACACAAAAAAAGTATAGTGTTTTAGCCTATACTGACATTTTCAACTTCCCTCTCTGAACAGCAGCATATAACTAATGCGGGTAACCTTTCTTCAAGACACGAAGTAGTGAAATCGTATGACTTCGGTGTTTTTCTCACGATACGGGTTAGCGTGATTAGATTTCCAGACTTTCACTGGCGCCAACTACTCTGGAAACAGAGGGGCTTTTGGTACTAATGGCCGTACACGTCTGCCTGATATTCTCATTAACATAGCCTCCTAGGCAACGGCGTTCCACCTATCTGTTGGTAGGATCCCGATTTCTCACGATATGAGGAAGACTGATTAGCATTCCAGACTTTCACTGCCGCCAACTACTCTGGAATCAGGGGGAGATTTTGGTACTAAGCGCAGTACACGTCTGCCTGTTATTCTCATTACAATTTCCTCCCAGGCAACCGTGATGACATTCCCTGGGTCTGGTGGTAGGAGCCCCGTGTGGTTTTTCTATAATACTTGGAATGGTTAGATACGATAAGCTGGTCTCACGATAAATGTTAACGCTCTTTCACGTTCCGGTATGTTATTTTGTGTGTATGAATCCTTGGTCTTGACTGTACTTGTGTGTGTGCGCTTTGTGTTTGACTGTAATCGTTCTCATAGTACAGTGTTAACTCTCGGTCACCAATCGCTATGTTCGTTTTTGTCTGTGTTTGCTTCTGTGTATGTCTGTATGCGTGTCTGTTTTGGTTCTGTATATATACATAGGTCTGTCTGTCTGTTTGCTTGCTTCGTTGTACTTGTGTGTCTGTCTGTTTGCTTCGTTGTACTTGTGTGTCTGTCTGGTTGCTTCGTTGTACTTGTGTGTCTGTCTGAATGTAGAAGTATAGGCGTTCCTGATTGTATGGATGTGTTTGTGTGTGTATGGCTGATGTCTTTGTAATTGTGTTTGTATTGTTCGTGTGTTTACAGACCATTCGGGCGTGTAGGTGACTTATGAGCGAATTTACATTCTGTACCTTTGAAATGGAGGTAACGAAATACTACACCACCTATTAAAAGGGAAAATAACGCAAGTAAAAAACAGTTAAAGTAAGACAGAACTTGTGGTGCCCGACCTCTCTTTCCCCCCCCCCCGCGCGTGTGCCTAGGCGAAGTTATCATATGAGAAACCAGACAGAATAAGAAATTCTTGAACGTAGCCCTGGTGAAGAAACGTATTTGTCTGTATGGTTCTGGCGGGATTTTGGTACTAAAACCAGTACACGGCTGGCTGTTATTGTCATTAACATAGCCTCCCAGGAACGGCCTTCCACCTATCTGTTGGTAGGAACCAACCCCATTCATACATTTTCCCCACACAAACTCCTGGTTATTATCTTTTTTAACCACTTCCAAATAAAAAATTACCCGCCATCCCCCGCCTAAAACTTTCCTACCTTTTGTTCCAACAAAAACATTACCCGCCATCCTAAACAAGACTTCCAACATTTCCAGCCCTCGCGAGTGCTCTGGTCCTATGGCTCATTTTTCGTGAATGGGCTCCTATCGCAATATATTACTAATCCCAGACTCTTAGTTTTTTCAGATTATAATGACCCTCTACACCTCTTATCTTATTACATTTATGACCACCCCTATATCGCCCTCGACCACTCCTAGTTGACCACTAATACCTGGTACCCACCCCTTACCACCAAATGACACCATATCCATTACAACTTTATAAGATTTCATTTCTAATCGGTGAATAAGCTACTATGAACATACTACCCTTTAATTTCACTAAGACACTACTATCGCCCTACACTTAACATCACACATGTAACACACTTGGTACCGACACGATCCAACTTTTACCCCTTCCTACTTTCGACTAATTACTTTTACAGACTACATTCCCACATCAACCATCAAGAATTTCCCCGACTACGAGCGTAAATATACATGTGGTGCTGGTTGGAACCCTCGTTTATCGTTTTCATTACACCCACCTCTGCCCTCTGACCTCTGCCCTCTTACCCACCATCCCCGCCTAAACAAGAGTAGTAGTATTCCACTGTCTTATTTTCACTGGCAGAGACCATACACACCGATCCGTCACACCCCGCCCTTGGAAGTTTATACACCACGCTTTCACTACATCTCACCACGCATAGTTGTCTAAACGCATTTGACCGATCATTCATATACCCCGTTCCTACGTTTTGTAACCACGTCCAACAAAATATGTAACTGACATCCCTTCAACCACCCCTTCAACCCCACCTTCATCCGTGCTCCTGCCACCTTCATACACCACCACTACCTTAATTACTTTCACAGAAACAAACTTACCCGCCATCCAAAAATTCATAGACACGAATACACACTTTTACGCCCCTCTTTCTATTTCCACTACCTTAATTACTTTCACAGAAGCAAAATCCCTTCCCACCAAAAAATTCATACACCCGGGATTTTCGCCCCACCAAAAAAAAAAAAAAAAAATCAATTTTTAGCCACCTCGTCAAAATCCTTCATAAAACATATACGCATCCATGTTGGATGCTGAATTACTTGGATGCGGCCCCAACTATACTACTCATAGGGATCACTGAAGACACTGCACACAAAATAGAAAGTTCGTTAAGATAAAGATATTCACAACAGAATAACATAGTTTAACACATCTGTCTTCGGACTGTACCTGAATTTCGAAACGCCTTGCCTGGCTGTGTCGGCAGAAATGAACTCCCTCCAAACGTGTTATTTTTCATCAGCCTATTCGACTCATCTTCTATTTGATACATAAAACCAACTACTTACAGCCCACACAACTAACTACTTGCAGCTCACACAGCCAGTTACTTACAGCTCACACAACCAACTACTTATAGTTCACATAAACAACTACTTACAGCTCACACAACCAACTACATACAGCTCACACGACTAACTACATACAGCTCACACAACCAACTACTTACAGCTCACACGACTAACTACATACAGCTTACACAACCATTTACTTACAGCTCACACAACTAACTACTTACAGCTTACACAACCATCTACTTTTTTTCGCATATCCTTTACAGGACATCGCTGTCAACATCAGCATCTTTCAGCTGATTGTTGATTTCTTGGCAAGATTACGCTCAGCAACGTCACGTTACTCACGTGAGTATACGAGATTACGGAGAAAGTCGTGTACACCCTAGACCAGGGAAACCGGCAACCATCTACTTACATCTTATAAAACCAACTACGTACATGTCACTTTCAAAAAGGACAAGAACACATTTTTCTGCGTTGTGTTTGTATGTTGCGTTCTTTGCCTCACCCAGAATGTGTTAGTGCGTCTGTGTGTTTGTCTTCATTAATCATCTTGTTGAATGTGCAGCTTTGCGAGATTGGTTGGGAGATGCAAAATTAATATATTTTTTTTCTCAGTAATTTGGGAGGGAATATTAATCTATATCTATAAAACAAAGTGTATGTATATGTGTATGTATATATGTATGTATGTAAATATGTATGTCCTTTATTTGTTCGCGAACGGCCCATCCGATTGAGATGAAATTTTCTACACGCCTTCCTTTCATTCCAGAGCTGTCAACTGTCATAGTTTTTTTTTCTTCTTCCTCCTCCTCCCTCCTCCCCCTCCCAAAATACGTACGTAAATATATGATGATGATGATGAAAGAATCCCCGAACCAAAACGCTAGGGAAAGGGAAGAAAATGACGTGACTACACAGAATCGTCACACGGCAATCATCATCATCAAGTGCCGTGCCGGCTTGCGTAGGCGTTCATGGCTCTCCGTAGATCTCAGTCTTTGGTTTTTTGATCAACTCTGCTGCTGATATTCCTCCATGCCACGGCAATATCAATAACAATTCATCTTTTTATGTGTAAGGAAGTTATCTGCAGTCGTGTAGAAGGGAAGAACTAGACGAGTATGAATTCGGAATGGCGAACTCTCTCCTCCTCTCTTCTCCTCCTCCTCCTCCTCTACCTCCTCCCTCCACCCTCCTCCTCCCTCTCATCCCTCTCCTCCTCCTCCCTCCTCCTTCTCCCTCTTCCTTCTCCCTCTTCCTCTCCCCTCCTCCTCCATCCTCCTCCCTCCTACTCCCTCCGCCTCCTCCCCCTCCTCCCTCATCTTCCCTCCTCCTCCCTCTCCCTCCTCATCCCTCCTCCTCATCCTGCCTCACTCCTCCTCCTCCTGCCTCCTTCTCCCTCATCATCCTTCCTCCTCCTTCTCCCTTCTTCTCCCTCTTCCCTCTTCCTCCTCCTACCGCCTCCTCCTCCCTCCTCCTCCTTCTCCTCCTCTTCCTCCTCCCTTTCCTTCCTCCTCCTCCTCCCTCTACCTCCTCCTCCCCCTACCTCTTTCCTCCTCCCTCCTCCTCCTCTTCCACCTCCCTTTCCTTCCTCCCCTCCTCATTCTCCCTCTTCCTCTCCCTCCTTCCTCCTCCTCCTTCCTTCTTCTCCCTCTGCCTCCTCCCTCCTCCTCTCCCCTCCTCCTCCCTCCTCCTCCTTCTCTTCCTCCCTCCTTCTCCCTCTTCTCCTCCTCTCCCCTCCTCCTCCTCCTACCTTCTTCCCTCCTCCCTCTCCCTCCTCCATCCTCCTCCTCCCTCTTCCTCCTCCTTCCTCTTCCTCCTCCTTCCTCACCTCCCTCTTCCTCCCTCTCCCTCTCCTCCTCCTTCTTCCTCCCTCCTTCTTCTCCTCCCTCCTCCACCCTCTTCCTCCTCCTCCTACCTCCTCTCTCTCTCCTCCCTTTTCCTCCCTCTACCTCCTCCCTCTTCCTCTCCACTCTTCCTCCTACCCTCTTCCTCTTCCCCTCCCCCTCCTCCCTATCCCTCCTCCTCCCTCACACTCCTCCTCCTCCCTCTTCTTCCTCCTCCCTCCTCCTCCTCATCCCTCCTTCTCCCTCCTCCTCCTTCTTCCTCCCTCCTCCTCCTCCCTCCTCCCCCTCCTCCTTACTCCTCCTCCCTCTCCTCCTCCTCACTCCTCCTCCTCCCTCCTCCTCCTCCCTCTACCTCCTCCCTCCTCCTCCCTTCACATTCCTCCTCCTCCCTTCACATTCCTCCTCCTCCCTCTTCTCCTCCTCCCTCCTCCTCATCCCTTCTCCTCCTCCTCCTCCTCCTCTACCTCCTCCTCCCTCTTCCTCCTCCTCCCTCCTCCTCCTCATCCCTCCTTCTCCCTCCTCCTCCTTCTTCCTCCCTCCTCCTCCTCCTCCCTCCTCCCCCTTCTCCTTCCTCTCCTCCTCCACACTCCTCCTCCTCCTCCTACTCCTCCCTCTACCTCCTCCCTCCTCCTCCCTTCACATTCCTCCTCCTCCCTCTTCCTCCTCCTCCCTCCTCCTCATCCCTCCTCCTCCTCTCTCCTCCTCCCTCCTCCTCCTCCCTCCTCCTCCTTCTTCCTCCTCCCTCCTCCTCCCTCCTCCCCCTCCTCCTTCCTCTCCGCCTCCTCCCTCCTCCTCCTCCCTCCTCCTCCCTCTACCTCCTCCTCCCTCTACCTCCTCCCTCCTCCTCCCTTCACATTCCTCCTCCTCCCTCTTCCTCCTCCTCCCTCCTCCTCCTCTCTCCGCCTCCCTCCTCCTCCTCCTCCCTCTACCTCCTCCCTCCTCCTCCCTTCACATTCCTCCTCCTCCCTCCTCCTCCTCCCCTCCTCCTCTTCCTCCTCCTCCTCCCCTCCTTCTCCTCCTCCCTCTTCCTTCTCCCTCCGCCTCCTCCCTCCTCCTACTCTCTCCTCCTCCTCCCTTCTCCTCCCTCTCCCTCCTCCTCCCTCTCCTCCTCCTGCTCCCTTCTCCTCCTGCGTTCTCCTCCTCCCTCCTTCTCCCTCCTCCTCCCTCTTCCTCCTCCCTCCTCCTCGCCTCCTCCTCCACCCTACTCCTCCCTCCTCCTAATCCCTCCTCCTCCCTCCTATTCCTCCCTACTCCTCCTGTCTCCTCCCTCCTCCTCCCTCCTCTTCCCTCCTCCACCTCCCTCTTCCTCCTCCCTCCTACATTTACCCAAGACAGACAGACAGTCAGACAGATAGTCGGGAACGGGATCTTATATGACTACTTATATAATTTAAATGAGATGCTCTCCACCATGGGCTGGGCCGGGTCAGACAGACAGACAGATAGATAGATAGACAGACAGACAGACAGACAGACAGACAGACAGACAGACAGACAGACAGACAGACAGACAGACAGTCGGGAACGGGAACTTATATGACTACTTATATGAATTAAATGAGATGCTCCCCACCAGGTGTTGGGCGATGCCAGGCCGGGTCAGACAGACAGACAGATAGATAGTCGGAACGGGAACTTATATGACTACTTATATGAATTAAATGAGATGCTCCCCATCAGGGTCTAGGCGAAGACGGGCCGGGTCAGACAGACAGACAGACAGACAGACAGACAGACAGACAGTCGGTAACGGGAACGGGAACTTATATGACTACTTATATGAATTAAATGAGATGCTCCCCAAAAAGGACTGGGCGAAGCCGGGCCGGGTCAGCTAGTTTAATATAATTATTGTATGCAATTTTCTAAAGATAGACATTTCTCGACTCTTTAGGACGGTCAGTGTAACTGATTAATTTCTGTTTGTGGTGAAATCGTTAGCAAAGGTTTGAGCTATCGTGTTATCTTTCTTGTTAGAATTTTTTCAGGGCTTCATCGTTGCGTATTGTTATGTTATTTGGGAATCATCAGTGATAAATTAATTTAATATTCACTGTTTGTGAACAAATTTATTGTGTTTTAAATAGGTTCATTCATATATTTTTATTTTGGACTTCCAGTCGAACATGGAAGTTAGGCGACTGAGCTGTTAAAGCCTCTGTTTCTGCTTGTGGCTGCCGTTTGCTTACGCATTTTCCTCGTGTTGGACTGGTAGTGCAAGGTTCGACTCCCAGCTACTGAGTTGAGTGCGTGGAGTGACACTGTGAGCTGTGGATTGTATGTGGAGTGCTTTTACACTTGTCCGTTGTTGTTTGTGACGTTAACTGCCTGTTCGGAAAAATGGCGGCCGCCGATTGCTAAACTAACTGGGTTTGCCTTATGCAGTAATATGTGGCTGCTGGGTTTCTAGTGACTGCCGCTTTCATCAACGATGAACGATTCCAAATGTTGTTGTATGTAGCCGGGGTTGGGGTTGGGGTGAGCGCCCAACCTTGCATAAATACCCCTATGGCTTGTGCATTCATCACCTATGCAGTAAAAGTCCAACTCATGGCCTTCTCGTGGCGGAGCTGTTTTAACTAACAGGAGAAGGGACGGCTGCGAGTCACTTGCGCCGAGAAATAACCAGAACGCTCTAGATGTGTATGCACGTACATGCATGCGCAGACACATGTGTGCGTGCCTACACACCTAAACTCGAGTAAGACCACAGTCTGCTCTAGCAAAGGAAAGGTGCTGAAGACGGAGACCACCAGCCAGGAGGCGTACCACAGAAATCAGGATGCCGCGCAAACACGCGTAATGAAATATGTCGACTACTGCTAAATGTTATGGTGCGCGCTCTGCTTTGGACCCTCACGTAGGTGCAATGCCGAGCCCTATGCCTCGAAAGGGTCCAACCACAGCTACTGGAGGTCCTTCTCAGATGTCCCGTGGAGCCAGGAGACACGAGAATAGAGCGTCTGGCCATACCAAAATAAGACTAACAATAATGCATTCGAATGCGGAGGGAGTCAGCACCAAAAAAAAAAAAAAGAACTAGAAAACCCCCTCTGCTGTGTGTCCACCGTGACGAGGTAGAGGGGCTTGCGCGTTCCAATGACCCCAAGAGCTATGCCGACGGTAGCACAGCTACTGGTAGGGTCACCCATGTCGGACAGGTCAAAGGAGAGGGACCAGACGAAGAGACACACAAACCTGCTGCCTTGTAGGTAGACTGGAGACAGTCAAAGGCTAGGGAAAGCACCCCGAATAAATGCTTGACGAAATCGGAAGTACTGAGCCACAGGCTTGACAAAGCAGTGCAACGTAACTTAATTCATGATGTCACAAATCAAAATTAATCGTTATGGTGCTAATCCCGCGAAGTCCCATCAGGCGGTGATAGTGCCGGGCCCCCTGCCTCGAGGGGGTCCACCCATGACTACTGGTGGTCACCTTCCCCTGTGCTGTGGAGTCAAGGCACAGAGGAGTAGGTTAAGAGCTATTGACCAAATACCCCGGACACTCAACATACTACAGTGGAATGCCGAAGGAGTTTACAACAAGAAAGTCTCCCTAACACAGCGTCTTCATAAAGATAGAATAGATGTGGCATGTATTCAAGACACACACCTCAATGCCAATCGCAAATTCTCAGTCAGAGGATACCAGGCCACACGTTTCGACCGCGAAGGACACAATAGGAGGAGTTCTAATACTTACACGAAATACAATACCTTGCAGCGAAGTATCTGTGATCTCTGACAACCAAACGGAAATTATAGGTGTTGATATAATGATAAAGGACATGAAAATAAGAATCTACAATCTGTATAGCCCAGCAGATAAGTACCTTACACTCTCAAACATGAAAATAACTGACGCAAACTGCATTATTGTCGGAGACTTTAATAGCCGTTCAGAAAGATGGGGATACCCAGATACTGACAAAAGAGGAGATGAATTGGAGGACTGGGAAATAGACTCAAATCTCCATCTACTCAACAAAGCGGATGACACACCGAGCTTCTACTCCAGAAGATGGTTTACCACTTCTACTCCAGACTTAGCTTTCTGCACAGGAGACATCCTCCATAAAATCGATCGCCATGTGCTGAACCAATTAGCAGGTAGTGACCACAGACAAATCAAGCTTGTAATGAATATGGAGTATGTTCCACAGGAGCAAAAGCCTTTGCCCCGCTGGAATTACAAACGAGCAGATTGGGACAGATTTGCCATACTAACAGACAAATATTGTGAAAACATAAATACACGATATGGCAACATGAAGCAAATGGTGGAAAGTCTAAACAGAGCGATAATACAGGCAGCCACTGAGTCTATTCCAAGAGGAGTGAGGAAACATTACAAACCATACTGGACTGAAGAACTACAAAGTTTGGAGGACAAAGTTGAAGATGCCAGGAAGACAGCAGAGAGAGAACAAACAACTGAAGCGGACATCTCTCTCAAAGCCATCTCAGCAAAATATAAAAGAACAGTAAATCAAACAACAAGAGATTGTTGGAGGGAAAAAATAGAAAACCTGAATTTTGACAGGGATGGAAACAAACTATGGAAACTAGTGAAAGCCATGAACAATGAAGGACCTAGAAACAAACAAATAACAATTAAACAAGGAAATGCCTTGCTTACAGGAAAAAAAGGCAGCAAATGCACTAATGGAACACTATGCAAATGCAAACCGCATTGATATTACAACCGAACAGAAGAAAGCAATTAAAGACACACAGATACATCATAGAAATACAGAGACAGCAGCAGAATATATGATGGCAAATCTAACAATGGAAGAAATGGAACAGGCAATGAATACCCTAAAAAAGAAGAAATCACCAGGAAAGGATGGAATCACAAATGAAATGCTAATAGGACTAGGCACCAAGGCAAAGAAGAAACTACTAGCAGTCCTAAATTACAGCTGGAAGAGAAGAATAGTCCCACAGGCATGGAAGGAAGCTATACTAATACCAGTCCCAAAGAAAGGAAAAGACCTGGAAGAACCAAATGGCTATCGACCTATCAGTCTACTTAGCTGTGTAGGAAAATTAATGGAACGCATTATCAATGGCAGGCTAACATGGCATCTGGAAGAAAACAAACTCTTAACACCACACCAAGCAGGATTCAGAAAGTACAGATCCACTGAAGATCAAATAACATATATAACCCAGGAAATAGAGGATGCCTTCCAAGAGAAAAAGCACACACTAGATTTAGAAAAAGCATTTGATAAAGTATGGAAGGAAGGACTGAAAGTAAAACTGCAAAAAATGCATGTTTGTGGGAAAATGTATAAATGGATCAGCCACTACCTTGAGAACAGAACTGCCAGGACAAAAGTACAAGGACAAACAAGCAAAATGATGCTGTTGGAGCAAGGTGTCCCCCAAGGAGGAGTTCTTTCACCAACATTATTCCTAGCATATATAAATGACATCACGGAAAAGTTTTCAGCCAGAGTACACACATCCTCCTTTGCAGATGACCTAGCCATATGGACATCTGAAGAATATATTAGTACAGCTAACAGCAGAATACAGCAAGCCTTATTAGCACTAGAGGACTGGTCAAAATCATGGCTAGTGAAGATAAGTGAGGAGAAAACAACATGCACAGTGTTCTCCCTCTCAAATAAAACTCAGCAACCTAAGCTGGTATTGAATGGAAAAATATTGCGCCATGAAGAAAATCCAAACTATCTAGGAGTCACCTTTGATCGTCGCCTGACATGGAAGACACAGGTTGAGAAAAATCGAACAAGAGCAAGGCAGAGAATGGCAATTATAAAAAAGCTTGCTGATACAACGTGAGGAGCAGATGAGAAAGTTATCAAGAAGTTATATACTGGACGGGTGAGGCCAGTACTGGAATATGGCATTGCAGCTTGGGCAACAGCAGCTAAGTCAAACTTTAACAAAATAAGTAGAGTCCAAAACCAAGGAATGCGAATCATAACTGGAAGCCTGAAGACAACGCCTATTAATGAACTAGAAAAGATGACTTGTTTACAACCAATGCAGGACAAGAGATAGCAGAGCCCAGCAACAAGCAGAAAAATTTAGAAGATTGACAGACCACCCTATGTATAACAGGTTTAATGGTTTTGGAAAGGGAAGACTGAAGCGTAGCAACTTTGTAGAAACTGCAAAACGAAAGATTAGGGCAGATCCCATACTTAACATATCAACAGTCAAGCCCATTTACAATGCACACAATTTCCCTGCTTGGAGACAGCAGCAACTGCCTGAGATGATAGAAAACATTCCTGGTATTGAGAAAAAGAACACTGAGAATGAAACAGAAAGAAGAAAAATAATCTTAAATTACATAAAAGAACATTACCCAAGCAGGAATTGGACCCATGCATATACAGATGGATCAGCCAAAAATTCAATAGAAAATGGAGGAGGAGGAATTCTCCTAAATTAAAAAAAATTGGAGTGAAAAAAAAAAAAAAACACAGTCAGTGGAACTGGGAAATTTTCAAGTAACTTCAAAGCGGAGGTGGAGGCTTTGAAAACTGCAGCTGAAATGCTCTTGATGGAGCAAAATAAAGAGAAGCAAATAGCTATCTTCACAGATGCAAAGTCAGCTGTCTCAATACTGAAGAGCAAAAACAGCACAGCACTAGCTGACCTAAGAGCAGTACTCCATGGTCTATGCCACAAATCCAAAAAAGTTGTAATACAGTGGATCCCATCACATTGCAGTATACATGGAAATGAAGAGGCTGACAGACTAGCAAAAGAGGGCGGACGACTACCACAGCCTGACATAGACATAACCTACAATGAGGCAAAGAGGTTTATAGAAAGCACCTATAGAGCCAAATGGGAAACAGAGCATCCAGGCCACCAGAAGGATGATGCATATTACAAACTTGACCGAAGAGAACAAGTATCAATCTTCAGACTTCGCACAGGACATAACAGGCTGAAATACCACTTGTTCAATAAACTAAAGATAGGAGATACCGATGAATGTAATTGTGGAACTGGTAAAATGACAGCTAAACATTTGCTGCAAGAGTGCCCAATATATGCAGAACAGAGAAAGATATTTTGGCCCACACCTGCTTCATTTGAGGACAAGCTCTATGGAGATATCAACAAGCTCAAGTTGACTGCAGCTTACTTTAACTACATTCAGGTTGACATTTAAAGGTGCATGAAGAAGTATTCAAAAGATATTTTGGCCCACACCTGCTTCATTTGAGGACAAGCTCTATGGAGATATCAACAAGCTCAAGTTGACTGCAGCTTACTTTAACTACATTCAGGTTGACATTTAAAGGTGCATGAAGAAGTATTTAGACTGCCACACTTCATACCACAAGCATGTCGGTTACACAAGCCTCCCAGAGGCATGAAATGGAATATTGCTTGGAAAGCAACTCCATTACGTGGAAAGTCCGAATCGAAATCTCACTGTGTGGGCTTCATAAAAGGTGGAAAAAGTTTCCTAGTGGCACAAAATGGAATATTGCTCGGATAGCAAGTCCATTACGTGAAAAGTCCGAATCGAAAGCTCACTATGTGGATGTCATCTGCAGACTGCATTCTTCTGGCTTCCGGAAGAACAGCCTATGGTGAATGGAAGGCCCAATATACGGAAGTGAGGCTAAGCAGCCATGTGCAGGACGTGACGATTCCTTGGGTGAGCCCAGTACCAGAGCGCTGTGTGTTGGCTCTGCAATTATGGAAGCCTCCTTGGATGGCGGGGAATGCCCATGGTCTGCCCCTGCCTTCCCCTGAGGGCTGACCAGGATGCCTTTGGCTGTTCTATATGGGCCAGCTGGGATGGGAGATAACACCACAACAGTGAGAGTCTAACGTCCTAAGAAACCCCCGGGAAGGTTAACCCTGTCAACAAATGCCCGCAGAAGTCGGATGTGTCGGCCTAACGGCGCAAGAACGCAGCTCTGCTGTAAACAGGCACAACGCAATCACGTCCGAAAAAAACAACTCCGGATGAACGCAGAAGAAGAAGAAGAAGAAGAAGAAGAAGAAGAAGAAGAAGAAGAAGAAGAAGAAGAAGAAGAAGAAGAAGAAGAAGAAGAAGAAGAAGAAGAAGAAGAAGAAGAAGAAGAAGAAGAAGAACTAGAAAACATCTTGGACCAAGAAAATGTAAGCGTATGTTGCCTGCAAGAAACTCACCTCAACGAAAATATTGCCTTCAAAATCAGAGGTTACCAGTGTTACCGATCTGACCGAAAGGACAGGCGAAAGCGTGGGAAACTGACCCTTGTAAAAAAAATAACATCACTGCTTCTCAAATTAAAGTTTACATGGAAAGATCTGAGTATCAGACACTTAAACTTAAGACACGCAATACAGACCTTCATCTAATCAATTACTACTGTCCGAGTGACTGACCATAGGCACTAGACACATTACCATTAAAAGAAAAAAAAATGATTGTGTGTGGCGACTTCAACAGCCACTCGCAGAGCTAGGGCTATGATCACATGGAGCAGAGAGGCTAGGCTAGAGAATAGAAGACTGGCAGTATGAGAATAGATTCATCTTGATTAACAAGCTGTCCGACCCACTTACTTTCTACTCGAGATCATGGCACACTACAACTACACCTGACCTGGCTTTTCATTCACCAGACCTGGAGTGGAACATTATACGAATTGTTGGGAAACATATTGGTGGTAGTGACCATCGGCCAGTCTTTCTAACTGTAGAAAATGAGCTTGTAAGTGAAAGCAGCACCCTCTCGATGTGGAACTACAAGAAAGCAGACTGGGCAATGTACAAGCATCGCACCAGCATACTGGTTAGACACCTGAACACTGAGAAAGACATAAATAAAGTAGTTGAAGAGTTTGGGAAATGCATACTACAGGCAGCACGAGAAAAAGTACCAAGAGGAGCCCGTAAACATTATAAACCCTACTGGAGTAGTGAACTGGAACAGTTCCATAATAATGTGGAAGTGTGTAGAAAGCAAGCAGAAGCCAAACCAGCCAAGAGCCCACAATAAATACCAGCACGCGAAAGCCAAATTTCAAAGGGCCAAGCTGCAGGCTTGACGGAAAAGCTGGCAGGAGGAACCAGAGCCTTTGAACTTTGAAAGAGACACAAGGAAATTGTGGAAGCTAATAAAACAACTTAGCGATGTGGGCAACCGGAGAAACTCAAAAATTGCACCACATAAAGACGGGAACATCTTAACAGGAAAGCAAGCTGCTGGCCATTTTCCCGACTCATTCGCACAAGATAACAATATCGACATTAGTCCAGAGAAACAACAAGAGATTCGATAAAAATGGCAACATACAGGACAGAATTAAACAGTACATGAGGCTCTGGAGGCACCTATCACAATCAGCGAACTGGAGCAAGCCATACCAATACTGAAAATGAGAAAGTCACCAGGAGCTGATGATATCTCCAATGAAATGATCAGGAACCTAGGAACAGAGGTCAAAGCAAAGCTGTTGCAGATCTTCAATAATAGCTAGAACTTAGACAGTGTTCCACAAGCCTAGAGAGAAGTAATCATGATACCCCTCCTAAAATCAGGGAAAGATAGTTCCATTGCCTCCAGCTACAGACCAATTAGCCTCAACAGCTGTCTCTGCAAAACAATGGAGCGTATCATCAATCACAGACTGCACTGGTACATTGAAAGTGAAAACATTCTTGTGCCACAGCAAGCTGGCTTTAGGCAGTGCTACTCGACCTAAGATCAGACAACCTAAATATCTCAAGAAATTGAAGATGCATTCCAAGAGAAGAAGCTGGTGCTTGCTGCATGGATAGATCTGAAGAACGCCTTTGACAAAGTCTGGAAAGAAGGTCTGATTAAGAAACTGAGAAACTGCAAAGTCAGTGGAAGAATGTACAAATGGGTGAAAGCATACTTGCACAACAGAAGAGCCCAAGTCCAGACAGACGGACTCAAGAGCAAGAAAGTACCACTGCGCCACGGTGTTCCCAAGGGCGGAGTCTTGTCCTCCACATTTTTTCTAATCTTCATCAATGATCGTGTTGCTAATCTACCGCTTGGAATTAAAGCGGCAATGTATAAGGGGCGTCTCATAAGTCTTTACCCTGACCATGAAGGAGTAGGCGGAGAAAGTTGAAATTTGGCACATTTATAGCTCATTCAATTTGTAATGGGCATTTGAATTATGAATTTCCCTCCTCAACTGGTTTTTCCCGATATGATGCATGGCGCAACACACTCTATTGACCAGATCTGCACATCCAACAGTTTGTCAGAACAATGGAGAAATCAGACGCCAGTACTGTGATAACATTCTTAACGTTTGTTGGATTTAATAAACATAAACTGGCTATTGAACCTTACATTTAAAAAAAATGCAATCCCATTAAATACAACAAGGTCATATACATATATCCATAACTGTACACCATTGACGTGCCAAATACAATATTTGTATCACCAGATATTACACACACACACACACACACACACACACACACACACATATATATATATATATATATATATATATATATATATATATATATATATATATATATATATATATATATATATATATATATATTACATGTACTGCTCCTCTTCTACTGGCAGGTGTGTAATCTGAAAAAAAAAGAACAGTATACACTTCGGTATCTCCACTTCCAGGTTTGTGGATCCCTGTGGCAATCATTCAATGACTATATTTATGTTATTTATTCTTAGTGTTGCCGGTCTCTCTGGCTGAGGGGTTACAACACTTTCTCCGTAATCCCGTTTATCACGCAGAGTCTCGTAGCGGGAGAGAACTGGGACCGGTTCGACCCCCGCTGGTGACTTGCGGGACACTGAGCCGGCCGCTCAGAAAGCAATGGCAAACTACTGAGCGTAATCTTGCCAAGAAATCAATAGACAGCTGAAAGATGCTGCTGTTGACAGCGATGTCCTGTAAAGGATATGCAAAAAAAAAAAAAAAAAAAAATTCTTAGTGTTGATCTGGTCCCGGTATGAGCAGAATATTGGCTCTAGACATCCACTTTAAGGTTCACGGATAAGTTATCTATATTACCTGTCCTTCATGGGTAGAGGAAAATCTTGCAGGTAAATAGCCTTCTGCACTACTCTATCAAGGGCATCACTCAAATTAGGTGCTTCACTCTATCAGGGTGCTTCCCTCAACAAGGTGCTCACCCAACAAGGTGCTAAATTCACAAAGTCAGATCTGGATCTAGCTCTACCTAGCCACTACCTGAAATTTCAGCATCAATCATAAATCTAATGATATCACTATGAACATCAGAAATGAAATGCTATACATTTTCAAGAAACACACGAAGAAAAATACATAAAAGAATTGTGATCATAGGAAAATAAACAGTGGAGGGTAAGGGTCTTGGTGCTCTCAAATAGTTACCCACAACATAACTGGTTGTTCTCCATCCAATCCGTCATTATATGGCGCTCAAGATTTAGACTAGCAGATACACAGTGTCATCTTCTACCATGCCTGTCCTCCAGGGTCTACAGGTTGTGCAATACCTTGATTGATTTGGAATTTGACAACTATTAACAATCTTCTCTTTTGCACATTATTAGTTTCTCTAGATCTTCTTCTCTTTCAAGGAAAACGTCTCATACATTAAGGGTTTTTAAATAAATCCCCCATTGCAATGAGTATTTGGTTATAAACAATGTAAGTACATTATGGTAACCTCTTTTGTATAACCTTCAGGTGAATTCTTTTCTAATCAAAAGTTTCAAGGCTTGTATATTCCCTCCTCTTCACCATCTAAGCAGTAGGCCTTTACCTCCTTTGTCATTATCTTCATTGTTATTACAATCATCATCATCATTCTCATCATTATCATTATATAATTATTATCATCATCATCATTATAATCATCATCTTTCAGGACACACAAATCTATATGCTTGTAACCTGAGTTATATGTAATACAGAGTGGTGTCATTCGGGACACAGAACCCTATGATTGTTACATGAGTGATATACAATAGTGTGGTGTCATGCTTAAGACACAAAACCAGATGATGGTAACATGAGTGTCGGAGTGCACTAAATTATTAATTAGTGTATGGGTTATGCCGAAAATGTTCTCTTCTGATATACAGGATATTACACATCAAAGTTGCCTTCTATTATGAGATTGATTGCTAGCTTATACTCCTTCTTAGCATGTCACTCACTTCTTTCATTCACACTCATTCATCAGAAATCATTCTCATACTATGTAAGAAAAGCAATTATACGTATGTGATTTCCCAATGATAATTTTAAATGTATAACACCATTGACATCACAATAAAGTCTCAATCATTCCACAATCATTCATCAGACACAATCACATCTGTATGGATGATAATTAAGCATATGTATGTGCTTTACAAAGGATAAATTCAAAGATTCAACAACAATTACATTACAATAGAATCTGACTCATTCCACCAGCATTCATCAGAAATTATAATATTTTCCAAGGATTATAATTAGTCATACTGATGTGGTTCACAATCGATATATTCACACCTGTTTAACAATAATGAAATCACACATGAATCACCACAAGCATGCTCCCATCAATTACATAGAATGTTCATTCATCAGAAATCATAATCCTATTGGCATGTATGATAAGTTGGCATTATTGTGTGATTTACAAATGATAAACTCATATATTCACCACCACTGAAATCATAATGGAATTTCACTCATTCCACAATCATTCATCAGACATCATAATCATGTTTGCATGTGTGATGACTAGGCATTATTATATGCTTAACAAATGATAAATCCACATGTTTAACAACAATGAAAATACATTTGACTCACTACATGGGTTCTTTCACCCAACACCCAAAATTATGATACATATATAAATGTATTTACCTCCCATGTGCTCATGTACCTTTCTGTTACACATTGCACTTATTTCTCTTACCAGTGTTGGCACAAATAAAATAGTTTCTTCTTAGTGAACTAAGTATTATTAGCTTCCTAAATCTTAAGTTACTCACCGACTTCTAAATCACTGCTGATTGAGTTTCACTACTTAAGAAATACAATTTACAACCTAGGTCTAATGCTTACACATTAAATAAGTTGTTTAACTAGAAGAAACCTTCCTTGTGGTTTAGCCTTGTGTACCATTTATTCATAAACTACAATGTCTGAATAAAGTACTCAGTCTCTACTAATTAATTTCTTAATTTCTTAAAAGACAACTAACTACCTGATTACAACATCCACTTACCAACTTCTTCTTGGGAAAAGATAACTTACTAACTAATATTTTAAAAAATAGCATTGTGCTTACCTTCATGTTAACCGAATGGCTTGAAAACACTTCGGTGACAGGTTTCCGATGTGATTTGGATTCGGTTTTCCAAATGCGATGTAGGATGATGCTTTCCTCCTTTTCAAGAATAAGTTACCTTGTTTTAGTTTTTTTTTTTTTTGGAAGAAGCTATCACTCCCTGAGATGCATTGGATGTTCTCCTGTTCCGTGCGTGGTTGATGTAAACAGAACGTTTTCCCGCCGGCATGCTGTATTTATTTCAGTTCCGCCCTGCTTACACTTGTGACGTCGCAGCCAAGCCAAAGTCTTCTTTCATCCGCTCGTCGGCGCAATGCCGTTGTTGGTTCGTGTTGTCGTAAAATGAGTTTGTAGGGAGGAGACGCCAGGACTGTGATAAAATTCTTGATGTTACAGGGAAAAATACCTACAGAAATATACAGGGAGATGGAGCCAGTTTTTGAGGAAGTCTGTCCTTCGTATGCTTCTGTAAAAATGTGATGTTTGCCGTTTAAGTGTGGCCGTTCCCAAGTTGCTGATATGCCAAGATCAGGACGACCGTCAGAGTGCAATGATGCATATGCTGCAAAAGTGAAGAAAATCATAGATCAGGATAGGAAAATGACAATTGCAGAGATATCGGGTTCAGCAAAACTGAGTAAGAGTACAGTTTATTTTAGAATTTTGCACAAGACTGAACATGAGAAAAGTGTGTGCCCGCTGCGTCCCGCGCCTGCTGACATGTGAACAGAAACAAACATGGGTTGATTGCAGTTGCCAGTTGCTCAACATGTGGCGACCATGGTGACGGTAGATGAGACTTGGATTCACCATTATGACCCAGAATCCAAAATTTCCAGCATGCAGTGGAAAACCCCGGGTTTGCCAACACATGTCAAGCCAAGAGCACAAAAAATCTGCAAGTATTGTTGCTGACTGTTTTTTTTTTTGGGGGGGGGGGGGGGGAACGTCAAAGGTGTCATATTGAAAGATTACATGCTTCATGGCAACATGGTTAATGGGCAGTACTATGCAGATCTCCTTATCAAACTAATAATTTATGTGACCAGAAAACGAGGGATAGCACGTACGCAAATTCTGCCTTTGCTTCAAGACAACACGCCCTCCCATAAAGCACGGCTTGTGCTGCAAACTGCCAACGATATGAATATTGAAATTCTTCCACATCTACCATATTCTCCAGATTTGGCTCCGTCAGATTTTTAATTTTCCCAAATCTTAAAAAACAGCTGAAAGCAAATCGTTTTGACAGTGACGAAGATGTCATTCTGGATTGTGAAAACTGGTTTAGTCCGAAAAAAGATTGTTTTATTCTAAAGGCCTTTTCAAGGTCCCGCAGAGATGGAAGAAATGCATAAATTCAAGTGGTGGATACATTGAGAAGGAATAAGCACTATGCCAAATTTCAATTTTCTCCGCCTACTTCTTCATGGTCAGGCTAAAGACTAATGAAAAGCGCATTGTACGCTGATGACCTGGTTCTATTGAACACAAATTAACATGCATCAGGGGCCACCAGATCGCAACAAATAACTGTAGATACATTTGTTGCATGGGCAAGTAAATGGTGTGTCAGCATAAACACTGACAAGTGTAGCACCACTCTATTTACCCTCTCTCCAAAACAAAAGGCAGGGATCATCCAGATAAATGGAATACCCCTTAGAGAAGATTTTAAAAAAACCAACATAACTTGGAGTAACATTTGGTGGCTAGATGACATGGAGAAAGCACATCAACAAAGCAGTAGCAAAAGCCAGAAGGAAAATAGCCATCCTGAGAAAACTAAGTGGAACCATATGGGGAGCCAATGGAAAAATTACTTAGCAAAGTTTATCAACAGAGCATACGACCACACCTGGAATACGGGTGACTGTGTGGTGTTCAGCATCAAACATTACACTACAAGGTGCAAAATCAAGCACTTAGTGTCACCACATGAGGGGTGAGATCAACCCCTATAGTGGAGATGGAGAAGATGGGGAGGACACAAGCACTGAGAGAGCGCAGAGATACGACAACATTAATACGAGCAGAAAAGTTCCTCAGCTTGCCAGGCCACCCTATGAAGAACAGATTTGAAAACTTAGCTATGGGGCGGTTGAAAAGAAGCAGTTTTATCCACCAGGCCAAACGACTCTGCAGTGAAACCACCGATCTGCCTACAGTTAGTACCCCCTTGAAAACTATACCGGAGCGAACTCCATCGAAAGATAAATATAGACTATCACTACAAATCCAGACAAAAGTGAGAGGAATATTTGACAAGGAAGAACAGAACCGTGTACAACGCAGAACAGCCGCCCTCAGCTTCCTTGTTGAAGAATACCCAAGGACCTCTGGATCCTAGTCTACACAGATGGGTCAGCACAAAATGCTGTTCGAAATGGAGGAGCGGGAGTGTACATAAATTACCCAAATAATAGTAGGGACACTGCCAGAGCACCAACAGGAAAGTATTGCCATAACAATGATGCTGATATTGAGGCAATCAAGATAGCAACCGAGAAATTACTATAATAAATACCAGCCATGGTACACAACCTGTAGTGCTATTGACAGATGCAAAATCAGTACTCGAGGCGCTCCTGTCTGGGAAATTGCCAGTATTAAGGACACTACTTTCTGAACTTAGCAGTAGCATAAGATCACCATACATTGTGGAATACCTGGAAACGACAGAACTGATCGACTGGCTAAGGAAGAAGTAAAAGAAGAACAGCCTGATGTGCCCGTTACATACCATCAAAAGAAAAGAATGATCAAATCAGTCAGAAAGCCACCAGAACATGCTCAAGACGACTACCACATTATGGACAGACCAGAGCAAGTTATTGTTCTCCGCCTCAGAACAGTACACAATGGATTGCGCAACCACATGTATACAAAATTCAAGATTGGTGAATCAGCATTGTGCACATGTAGATTGGCGTCGCAGACAGCAGAGCACATACTCTAAGACTGCCCAAATTACATGTCTGAGCAAATCTTCTGGCCTAGAGAGACGACCAGGGCGGATTAAGCCATCTTGGTGCCCTAGGCACAAACCCACATGGGTGCCCCCTACTGCCCCGGGCCCCCGATCCTCCACTGACTGCTGGTATGTTCAATATTATGCAAAAAACTAACAAAGAAAAACAGTTGTGAAATGTAAACACTACTATCACTCATATAAAACCTACAATAAGGTATTTCTGTATTAAAATTAATAGTTAATTAATTTTGTAATAATAGTAGACAAAAATACTGTAACTTTTTTGATAGATAAGAAAGTCAGAGAGAGCACACATTTACATTTTAAAGTTATTTTTTCTAGATTTACGTCTGGCAAAGTTTTTGAGTACATCATCAAAGTTAATTTTGCGCAACAAGTCTGTCTCAATCATCAGCAAAGATAAGGAATCAAGCCTTTCTTGTTTCATTGTCGATCTACTTGGATTTTTTGTACGTTTCAACTGAGAAAAAGAGCGCTCAGTTGAACAGTTCGTAACCATTAATGTTAAAAATATGAGCAAGGCGATTTCTACACTTGGAAAAGCACACTCGATGTTGTCTCTATTACTTTGTAGAGTTCTGCATGACTGAACGTGTTGTTGTTAGATTTAGATGCACGAAACTTGTGGCGAATATATGAGTGGAACTGTTGTAGTTCAGTATATAAATTATTGTTCAGATCTTAAGGATAAACATTTATTAGTGCTTCACAACACTGAGATGTTTGTGGTACATCGACCAAACAAGAAAATCGAACTGCTAGATCATTATATACCTGTCCTCGTCTACTCATCTCTGTCTCAAGTTTGTCAACAATGGTGTAGAAAGGAGATATACGAAATTTGTCTCTGGCATTCTGAGATACCTCAGGGGCATCACCATCAATGACCACTGTCTTTCGTTTACGATTACGGGTCAAAGTTGACTTATAATCCACACCTGGTGTTATTACATTTGCAGCTTCTTCAAATCTTTCAAATTCATTCCTAGATTCATGCAAGTGATCTGCTAGTGAAGAATACAAATCAGCACACGTTTTCAAGTTCACGTGCTCATTTTGTAGAGCTTGACTGACCCTGTGAAAATGTTGTAACACTTCTTCCCAAAAGACAAGCATGAAAGCAAATTCTAATTCTTGCATCTTCTTTGCAATGTTTTCTGCTTCTCTTCTGGTGTCCCCCTTCTGTGACTGGTCTTCTTGTAAACATTCTAACGCTTCTATAATCTGAGGATGAGACATTAGAATGGCTTCAGTTGCAACAGCATGTGCTTCCCATCTAGTATCGGAAAGGGACTTTACCAGCTTTTCATTCACATGGCATCCTTTCAGAATCTTCCATCTTTTGGTTGAAGCTGAGAAAAAAGTATAGATCAGTTGCACTGTATGGAAGAAGTTTACTGCCTCTAAACAAGAGTCAACGGCACTTCTGCCTACCAGATGTAGTGAATGGGCAGCACAGGGTATGTATATAGCAAACTCATTGTCTTCTAGAAGTTTTTTCTGCATGCCCTTGTAGCACCCAGACATATTAGCTGTGTTGTCGTAGGACTGACCTCTGCATTTCGAAAAATCAATATTGCAAGCTTCAGGTAAGTACTGCAACACTTGCTTAGCCATACCTTAACCGGCGTGACTTTGCAGCTCCAAGAAAGTCAAAAAGCGCTCAATGGGCTCTCCATCTACCACATATCGAAGAACAACGCTTAACTGATCTATATGTGAAATATCAGGTGTTGAGTCTACTGACAAGCTGAAATAACCGGAAGCCTTTACTTCATCTACAATTACTGCATGGACTTTTTGGGACATAATTTCAATCAGTTCTTCACATATAGTTTTGGATAAATAAGAAGGATTTCCTTTTCCAGAATTTCCATATTTCGCAAACTGATCAAACTGACTGACCAACTCCAGCAACCCTAGATAATTTCCATTTTGTAAAGATCCAAATTTTTCATTTGTCCCTCTAAAAGCCAGACCACGCTTAGCTATAGTACAAATAACCGCTACTGCTCGCCTCAAAAGATGTTCCCAGTAAATGTACTCTTCATTTATTTGCTCTTCTAGCTTTTGTAGTAGACCCGAGCCTTGTCTACGAGCTAGGTATGTTAACATGCAGTCTTTATGAGTAGCGCTTTGTTCATGATTATCAACTTGAATGTTATTTTTCCAGTCACTGAACCCATTTTTATCAGCCAAACTTGTGGAACCTTTAGACGCAAAAAGTTTACAAACAAAGCAGTACACAGATCCTGTGGATGGTGAATACAATAACCATTCTCTCCTGTAGCCTACTGCTCACCATTTGCATTTGTGCCATAAAAGAGTTTTTGAGAACAATATCTTGTTATTTTTCCATCAGCATAAATACAGCATGATTTATCAAAGGGACCATAATGATGCTGACAGTTAGTGGGCCCACAGTCAACCCAGTAAGCCACATCATCAGCCGAGAAGTCAATCCACAGTCCTGGATCTACTCCTTGATTTATTTTATCATCTTCATCTTTATCATCATCTTCAGCAGACTGAAGTGGGTCACCATAAATTTCATTTTCAAGCACAAATGCAGTGTCAAGAGGGTTGATAGTGTCAGTAAAATCATGTTCCAACTGTTGTTTAACCGAAATTAATAATTCGTTAATTTTCTGCTCTTAGCTTTTACAACTGAAACAGTATGCTCTTTTTGTTTAGCTAGTTTTCTCTTTTGTGCACCACTTAACTGAACACGTTTCTTCTTGGGGTCTGAATCTGAAAAAAGTATGTGAAAAGCTGTAAATGAAAAATGAATAAATAATATAATCAATATAAGTGGGTATGCTAAGGTATCATTTTCCCATTATTCATAATTATATTTTTTTAAAACGAAAATGTATTTACATAAATATTAGAAAATTATGCAAAATAAGGCTAAGGAATAATATACTTAGGCCCCTATCAATAATTGCTTTATCAAAATCGATAAAAGCACATTTAAAGCGCAGTAATGAACTCCTTCAACACTAACTACCAATAGACGTTTGTATATATATATATATATATTAGATTTTTTAGAATTAAAAACCCTTAGATGAAAACGAAAACGAAAGTAAAAAGTGTAACCATTAACCTTACCTTCGTCAGATCAAGTTTTGCTGTGTAAGCTAAATTAGTAATATCTACATCAGTAAGTAGTTTATACAAATGTTCGAAAATGCAAAGTAGTTCTAAGCCGTTATGCAAATGTACAGTCATTCAATGACACTTCGACAAATTAGCACTATTCACAATTGTTTTCACTAGCAGACCAAAACGGAAGTGAATTTGTCGCTACGCATTAGTGCGTTACGTAGCACAAACATATCCCAGAAAAGTAAAAAAATAGCACACAAAAAAACCTTGAAGAAAAATAACAAAAAATAGCAAAAAAACAAACAAACTGGGTGGGGGGTATTTTACCCCCGGGTTGTGGGACCAAGGTTAAATAATGTGCTATTCAATATTACATTTGCGATTTGCTTATGCCATGCAATTACGCTACCGGGACAATACACACATTTTTCTTGAGGACTTGTGGTGCCCCCCAAATGCTTGGTGCCCTAGGCACTTGCCTTGTTTGCCTAATGGTTAATCCATCCCTGGAGACGACAGTGGATGATACACTCTATGGACCGCTGAGTGAACTAAAAAAGACAGTTAAGTTCATGCAAGAGACAACATTACAGTTATAGACATTTTTAAGCGAACGAAAGAAGAAGAAATCGACAATGAACTGTATTTTTTGTGGCTGATTTTGTGTTGGCATTCTGGTAGCGGCATTATGCATAGTATACCTGTGCGGGCTGTTGGTTTGTCGAGACTCCTGTCTGTTCCACTTTTCACATGGTACAGACAGGATCAGTTTGTGTGATATTCACTGGCAAAGGAATGGAGCGTGATAGGGAAACACTTTGAAATAAATTGGAACCGCGACTAACTCATTCATTCAGTAGCATGTCATTTGCAGAACCTCTTTCCCATAACAACCTTCCGGAAAACCTCTCGATCATAAGCCAGATGTCCCGCGTCCAATACACCCATCTGGAGATAATCCGCCACATCCTGCACTCATCTTCTCTTTGGCCTTCCTCTTCCTCTCTTCCCAGGCATATACCCCTACATTATTGTTCTCTTCAAACTTTCGTGACGTTTCAAGTGACCAAAATATTTCAATTTTCTTTGTTTTATCGTTTTTAATAGCCAACCTTCTTCAATATTCAGTTCTTGAAGTATTGATGCATTTGTTCCTTTCTTTACCCAAGATATTCTTAGAACTCGTCTATACCATTTATATTCAAAGGCATTTATGCGCTGCTCAGCTTGTTTAGTAAGTGTCCAGGTCTCACAGGCGTATGTTGCAATGGGAAAGATGCATGCTCTTAAAAATCTAATTTTTGTAGTTCTGTCTGTCCCATTCCATAATTTATTCAGTTGTTTTAGTCTTTGAAGAGCAATTGATAGTCGTCGTTTAATTTCTTTCATTGTGTCACCGTTGTTGGTAATCAATGACCCAAGATAATCAAAATTTTCCACCACCTCCAATTTTTCCTCATTAACATATATTTCTTTCTCCATAGTGGTTACTGTTGGACATGGAGGTCTGCCCTTGCCTTGTTAGATGGGTTGCGGTAGTCCTTAATGAGCGTAAGGTTGCACTGCGCATGGGTTCCTGGACTTCTGAACCTTGTACAATTACACTTGGGTTGCCGCAGGGATCTGCCTTGTCCCCAGTGCTCTGTAATGTCTACACCAGCAAAATCGCAGCTATTGAGGCACCACGTGTGGGTAGAATCTTGACATTTGCAGATGATGTGCTGGTGCACAGACAGGGCAGAGACAGAGCCAGTTTGGCGAAAGACTTACAGGTGGCGGTAAACAGGGTGGCGGGGTGGTGCAGGGACGCTGGGGCCATTATAAACCCAGACTAAGCATCGGTTGTGTGGTACTCCTTGGATAACCGGATCGTCAAGGCAGACGTCCCAGGAATTATGTTAAATGGGTGTCCTCTTAGTCGAGAGAGTAAATTGAAGTACTTGGGTATCACCTTTGACAGGTGTTTGTCTTTTAAGGATCATGTGGAGGCTTTGGTGGTGAACTCTGGTAGGGAACTTAATGCATTGAGGGCTATGGCAGCAACCGGGGTAGATTAGAGAATGCTGTACAGGCTCTTTCAGCAGTTAATAATTTATGTCATTGAGCATGGTTTGGGGCTGCTGACAGTATCAAAGAGCCAGCTTGAAAGGCTGAAGCGCATACAGAATGCTGCCATGCGGTTAATCCTGGGGTGCACAAAGGACACACCAATTATATGCATGAGGCATATCCTGGCGCTACCAACAATGACGGATAGGCATAGGGTCCTTCAGGCCAAATGGTACCTGAGAGTTGCCGCAGACAGGGATGACCCGCTGCATGCAGCAATGGATATGGTTATGGGTCATAGACTAAGAAGAGGCAGGTCCTGGATGGCACAGGCAGAACTTTCTATAAGTCAGGTGTGTGATCTAGAGACCATCAATCGTGAAAGAGAGTGGGTGGAAGTTCCGGAAGACATGACCGACTGGCACAATGTAATAATAACACTGGGTCGTGAGAGCAGAGAATTGGCAGCGGGCCGCACTGAGTTTGAAGTGCAACAGCTGATCCAGAGCAACACACATCAAGGTGACATAGTCATCTACACCGATGGGTCAGTGGTGAGAAACAGACGTAGTGGCTGGGGCTTTATTGCAAAGGCTAATGGGCGAGTCTTGAAAAAGGAGAGTCTGGCATATGAGACTACGACCTCCAACAGGAGAATAGAGGTGGAGGCAGTAACAGCGACATTCCGGTGGCTAGAGGAGACTACTGCAACACACGTGGTATTCATTACGGATTCAAAGAGTATGCTTAGCAAGGTGGAGAAAGGAATGTTTCGTGTGAATGGCTCTCGTCGCTTCAGAGGTCACAGATCGTGAGAATTGTATGGATATTTTGCCCTGGCCATGCGGGTGTACGAGGGAATGAACAGGCTGATAAGCTAGCAGGGAAGGCACTTCTTGGTGGAATTTTGCCTACGGACAGGGGGAGGTGGTCGTGCGCTTGTGGGACCAGGTGGAGAAGGCATAGTAACAGATTGAGAACCCATATGTGGAAAGAATGAGATTGCGGGGGATCGGCAGGGGTTCTGGAACACCGATATTTAGGACATCATATAGCTCCCTATTTATATCATCTCTTACATTTCTCATTATATTTTCGGCATACAGGTTAAACAAATAGGGGGACAGCACACATCCTTGACGGACTCCTTGCTTGATGTTAAATCAATCTGATGTCTCGCCATCTATTCTAACCGCTGCTTGTTGGTCTAGATAGAGCATTATTACATGTGGTGGAAAGCCCATATTCCTCATGATTTCCCAAAGTTTCTGATGTTGTACACAGTCAAATGCTTTTGAATAATCCACAAAAAATGAGAATAGGTTTACATTAAATTCTCTGCACTTCTCTATTATTAAACGCATATTGAGAAAGTGATCTCTTGTTCCTCTTCGTTGTCTAAATCCAGCTTGAACCACGTTAATTTCTTCTTCCATTTTATTACGAAGACTTTCCATTATGATTTTTAGTAGAATCTTACTTGCATGACTGATCATGGCAACAGTTCTATAGTTGGTGCATAATTTCAGGTTGCCCTTTTTTTGTATTGGAATGAAGATAGTTCTCTTCCAATCTTTTGGCCATATACCATATTTCCATATTTCTCGGAGACACATGGGAGTCGTCGCTGAGGTTACGAAGTTCGTGCTTTGTGCAACGCTTTCGGCAGCCCACTCCCTTCCCCCAATGATCTTCTTACCATTGAAAGCGGTTTAATTTATAGATATGCTTCACGGATATGTTTCACAGATATGTTTTATAGATTTGCTTCACATATATGCTTCATAGATATGCTTCACATATATGCTTCATAGATATGCTTCACACACACACACACACACATATATATATATATATATATATATATATATATATATATATATATATATACAGATATGATTCATGGATATGTGTCAGAGATTTGCTTTATATACATGCCTGACCGATTCCATTCATACACATGCTTTTTTTTTTAAACAGATGTTTGATTCTTATGTTTTTGAAGATACTTAAGACCCATACATATTGTAGACTTTTATTTTGCAGGACGATGACAGGATACAAATGACGTCGATATTATATCAGTATTTTGTTACGTAACCTAATGAGGTTTTCAAAATGTATTCTTTAATATATTTTCGGCCACTGAAAACGACATATTTAAAAAAATTAATTTAATGTCTTCAACATAAAACAAACGTGCTTACACTGGCCAGAACTAGTTAGGTTAACGCAGAGGGCAGTCAGAAGGTAAAAAGACAGGTGTTCGGTTAGGATATAATGCAAATTTCTAACCGAGCTGGTCCGAGTGCAGATAGCCAGGTGTCGAAGCTGACAGGGAAGGAATAGAAACCCATTGCAATACGGATTAGCCACGTTAAGTGCAAAAGTAGGAGTGGAGTTTCAGAATGGAGTCATTATCAAATCAAACTGTTACACAATTATGTTTTAGCTGGGAGCGGAGTTGAAGATGACCTCTTTTATTAAGCCAAATATCCACAATTCGTGTGCATTCATCACCGTTTACAGCGACAGTTAAGCTCCTGAATTTCACGTGACGGAAATGTTTAAACTGAGAATAGAAGGAATAATGGGGAGTCCCTGGTGCATAAAACTAGACAGTTTTAGAAGTATCCATTCATACGGTCTAAGCTTTAGTAAATCAACCCTAACAAGATAAGGTTCTGAAGCAAGAGGCACCATACCTGAAGGCGCACCCCAGCCAGTACCGTGCGATAGATTTTCGATACAAGTCTTCGAAATGCCGCCCCTTACATGGTTGTTTCTTTAAAAATGCCGCCCTCTTATGAAGCCCCCCATATGGTGACGACTGATGCGGCCGCCTCTCTGTATCATAGCATAGCACGGCCCCAAACCTAGCAATAAGTATGGAAATCACACACGCAATGAAACTATACATATATCAGCAAAGCATTATAATGCCCTCTGTGTAATAAAATCTCAGTAGTAAACCAAAGGAAATGAGAATATAAAGCATCGAAATAATTCGGTCGAATATTGAAGGAGCTAACGGCTGTAACATGTTAACGCCACGTCTTCATTGCGAATATAGAACAAAACATCTTCATTGCGAATTTAGAACACAAAGTCGTCATTGTAAATATAGAACACCACGTCTTCATTGCGAATATAGAACAAAATGTCTTCATTGTGAATATAGGACACAAAGCCTTCATTATGAATATAGAACGTAACGTCTTCATTGCGAATATAAGAGACTCGGTTTTACTTGTAGGGATATCATGACAAGTTAATTTCTTGGTTCACTTAAATATAACCAAGCTGCCTCTAACATAGTTTCACACAAAGTTGAAACTTGACCATGACGGGAAATATAGACAACAGGTGCTAGCCAGAATTAGTCACTGTCGCGCCGAGACAAACACAAAGACAATCGGAGGTAAGAGGACCGGGGACCAACACAAAGAGAAGTTGGTGAAGGTCAGTCACGTAGACTCAAGCTGCACCTGGCTGAATGAGTCATTGTCGAGGCGGAAGAAATCCAGTGAAATGATTGGTGGAGACAGAGAAATAGGCGTGGGGTGAGGTAATTTCGACCAGCGTGGTGAATTTTAGGTGGCAGTCAAGAGAGATGAGTTTTAGGGAGAAGACGTATTTTCAGTGTGGGAATTAAATGGGTCCTTTTATTGACTGAGGTTAGTGTATATTTATTATTAATCTGCTTTTATCAATGGATGATGTTATAAGAAGGATATCCTCTAGAGAGGATCAAAGAGATTGTTCTATGTGATAGGAGAAAAAGAGATATAGATCTAGAGACAGTGTCAGAAGATAGAGGAGATTTTCTTGACTGAGAGAACATAATAAGAAGATCTATGTGAATCTTTCTTAGACAATACTTTTTAATTCCCTATTTTCTCGAAGTCTTCAGGGACGGCCTATGTTTCATAAAATAACTACACTGATCCTTTTCAGAAACAGCCGTTATATGCTGTGTCTGAAAAATCCTTTTCTGAAATATATCTTGTGTTCTGACTCTGGATGATCATGTTCTGAAATAATTCGTATGTTCTGTTTGTGAACGAAACTTTTCTAAAACTATCATTCATGTTTTTATATATGGGTATTAATATATGAATATGTGGATTACATATGAGTTGAGCTGAGTTAAGAACCGACAATCACTGCACTCAGGATATTCCCACACATAATCCGTCCCCTCGTTCAACAGCCAGCGAAGAGTCGTGCTACTAATCGTTCCCACCGCTATTTGATTAAAAGTTCTTCTGGTCTTCCCTCTCAGTTTTGAGATTCTTCCAGAACCCCTCCGATCCCCCGCAATCTCATTCTTTCCACATATGGGTTCTCAATTTGTTCCTCCAACTTCTCCACCTGGTCACACAAGCGCACGACTACCTCCCCCTTATGAAGTAATACTAGGCGGGTATCATCCAGGAAGAAAGGAAACATTGACAAGGCTGTGTGCTCATTTCGTTCTACTGATAGCCACTCAGATAGCGAGGGGACTGGGAACTAAGAGAATGATTAGCCAGGATAACTTCAGGACTGAAGGAGACATAATTTCCCGGGGTGTGAGGCGAACCCGTGAAACAGATTTTTATGTAAAAGCATCAGGCACATAACAAGGCTAGGTTTGACTAACCTGTGCCCTGTGTAATGATCCCTTCTCCCTTCGATGTTTTTCCTCCCCTACCCCAGCTCTTAGGTGAGATAGATATGTGGTTTTTGGTCCATGTTTCCCAGTATTGGTGGTCGTGTTTGGTTGGCTGCACATGTATGCCGACGGTGGTCATGGAGGGACAAAGTCATCAACACAAGATGAAGGGCGCCGCCTTGAACATGTTGAAGGAGTAGTGTCCTATTGTACCATATTTACTTCTCCGATGCCACAACACTACAGCCCAGGAACCAACAGCTAAGTACCATGTCCGTATCTTCTGTATTGTCCTGGACAATAAAAGTACTACCTACCAACTTTACCAACCCAAGTAAGATCTACAACAGAGTATAACAACAACAACAAAACTTTATTTTCTTAGGGTTAAGAATTGGGCACGCAGACCCGTCTTACATTCTGCCCTTCTATCACTCTCTTTCATACATTATATCATTCACCCATCATTCAAGGCTAACTAAAAACGACAACAATATAAAAGATATGCATTATAAAGGCATGGAAAAATTAAAAATCAATACTACACGTCTCAGTAATAGTAATGACTGGTGTGGCAGCACTTGTTATTAGCTATGATGAATATACTGGCCTACCAAAAGGGGGCTGGCTATTACACTAGGGTTTTATTATTATTATTATTATTATTATTATTATTATTATTATTATTATTATTATTTCTATTATTAAGGGGGAAGGTAATCCGTACTGAGATAGTGTTCTAATAATTTGCGATTATATGTACAGGGATTGATGATGTCTTTAATGTCTTGTTGAAGATTGTTCCACAGCTGAGTTGCAGAGTACGTTAAGCTTATTTTGTATAAGTCTATCCTAAGCTTCGGAATGTGTAATATATTTAATCGTTTACTGTGTCTAGCATTATATTTAAACAATGGCCAAAGGTAATTTGGGGCATTCCGATGTAGGATTTTGTGAATTAGTTTGGCCTTATTGAAAAGCAGGCGTTTGCGGAGTGGTAGTAACTGAAGGCGTTTATGCAGGCTAGGATTATAAGTTAAAGGTTTGCTATTAATTAAACTCATGGCCCGTTTCTGGAGTGAGTAAAGTCGCTTGGTGCTTGAATTGGAACAACCGTCCCAGATTGTAGAGCAGTAGTCAAAATGTGTCTGTGTGTGAGAAATATAGAATATTTTCCTGGTGTCCTCATCAAGGAAATTTTTAATTTTGGCGAGTTGGTAGACTTTCTTAGCTGTTTGTTTAATAAGCGCTTGAACGTGGGGATTAAAGGTTAGGTTTCTATCAATGATGAGGCCTAATGTTGTGTGCTCAATTACACTTTCTACTGGCATGTTGTCGATGTGAAGTTGAAGTGATCTGTGTGAATTTAGAGTTTGAAGTCTTTGTCTGGTTGTTAATAACATAGATTTTGTTTAGTGATGTTAATTTGCATGCCGTTTGCATAGCTCCACCTAACTACATTATTTAATTCTTGTTGCAAAGACGCCTCCAGCAAATTACTGCTTTCAGCGTTTGTATACACTGTACAGTCGTCTGCAAATAGATCACAGGACGAAGAAAGATGCAAAGGTAGATCGTTAATAAATATGGCAAATAACAGAGGGCCAAGAATAGAGCCTTGCGGTACTCCAATATTGAAGGTAGTGGTTTGGGACAGAGATGTATTGTATGATACTACTTGCTTTCTGTTTGACAGAAAAGATGTTATTAGCGTCACCACATTAGGACCAATGTTCATTGTCTCTAGGTTTTTAATTAAAATGACATGGTCTATCATATGAAATGATTTTTTGAAATCGATAAACACAGCTCCACCTAGATTGTCGTTATTTATATTATGGTGCCAATTTTCTATCATGTTTGGTAGGGCCGTATGGCAAGAATATTTTGGTCGAAATCCTGATTGACTGTCAACTATAAGCTTGTTGCGATCTAAATACTGTACATCGTAAGACTCACAACTTCAGGAAATTTGCTTTTTGTGCAGTTCGGGGTGTTCCAAGATTACACGTAGAATAGCCTTAGTGTGACATTCTGAACAATATATAGATGTTATGGTGTGAATACAGAGACACGTTTGGTTTAGTGACATTAATGAACTAGAGACTTTATAATGAATATTAGTGAAGATCGTGGAACAGTATTGATTGTAGTGCTGATGTTTAGCGTTATTACATCTTTAATGATGTTCTTGTCATTTGTGTATCTGATACCATATGCCATTCGAACATACACACAGAAACCCTTCTCCATATTATCCCATTACAGTGTTATGATGTTTAACAGGGAGTTGGTTGATTTTCTTGTTGGGTTGAAGTACTTGTTTGAAAACTATTTTATTAACAACATGTGAGAGGAGCCAAGTGTGGCCGGAAAACTATAAGTATCTCAAATTTCCCAGAGTGAGCTTTCTCCTCTTTGAATGCTGTGACGTCCGGGGCTCTACTGGCCCTCTGTTAGGAAACTTCAACTTATGATCATTGTAAGGGAGTCTTATTGAGCTCTTTCAAGTTTTCTTTCATAACTGTTGGCTATTAGAATTTGGGGATTCATCCTCCATTTCTTTGTGACATACCACAACGGAAAACAAATTAGACTTAGAAAACATACCGAATACAGGAAGAGTAAATGCATATTGCTGTAAGAAGCCCATCTCAAAGAAGACATGGCCTTCAAAATCAGCGGCAGCCAATGCTACTTATCCGATTGAATAGATGGCGAAATGATGGCACGGACTCTAGTAAAAAATATTATTATAAGTGGCAGATATTAGCACACACAGGGGATGCCTAGTTTCAGATCCTTAAACTCAAAATAACAAGAACAGATTTCCATGTCATAAACTAACTGACTTAGCACGAGTGCGTGTGAAGACTGTAACAACTATTCACAGACCTGGGACTATGATCACATGCACCAGAAAGAAAAGAAACAAAAGGACTAGCAGAGCTAGAATCAACTCACCTTGATTAACAGGCCAACTAGCCTACATAATGTTTACATTAACAGGCCAACTAGCCTACATAATGTTTACATTAACAGGCCAACTAGCCTACATAATGTTTACATTAACAGGCCAACTAGCCTACATAATGTTTACATTAACAGGCCAACTAGCCTACATAATGTTTACATTAACAGGCCAACTAGCCTACATAATGTTTACATTAACAGGCCAACTAGCCTACATAATGTTTACATTAACAGGCCAACTAGCCTACATAATGTTTACATTAACAGGCCAACTAGCCTACATAATGTTTACTCGAGATCATGGTAAACATCCAATGCATCTCGCCTGGCTCTCCCACTAACTGGACCTGAAGTAAACCATCAGATGAATTGTTAGGAAACAACCCAGACGCAAAGGCCACTGGTCAGTTAGAGAAAGAAGCACCCTCTTGGGGTGGAACTATAGAAAGATGAATGGACAATCTACCAACATCGCACTAGTACATTGGTTAGAAATCTGAATATTGATAAAGATGTAAATAAGAAGTTCTTCAAATACATACTACAGGTAGCACTGGAAAGAATTTCAAGAGGTGATCTTAAGCAATATCAACTCTACTGGAGTAATGATCAAGGGAAACCTACATAGTGATGTTGAAACAACCCGAAAGTAGGTAGACACTAAATCTTTCCAGGCCACGACTAGAAATACCGTATGCAAAGACCACATTTTGAAGGGCCAGGTTATGCAGGCTATGATGAAACCGGGACTGAAAGGAAGGAGTTGTAGAAATTAGTGAAATAACAAGAATGCACATGTACAAACTCAATTATTGCACTCATTCATTCATTCATTCATTCAGTAGCATGTCCTTTGCAGAACCTCGCTCCCATAACAACCTTCCGGAAAACCTCTCGATCATAAGCAAGATGTCCCGCGTCTGATACACCCATCTGGAGATCATCCGCCACATCCTGCACCCATCTTCTCTTTGGCCGTCCTCTTCCTCTCTTCCCAGGCATATACACTTCCATTATTGTTCTCTCCAAACTTTCATGACGTTTCAAGTGATCGAAATATTTCAGTTTTCTTTGTTTTATCATCTTTAATAGCCAACCTTCTTCAATATTCAACTCTTGAAGTATGCACTACCAAAAAAAAAAAAAACGGAAATATGTTAGCAGACAAATAGGCATCCAGCCATTTTTCTGGCTCAGTTAGTAAAGACAACATTGAAATCAGTCCAGAGAAACAGTAAGAGATGCGGAAGAGACTTACTGTGCAGGACGGCATGAAATAATACTGGAGGCAGAGATTACACCAACTGAATTGGAGCTTGCAATGTCAAAACTGAACATGATAAAGTCACCAGGAACCTAAGGTTTATGTGAGGAAGTGATAAAGAAATATGCGTAACAGAGCCAGAATAAAGCTGCTGCAGATCTTAAATAAATGCTGGATCACAGACAGAGTTTCAATGACCTGGAGAGAAACAATCATGATACCTCTCCTAAAACCAGTCAAAGACAATTCCGTTGCCTCTAGCTACAGCACAATTAGCCTTACCAGCTGCCACTGCAAACCAATTGAGAGAACCTTCAAGTGAAATAATTCTTATGCCACAGCAGGCAGGCTGTATCCCTCATACATACATATATATATATATATATATATATATATATATATATATATATATATATATATATATATATCATTGGCACCTTGCCGTCTTGACAGACGATAGTTTGTGCTTTAAAAAGGCATAATAACTTTTAACTATGGCGGTAGCGAGTGTGACTGATAAGGCCAATTTGCGCTGTAAATGTCCGTTCACAGTGGGTGCATGTGAACACGTGGTCATTTCCACCATCATGCACCATCTTACGTCTCAAACGCTTGGTGTGTGACTTTTCTGCAATAATTTTCTCCTTTGACTTTATTCCATTTCTGATATTTGCCCTCCATGCAACACGTTCAGCGGCAACTTGCTCCCAATGTGCATTATCAATGCCTGTATCAATCATGTCCCGCTTACACACATCTTTGTATCGTAGTAGAGGCCGACCCTGAGATCTCTTACCCATCTGTAATTCACCAAAAAAGATATCCTTTGGTATTCTACCATCATCCATCCTCCTAAGATGTCCTATCCATCTAAGTCTACGAAGACTGAGCATGGAATAAACTGTCACACAACCTGATCTTTCCAATACTTCAGTATTTGTGATTTTGTCTTGCCACTTAATACCAAGAATTCTTCGCAGACACCGCATATGAAAGCTGTTTAAGTTGTTCTCTTGGTGTGAGTAAGTTGTCCAGGTTTCACTGCCATAGAGAAGAGTACTAAGGACACAGGCTTGATAGACAAGGACTTTTGTTTTGGCAGTAAGCTTCCTGTTCTCCCAGACTCTTTTTCTTAACCTGTTCATTGTTGTTGCTGCCTTACCAATCCGGATGTTGATTTCCTGATCTAGGGATAATTTGCTATTTACCACTGATCCTAGATATGTAAAATGGTCTACTATCTCTAGTTCGGCGTCGTCAATAAAGATTGATGGTACCCCATGTGCACCTTGTGACATAATCTGTGTCTTCTTTTTGCTAATTGTTAAACCAAATTCAGAACAAGCATTGGAGAATGCAGATAGTAGACATTGCAATTCTTCCTCAGAGTGGGTCGTAACTGCAGCATCATCTGCAAAAAGCAACTCTCTGATCAGTACCCTCCTAATTTTGGTCTTAGCCTTCAATCTCTGAGCATTGTAGAGAGTAGTGTAGTAACGTGGAAAGCCGCCCCTTTTTTGTGGAGGTGGAGGACTATATAAATCAACCATTTATCGATTTCCCACCACAATTTGAAATCTATTTTTAGCATTTATCGATTTTTCCTCCTCAAAGGGCGATAACTCTTTTTTTTTAGTAGGTGGTCAGAGGTGGCGTTGTGAAGAGACTCATCAGAGTGGGCGTGGTCAAGTAATTATAGGTACGACATAAAAAATACAACATGAAACATCAATAAAGAAAACAAACGAGTCAAGTAAGGTACATAATAATGTTAATAAAATATATATATAGAAGGAAAAAAAAAACATAGTAAGTGACCGCTTATAGTTAAGGGTGTGCGATGACGTGCTCAAGTGGTGGTCAAGAGGTGGTCAAGAGGTGGTCAAGTGGTCAAGAGGTGGTCAAGTGACCCCTTAAATTGTATGGGATGGTACGTGTAGTGACGTGGTGATGATCAAGAGGTGGTCAAGTGGTGGTCAGGGTGTGGTCAAGTGGTGGTCAAGAGGTGGTCAAGTGGTCGAGTGGACCACTTAAATTGTCGGGAAAGTAGGTGTAGTGATATGGTGATGATTAAAGGGTGGTAAATTAGTGGTCAAGCGGTGGTCAAGCAGTGGTCAAGTGAGGAAAATTTTAGTGGAAAGTAGTTGTAATGATATGGTGATGATTAAAGGGTGGTAAATTAGTGGTCAAGCAGTGGTCAAGCAGTGGTCAAGTGGTCGAGTGACCACTTAAATTGTCGGGAAAGTAGTTGTAATGATATGGTGATGATTAAAGGGTGGTAAATTAGTGGTCAAGAGGTGGTCAAGCGGTGGTCAAGGGGTGGTCAAGTGGTTAAATGACCCCTTAAATTGTTGGGGAGAGTACGTGTAGTGACGTGGTGATGATCAAGAGGTGGTCAAGTGGTGGTCAGGGTGTGGTCAAGTGGTGGTCAAGATGTGGTCAAGTGGTCGAGTGACCCCTTAAATTGTCAGGGAAAGTGAGTGTAGTAAGTTGGTGATGATCGTGAGGTGGTCAAGTAGTGGCCAAGAGGTGGTCAAGGGGTGGTCAAGTGGTTAAATGACCCCCTAAATTGTATGGGAGGGTACAGTTAGTGATGTGGTGATGATCAAGAGGTGGTCAAGTAGTGGTCAAGGAGTGGTCAAGGGGTGGTCAAGTGGTCAAGTTACCCCTTAAATTGATGGGAAGAGTACGTGTAGTGACACGAAGATGATCAAAATGTAGTCAAATAGTCGTCAAGTGGTGGTCAAGCGGTGGTCAAGTGGTCGAGTGACCACATAAATTGTAGAGGAGAGTAGGTGTAGTGACATGGTGATGATCAAGAGGTGGTCAAGTTGTTAGGTCTAGAGGTTGGGGTGTCTCAGTCATGAAGTATCAAACTGTCTGCTCTGGGAAGGATGTCGCTGATCAGGCGAGTAGGTTCTAATACGTTTATCGCTATTGTCTATAATTGGCGTGGTTGTATAGTAATAATAGTAGAGTTGTTTCGTAGTAATGTTAGTCATCATTATCAAGGTGCATGTTAGGTGATATTTATAACGGTAGTAGTAGTACCAGTAGTAACAATACCAACAATAGTACTAATTATCATCATCATCATGTGTCTTACCAACGGACGTACCACCCACACATTGCGATCTCCAACACCATTGAACAATTCCGAGGTTGACTCACAATATAGAAATCCCCAATTAACGGCATTACCTTCATGAAATGGTGGTACTCATAGTACCAATAGCACCAGTAGTAATAGTCACCAACATCAGCAAGAGACTTATCGCCTGACATTGGTCAGTATGACACTCCATAAACTATGATCTCCGACACCATGGATACAAATAGTAATAATATTGGTAATAGTAGTAGTGGTAGTAGTAGTGGTAGTAGCGGCGGTGGTGGTGGTGGTGGTGGTGGTGGTGGTAATAGTAGGAGTAGTAGAATAGCGAGGGTGCTTGTTGTTTCACTAAGTATTTGTATATCGTATGTAGTATAAAGCTAGTTTGTGTTGTATGCCATGTAAGGTGTTACTGAAATATCTGTATTTTATACTTCTAAGAGGTGATGACGTCATAACCCACCACTCTATCATCTTATTGATAGTGTCTCCAGTGCCACGAAAAAGGCTCATTGTGAGATATCGATCATTTCTCAAAGCGACAGCATCCGGGGTGCATGCCCATTACGAGCAACATCGATACGCCACTTAAAAGGCAACGACAAGACAAAATGGCGTCGAATACAGTGTAACGTACAAAACTTATGAGGTCATCGGTTGTCCATTCCATCATGGTCGACAAATAGGCGCTCACTAACTCACAATAGGCTCACTCAAATAAACATATAGGATGATAAGGCATCGACCCAAATGTGAAAAATGACTGCCAAATACAGAAATAGTTCGTCCACATGTATGCAAACTAGGAAATTTGTTAGTCGAACGGGACATATATTGACCAAGTAGGGAAATTTGAGAGCCATAAATGAAAAATATAATCCAAAGAGAGGAATATCTCATTCCAACTTATAAAAAGAAGGAAAATTCTCAACCAAATGAGAAAAAGTTAGACCAAGTATAGTAACATTGCAACCAAACTTATGAAAGTAGGAAACTTTGTTAACCAAAGCGAAAAAAACCTAGGTCAAGTAGGAAAATCTGTTAGCCAAATGTAAAAAATGTCGGTCAAATACAGAAATAGTTCGTCCACACGTATGCAAACTAGGAAAATGTGTTAGTCGAACAGGATAAAATATTGCCCAAGTAGGGAAATTTGAGAGCCATAAGTGAAAAAATATAATCCAAAGAGATGAATATCTCGTTCCAACTTATAAAAGAATGAAAATCCTCAACCAAATGAGAAAAAGTTAGACCAAGTATAGTAACATCGCAACCAAACTTATGAAAAGTAGGAAACTTTGTTAGCCAAAGCGAAAAAACCTAGGTCAAGTAGGAAAATTTGATAGCCAAATGTAAAAAAAAAAAATTATCACCCAAAGAGAGGAATATCTCGGCCAGACTTATAAAAAAAATAGGAGAACTATGTGCCAAATGGGAAAAAGTTAGGCCAAATACAGAAATATCTCAACCAAACATATAAAAATAGGAAAATTGATAACCAAACGGGAAATATATTGACCAACTAGGGAAATGTGTTACTCAAAGAGGAAAAATAATGACCCAAGTAACGAAATACATCGCTCAAGCTTATGAAAACTACGAAACTTTGTTAGCCAAATGGAAGAAACCTTGGTCAAGTAGGAAAAATCTGTTAACCAATTGTGAAAAATGTCGGCCAAATGCAGAAATAGTTCGGCCACACGTATGCAAACAAGGAAAGGTTGTTAGCCAGATAGGAAAAGTATTAACCAAGTAAGAAAATGTGATACCCAAAGGTGAAAAAATAGCAGACAAAGAGAGAAATATCTCATCCAAACTTATAAAAAGAAGGAAAATTCTCAACCAAATGAGAAAAAGTTAGACCAAATATAGTAACATCTCAACCAAACTTATGAAAAGTAGGAAACTTTGTTAGCCAACGAGAATAAAACCTTGTTCAAGTAGGAAAATCTGTTAGCCAAATGTAAAAAATGTCGGCCAAATACAGAAATACCTCGTCCGCACGTATGCAAACAAGGAAAGGTTGTTAGCTAGATAGGAAAAATATTGCCCAAGTAGGAAAATTTGATAGCCAAATGTAAAAAAAAAATATCACCCAAAGAGAGGAATATCTCGGCCAGACTTATAAAAAGTAGGAGAACTATGTGCCAATGGGAAAAAGTTAGGCCAAATACAGAAATATTTCAACCAAACATATAAAAAATAGGAAAATTGATAACCAAATGGGAAATATATTGACCAACTAGGGAAATGTGTTACTCAAAGAGGAAAAATAATGACCAAGTAACGAAATACATCGCTCAAGCTTATGAAAATTACGAAACTTTGTTAGCCAAATGGAAGAAACCTTGGTCAAGTAGGAAAAATCTGTTAACCAATTGTGAAAAATGTCGGCCAAATGCAGAAATAGTTCGGCCACACGTATGCAAACAAGGAAAGGTTGTTAGCCAGATAGGAAAAGTATTAACCAAGTAAGAAAATGTGATACCCAAAGGTGAAAAAATATCAGACAAAGAGAGAAATATCTCATCCAAACTTATAAAAAGAAGGAAAATTCTCAACCAAATGAGAAAAAGTTAGACCAAATATAGTAACATCTCAACCAAACTTATGAAAAGTAGGAAACTTTGTTAGCCAACGAGAATAAAAACCTAGGTCAAGTAGGAAAATCTGTTAGCCAAATGTAAAAAATGTCGGCCAAATACAGAAATACCTCGTCTGCACTTATTAAAATTAGGAAATATTTGTTAGCCAAATAGTAAAAATATTGCCCAAGTAGGAAAATTTGATAGCCAAATGTAAAAAAAAAATATCACCCAAAGAGAGGAATATCTCGGCCAGAGTTATAAAAAGTAGGAGAACTATTTGCCAAATGGGAAAAAGTTACGCCAAATACAGAAATATCTCAAACAAACATATAAAAAATAGGAAAATTGATAACCAAACGGAACTATATTGACCAACTAGGGACATGTGTTAATCAAAGAGGAAAAATAATGACCAAGTAACGAAATACATCGCTCAAACTTATGAAAACTAGGAAACTTTGTTAGCCAAAGTGAAAAAAACCTTGGTCAAGTAGGAAAATCTGTTAGCCAAATGTGAAAAATGTCGGACAAATGCAGAAATAGTTCGGTCACACATATGCAAACTAGGAAAAGTTGTTAGCCAGATAGGAAAAGTATTGGCCAAGTAGGAAAATTTGAAAGCCAAATGTGAAAAAAAGATCACCCAAAGAGAGAAATATTGCGAACAATGTCGGCCAAATACAGAAATTTCTCAACCAAACTCATGAAAAGTAGGAACAACTTGTTACCCAAATAGAAAAAATATTGGTCAAGTAAAGAAATAGCGTGGTCAAACCTATAAAAACATACCAACATTTGTTAACACAACTTGGCCACTTGTTCTTACAAACTTGCTCGCTGGCTCAAACAATCTGTCCTCTTGCTATTACAATCGGTCGACCTATCCTATCAACTCACACACTTACCATAACAACTGGCCCTTTTCCCCAACAACGTGTCCACCGACTCTCTCATATTAGCGACTCGCCCTATCAACTTACCACTGACTCTAACAACTTCCCCAACAGGGGCTCACAAAATTTCCACTTGTTATTACAAATTGTCGACAGTCTCGCCCAAATTACCACTTACTCTTACAAACTGTCCCAACTGCGCGCACAAAGGTGTCCACTTGTGATTTCACGGCCTCCTCATCACATAGATAAGTAGCCCTTATAAAATACAAATGTATCCCACAAGTCATACAGAAGTGTCCCCCATATTGTCATAAAAAAAATATTTGTGTGTGTAGGTAAGTTCATGTCTTTGGCAGTTCATATTTTGTAAATTCATTTCTTCAGCATAAGATTTGTGTAAGTTCACACCCTCAGCATAAATTTTGTTGTGTAAGTTCATGTCTTCGACAGTTCATGTTTTGCTAAGGCTTAGTTTTAGTGAAAAGGCAGAAGTCTATTGGCTAGAATTTCAACCTGAGTGGTCAAATACTAACACTGCCTGTGGACAGCTATTCTTACCCATGCGCTAAAGTTGAGAAAATGAACTTCCGTTGAATGGAAGCTACCGCAGACTTGACTTATTAAACCCCTCTGGAAGAAGTAGCGGCAGCTTAACCAGGAAAAGATCGAATTAGTTATCCCCCTTAGTCTGGGAATTATGAAAATATATGCTCACACAAGCGATATTACTCATGACGTCATATAAACAAAAATATAAACGATAACAAATGAGGCAGAGCCACAATTGTTATCGTTTATATATTTTTTTATATGACGTCATGAGTAATATCGCTTGTGTGAGCATATATTTTCATAATTCCCAGACTAAGGGGGATAACTAATTCGATCTTTTCCTGGTTAAGCTGCCGCTACTTCTTCCAGAGGGGTTTAATAAGTCAAGTCTGCGGTAGCTTCCATTCAACGGAAGTTCATTTTCTCAACTTTAGCGCATGGGTAAGAATAGCTGTCCACAGGCAGTGTTAGTATTTGACCACTCAGGTTGAAATTCTAGCCAATAGACTTCTGCCTTTTCACTAAAACTAAGCCTTAGCAAAACATGAACTGTCGAAGACATGAACTTACACAACAAAATTTATGCTGAGGGTGTGAACTTACACAAATCTTATGCTGAAGAAATGAATTTACAAAATATGAACTGCCAAAGACATGAACTTACCTACACACACAAATATTTTTTTTATGACAATATGGGGGACACTTCTGTATGACTTGTGGGATACATTTGTATTTTATAAGGGCTACTTATCTATGTGATGAGGAGGCCGTGAAATCACAAGTGGACACCTTTGTGCGCGCAGTTGGGACAGTTTGTAAGAGTAAGTGGTAATTTGGGCGAGACTGTCGACAATTTGTAATAACAAGTGGAAATTTTGTGAGCCCCTGTTGGGGAAGTTGTTAGAGTCAGTGGGTAAGTTGATAGGGCGAGTCGCTAATATGAGAGAGTCGGTGGACACGTTGTTGGGGAAAAGGGCCAGTTGTTATGGTAAGTGTGTGAGTTGATAGGATAGGTCGACCGATTGTAATAGCAAGAGGACAGATTGTTTGAGCCAGCGAGCAAGTTTGTAAGAACAAGTGGCCAAGTTGTGTTAACAAATGTTGGTATGTTTTTATAGGTTTGACCACGCTATTTCTTTACTTGACCAATATTTTTTTCTATTTGGGTAACAAGTTGTTCCTACTTTTCATGAGTTTGGTTGAGAAATTTCTGTATTTGGCCGACATTGTTCGCAATATTTCTCTCTTTGGGTGATCTTTTTTTTCACATTTGGCTTTCAAATTTTCCTACTTGGCCAATACTTTTCCTATCTGGCTAACAACTTTTCCTAGTTTGCATATGTGTGACCGAACTATTTCTGCATTTGTCCGACATTTTTCACATTTGGCTAACAGATTTTCCTACTTGACCAAGGTTTTTTTTCACTTTGGCTAACAAAGTTTCCTAGTTTTCATAAGTTTGAGCGATGTATTTCGTTACTTGGTCATTATTTTTCCTCTTTGATTAACACATGTCCCTAGTTGGTCAATATAGTTCCGTTTGGTTATCAATTTTCCTATTTTTTATATGTTTGTTTGAGATATTTCTGTATTTGGCGTAACTTTTTCCCATTTGGCAAATAGTTCTCCTACTTTTTATAACTCTGGCCGAGATATTCCTCTCTTTGGGTGATATTTTTTTTTTACATTTGGCTATCAAATTTTCCTACTTGGGCAATATTTTTACTATTTGGCTAACAAATATTTCCTAATTTTAATAAGTGCAGACGAGGTATTTCTGTATTTGGCCGACATTTTTTACATTTGGCTAACAGATTTTCCTACTTGACCTAGGTTTTTATTCTCGTTGGCTAACAAAGTTTCCTACTTTTCATAAGTTTGGTTGAGATGTTACTATATTTGGTCTAACTTTTTCTCATTTGGTTGAGAATTTTCCTTCTTTTTATAAGTTTGGATGAGATATTTCTCTCTTTGTCTGATATTTTTTCACCTTTGGGTATCACATTTTCTTACTTGGTTAATACTTTTCCTATCTGGCTAACAACCTTTCCTTGTTTGCATACGTGTGGCCGAACTATTTCTGCATTTGGCCGACATTTTTCACAATTGGTTAACAGATTTTTCCTACTTGACCAAGGTTTCTTCCATTTGGCTAACAAAGTTTCGTAATTTTCATAAGCTTGAGCGATGTATTTCGTTACTTGGTCATTATTTTTCCTCTTTGAGTAACACATTTCCCTAGTTGGTCAATATATTTCCCATTTGGTTATCAATTTTCCTATTTTTTATATGTTTGGTTGAAATATTTCTGTATTTGGCCTAACTTTTTCCCATTTGGCACATAGTTCTCCTACTTTTTATAAGTCTGGCCGAGATATTCCTCTCTTTGGGTGATATTTTTTTTTTACATTTGGCTATCAAATTTTCCTACTTGGGCAATATTTTTCCTATCTAGCTAACAACCTTTCCTTGTTTGCATACGTGCGGACGAGGTATTTCTGTATTTGGCCGACATTTTTTACATTTGGCTAACAGATTTTCCTACTTGAACAAGGTTTTTTATTCTCGTTGGCTAACAAAGTTTCCTACTTTTCATAAGTTTGGTTGAGATGTTACTATATTTGGTCTAACTTTTTCTCATTTGGTTGAGAATTTTCCTTCTTTTTATAAGTTTGGATGAGATATTTCTCTCTTTGTCTGCTATTTTTTCACCTTTGGGTATCACATTTTCTTACTTGGTTAATACTTTTCCTATCTGGCTAACAACCTTTCCTTGTTTGCATACGTGTGGCCGAACTATTTCTGCATTTGGCCGACATTTTTCACAATTGGTTAACAGATTTTTCCTACTTGACCAAGGTTTCTTCCATTTGGCTAACAAAGTTTCGTAGTTTTCATAAGCTTGAGCGATGTATTTCGTTACTTGGTCATTATTTTTCCTCTTTGAGTAACACATTTCCCTAGTTGGTCAATATATTTCCCGTTTGGTTATCAATTTTCCTATTTTTTATATGTTTGGTTGAGATATTTCTGTATTTGGCCTAACTTTTTCCCATTTGGCACATAGTTCTCCTATTTTTTTATAAGTCTGGCCGAGATATTCCTCTCTTTGGGTGATATTTTTTTTTTTTTACATTTGGCTATCAAATTTTCCTACTTGACCTAGGTTTTTTCGCTTTGGCTAACAAAGTTTCCTACTTTTCATAAGTTTGGTTGCGATGTTACTATACTTGGTCTAACTTTTTCTCATTTGGTTGAGGATTTTCATTCTTTTTATAAGTTGGAACGAGATATTCATCTCTTTGGATTATATTTTTTCACTTATGGCTCTCAAATTTCCCTACTTGGGCAATATTTTATCCTGTTCGACTAACACATTTTCCTAGTTTGCATACGTGTGGACGAACTATTTCTGTATTTGACCGACATTTTTTACATTTGGCTAACAGATTTTCCTACTTGACCTAGGTTTTTTCGCTTTGGGTAACAAAGTTTCCTACTTTTCATAAGTTTGGTTGCAATGTTACTATACTTGGTCTAACTTTTTCTCATTTGGTTGAGAATTTTCCTTCTTTTTATAAGTTGGAATGAGATATTCCTCTCTTTGGATTATATTTTTTCATTTATGGCTCTCAAATTTCCCTACTTGGTCAATATATGTCCCGTTCGACTAACAAATTTTCCTAGTTTGCATACATGTGGACGAACTATTTCTGTATTTGGCAGTCATTTTTCACATTTGGGTCGATGCCTTATCATCCTATATGTTTATTTGAGTGAGCCTATTGTGAAGTTAGTGAGCGCCTATTTGTCGACCATGATGGAATGGACAACCGATGACCTCATAAGTTTTGTACGTTACACTGTATTCGACGCCATTTTGTCTTGTCGTTGCCTTTTAAGTGGCGTATCGATGTTTGCTCGTAATGGGCATGCACCCCGGATGCTGTCGCTTTGAGAAATGATCGATATCTCACAATGAGCCTTTTTCGTGGCACTGGAGACACTATCAATAAGATGATAGAGTGGTGGGTTATGACGTCATCACCTCTTAGAAGTATAAAATACAGATATTTCAGTAACACCTTACATGGCATACAACACAAACTAGCTTTATACTACATACGATATACAAATACTTAGTGAAACAACAAGCACCCTCGCTATTCTACTACTCCTACTATTACCACCACCACCACCACCACCGCCGCCGCTACTACTACTACTACTACTACCACTACTACTACCACTACTACTATTACCAATATTATTACTATTTGTATCCATGGTGTCGGAGATCATAGTTTATGGAGTGTCATACTGACCAATGTCAGGCGATAAGTCTCTTGCTGATGTTGGTGACTATTACTACTGGTGCTATTGGTACTATGAGTACCACCATTTCATGAAGGTAATGCCGTTAATTGGGGATTTCTATATTGTGAGTCAACCTCGGAATTGTTCAATGGTGTTGGAGATCGCAATGTGTGGGTGGTACGTCCGTTGGTAAGACACATGATGATGATGATAATTAGTACTATTGTTGGTATTGTTACTACTGGTACTACTACTACCGTTATAAATATCACCTAACATGCACCTTGATAATGATGACTAACATTACTACGAAACAACTCTACTATTATTACTATACAACCACGCCAATTATAGACAATAGCGATAAACGTATTAGAACCTACTCGCCCTGATCAGCGACATCCTTCCCAGAGCAGACAGTTTGATACTTCATGACTGAGACACCCCAACCTCTAGACCTAACAACTTGACCACCTCTTGATCATCACCATGTCACTACACCTACTCTCCTCTACAATTTATGTGGTCACTCGACCACTTGACCACCGCTTGACCACCACTTGACGACTATTTGACTACATTTTGATCATCTTCGTGTCACTACACGTACTCTTCCCATCAATTTAAGGGGTAACTTGACCACTTGACCACCCCTTGACCACTCCTTGACCACTACTTGACCACCTCTTGATCATCACCACATCACTAACTGTACCCTCCCATACAATTTAGGGGGTCATTTAACCACTTGACCACCCCTTGACCACCTCTTGACCACTACTTGACCACCTCACGATCATCACCAACTTACTACACTCACTTTCCCTGACAATTTAAGGGGTCACTCGACCACTTGACCACATCTTGACCACCACTTGACCACACCCTGACCACCACTTGACCACCTCTTGATCATCACCACGTCACTACACGTACTCTCCCCAACAATTTAAGGGGTCATTTAACCACTTGACCACCCCTTGACCACCGCTTGACCACCTCTTGACCACTAATTTACCACCCTTTAATCATCACCATATCATTACAACTACTTTCCCGACAATTTAAGTGGTCACTCGACCACTTGACCACTGCTTGACCACTGCTTGACCACTAATTTACCACCCTTTAATCATCACCATATCATTACAACTACTTTCCACTAAAATTTTCCTCACTTGACCACTGCTTGACCACCGCTTGACCACTAATTTACCACCCTTTAATCATCACCATATCACTACACCTACTTTCCCCGACAATTTAAGTGGTCACTCGACCACTTGACCACCTCTTGACCACCACTTGACCACACCCTGACCACCACTTGACCACCTCTTGATCATCACCACGTCACTACACGTACCATCCCATACAATTTAAGGGGTCACTTGACCACCTCTTGACCACTTGACCACCTCTTGACCACCTCTTGACCACCACTTGAGCACGTCATCGCACACCCTTAACTATAAGCGGTCACTTACTATGTTTTTTTTTTCCTTCTATATATATATTTTATTAACATTATTATGTACCTTACTTGACTCGTTTGTTTTCTTTATTGATGTTTCATGTTGTATTTTTTATGTCGTACCTATAATTACTTGACCACGCCCACTCTGATGAGTCTCTTCACAACGCCACCTCTGACCACCTACTAAAAAAAAGAGTTATCGCCCTTTGAGGAGGAAAATTCGATAAATGCTAAAAATAGATTTCAAATTGTGGTGGGAAATCGATAAATGGTTGATTTATATAGTCCTCCACCTCCACAAAAAAGGGGCGGCTTTCCACGTTACTACACTACTGTAGAGGCCGCCATCTGAGCGTGAGTGAATGTATATACCACCATCCTGATCATGAAATGCATATTTCAGTAGAAGTGAAAAGTATATTCCAAAGAGGGTGGGAGCTAGTACACAACCTTGCTTAACTCCACTCTTGATTTCAAATTCTTCAGAAGTTGCACCATCAAACTTGATTATACCCTTCATGCCTGTGTGGAACGATTCCACAATGGACAGAAGAGTTGGTGGGCAGCCAATCTTCTTTAGTGCCTTGAACAGACCCTCACGACTGACCAAATCAAATGCCTTTGTGAGGTCGATGAAGGCAATAAACAGTGGTTGATTCTGTTCACGGCATTTTTCTTGCATTTGTCGCAATGAGAATATCATATCAGTGGTAGACCGGTTCTGTCGAAAGCCACACTGTGATTCGGGGTAGACTTGATCTCCTAGGACTTGAAGTCTGCGCAGAACAATTCTGGCAAATACTTTTCCAACAATACACAGAAGTGAGATACCCCTATAGTTGTTGCAGTCGCTCCGATCGCCCTTGTTCTTGTACAGTGTTATGATGCTTGAATCTTTGAAATCCTGTGGGACTTGTCCTTCACGCCAGCATAGCTCTATTAGCTGGTGGATCTGTATAGTGAGTGTGTCTTGCCCACTCCTGATAACCTCTATTGGAATCCCATCCTTACCTGGAGCCTTGCCAGATGCAAGTTCATTTATAGCACACTTAACTTCTGTTATGGTGGGAAGTGTGTCCAGGTGGTCAAGAGTTGGTAGAGCCTCTATGGCGTTGAGGGCATCATCCGCTAGTTTGGTCTCACTTGAATAAAGCTCCAAATAGTGCTCTACCCATCTGTCCATCTGCTGTTTCTTATCAGTGATGATTTCTCCAGTCAAGGTTTTCAATGGTGCACTTCTTTTGATCACTGGACCGCAGGCTTTCTTTATTCCTTCATACATGCTTCTTATGTCTCCCTTATCACTTGCGATTTGAATGGACTCACATAACTTGATCCAATAATCATTTGCACACTGCCTGGCAGCCTTTTGCACATCCTTCCTAGCTTGCCTAAGCTCACTCAGAGTGTTACGCGTTGGTCTTTCCTTGTTTCTTATGAGAGCTTTCTTCTTCTTATCAATCAAGGGCTGCAGAGTCTCGCTGTTGGCCGCAAACCAGTCCTGCCTCTTATGATCCACAGTGCCGTAAACCCCTACGGCAGTTTTATAAAGAGTTTCCTTAATTTGACCCCACTTTTCATTTACTGTACAATTTTCTGGTGTATCAGTGAAAGCGTCTTCAAGTTGCTGTTGAAACTGAAAGCACTTTTCAGGATCATGAGTGTTAATAATATTAATCCTGAGGCTAGATTTGTGTTTAGCTGTGTAGATTCTCTTTGGTCTCAGTCTAACCCTTGCAACAACCAAAGAATGATCCGTATCACAGTCAGCACTGTGGTAACTACGAGTCAATGATATATGGTTCAGATGTTGTCTCCGTGTGATGATGAAGTCCAGCTGGTGCCAATGGCCGGATCTTGGATGTTTCCATGTGACCTTATGCATCTCTTTTGTTTTAAAAAAGGAGTTTGTAATACATAGGTCATTACTGGTGCAATGCTCCAGCAGCCTTTGCCCATTTCCATTCATGCGACCGATGTTGTATTTTCCAAGGCACACTGGCCATGAACTCGAGTCCTTGCCCACACGAGCATTGAAATCACCGAGCATATAAATGTAGTCAGATTTTGGAACTGCCTTGATCACGGAGTCTAACTCCTCATAGAACGAATCCTTCACATCATCAGAGGAATCGAGTGTCGGTGCATATGCAGTAATAATGGTGGCAAACCCACAAGAGGTTGCCAAGCGCAGGGATAATAGTCTTTCATTTCCTCCTGCTGGAATTTCAATCATTCCCAGTAGCGAATTCTTCACTGCAAAGCCCACACCGTGTTGCCTTTTTTCTGCCTGCCCTCTACCCTTCCAGAAAAAGGTGTAGTTGTTTTCCCTGAGTGACCCTTCCTCAGCGAGGCGAGTCTCCTGCAGGCCAGCAATATCAATGTTTAGACGATTGAGTTCGGCATCAGTCACAGCCGTTTTTCTCACATCGTCAATATTGGTCAAGTCAGTGGAAAATCCTGGACACATGGTTCTCACGTTCCAGGTTGCAAGCCGTAGCTTGAGGTTTCTATTTTCATTTTTGTTTGTACCTGGTGCAAATTGGTTTTACAGCCTGCGATTCAGATTTTGTCCTAGCCCCAAGCACCCATTGAAGCAGGCAGGCTGTGGCGGATCAGCACCCAATTGGCTGGGGGCTGCCCAGCTTGAGGCGGGCGGTAGCTGATCAGTGACACCTATAGGTGTCTCCCACCGTCAGAGGCAACGCGTGGCGCCCCATGCCTACGCCAACTGACAAGGACTTATAACCCGTAACAGTTGCCTCTCGCTTTGATTCCGAGACCAGTTAAGACCAGGGATGGAGTTATTGCCTCTCCATAGCACAAAGCCTGGGCTAAAATATAGAGATCATGTGTTGCCCATGCAGCGTGATCCCTCTCTCGGCCTGCCTAGTTTACTCCAGAGGAAAGGTAACACCCCTACATCTGGAACAAGACAAGCTGCAGAAGCTGCCGGATCAGCAAAGCAATGCTCTAACTGTCCGCCTGTCGGAGCTTCGATCCTAGACCAGTCGCCAACCAAGGCTTAGGGCCTGGTCTGCCCTGCCATGACATTTTGTCTTTAGCTTGCATTTCCTCGCACCAGGGTAAGGCTTGTACCCTCCCAATTGCGCTCTTCCGCCCGAAGCCGTTGGCACAATGTGGGGTGTCAGGTTTGGTAAGCGCCGCCCAACATTCAGCGCTAACAGAAACCAGGTAGTACCGTCTACTGTTATACGGTAGCTCAGTCATATCTGACTAAGACCTGACTGATATATATATATATATATATATATATATATATATATATATATATATATATATATATATATATATATATATATATCATGTGCCATGCCGGAAAGCGTGGGCGGTTATGACTCGACATTTCACTCGATCACCAGAGTCGTGGATCAGCTCAGCGCTTCTGCCTCGTCCATGCCATGTGGCCAAGCCATCCAGGTATTTTCCTCTCGGTCTTCCTCTTGGTCTGTTCCCTTCGATCTTGCCAGTTGTCACTAAGATCTCCAATCCATTTCTTCTCATAACATATCCAACATATTTTTACTGTCTACGTCTAATTTCTCTAATTAATTTACGAGTTTCATTTGTCTCCTGTAGTACTTGGTCATTGGTTTTTCTATCTATCCATGGTATTATTTGCATTTTCCTCAGAGAGAGAGAGAGAGAGAGAGAGAGAGAGAGAGAGAGAGAGAGAGGTGATAGGCAGACAGACAAACAAACATACAGAGAGAGGGAGAGAGAAAGAGAGAGAGAGAGAGAGAGAGAGAGAGAGAGAGAGAGAGAGAGAGAGAGAGAGAGAGAGAGAGAGAGAGAGAGTTGTGTGAACGATTAACATGTTTATTAATTATGCCATTTTTTTTAACTGTTGGATCTGCCCTTAAGTCTCACCAGTCTATTTGTCAACCTCTCGTCTTTCTTCACGCACCAACATAGAACAAACACACACCTTTGTCTGTGCATACCAGCATACCATGGAATCACCAGACACACAGCTCTCTCTCTCTCTCTACTCTCACTCTCACTCTCTCTCTCTCTCTCTTTCACATTAAAACCTCTCTCTCTCTCTCTCTCTGTCACATTAAAACCTTCTCTCTCTCTCTCTCTCTCTCTCTCTCTCTCTCTCTCTTTCACATTAAAACCTCTCTCTCTCTCTCTCTCTCTCTCTCTGTCACATTAAAACCTCCTCTCTCTCTCTCTCTCTCTCTCTCTCTCTCTCTCTCTCTCTCTCTCTATCTATCTCTCTCCTCCCCCTCTCTCTTTCACGTTAAACCTCCATCAACCATGAGGGCATGTCCATCAAAACCTATTAAATCTGTTAGGAACCATATTTGCCCAGCCTGAACTTACTAAGAATAGAGTAGAAAACAAACAACACCACACTGTAAACCAGAATTGTTAGCAAAAATACAGCAAAGCTAATAAACAGACATAGCTTGTGACCTCGTTAAAACTAAGACAATGCTGCAACTGTCTGCGGTACGTTTATTTGTTGCATCTCCGCTAGACTGTCTCTCGCTGTAAGTCTCATGCACCACAACAATGAAGACGTCATGGAAAAGCAATTATGGCTGTTCTTTTCAAGCAGCTGTTGGGTTATGTCAGGTGTTGGGTCGTGCTTTATTCGCCCCTGTACACAGTTCTGTCATAGACAGCTCGTCTCTGTGTCTATGCGGCCTTTAACATACACAAGTTCATCTTAAACAATGTTTGTTTCTGTTTTACCTGCTCCGTGATAGCAGTCAGACCCTCTGCTGAAGAACGTTGTTTATTCTAGACAACGATAACATACTTGGAATATAAATCTACAATCTGCATTCCCAGAGTGCTTTGTTCTTTCCTGAGTAAATGAAACCTGAGCGGGAAAATTCAGGACAAAACTATAATTTACAAAATCGTGTAGAAGACCAAAACTCATCAACAAGAACATTGGGAAGAGTGCAGAAGAAAAAAACGTTCACCGTGTAAAAATAGAGATGCTGTCTCTTTGCCAGTTTGCGTCAGGGTTTCTATTCTGGTGCTGCATGTGCAACTTAACCGACTTCATCAATTGGTTACCTGTCTACTTTCACTCTATGAATACGTTCAACAATACCAGCGACCACAGCAACCGAATACGGAGATAAACATGTGCATGCAGTCAGTGGGTCATGATACAGAGCTTGTCCAAACCCACCTCACCACCCAGTTGCGATGCAAGAAACAAGCGGTAGCACTATAGTTTCAGCTATTTGTATGGCTAGGACATGGGTCACCAAACTACGGCCCGCGGGCCGGATCTGGGGTGCGACGTCAGTTCATCAAGCCCGCCGACGGTACTGGAATTTGTTTGACAAAGCGTATGGAACACTTTAAAATTGATACAATTTAAATTTAAATATTATGTTTAGATTACTTGGAGATCTTCACACGTGCGGAGACCTCCTGTCTGCTATGTGCCTTAAATTTACTATTTTCAATTTTCAATTATTGTATCTAGATTTTCTTGTTTATCGTAATGTTTGCTTTATTCGCGCCATCCTAAGTCCTTCCCTGGTTCGTGGTAGTTTCACCTACGCTCTGACGTTACCATGGTATCCATGGCAATACACAAAAACACGCATCTTTCCCACTTCCAGATGCGCCCGGCTTTCAACACAAGTCCGAGGTTCCAGGAATATTTACTTCTTTTTGCCTGTCATCCGTTTTATAGGTATGTAGCAATTATTTCTGTTTGCTTTACAGTGATAGGTAAGTGAACTACAAGCGTGAATAGAGGCAATAAAGTAGCAACTATGGCATAAAAATGCCAAAGAACAATGGTTCTCAACTGATGGGAAATCCAGGGGGGAATTTTAGGGTTTCCGGGTCGTGGGGGGGGGGGGGGGGAGAGAGAGAGAATTAACATTATTTCAAAATTGCATTAATATAAGAACCAGTTACTTGATATTGTGTTTTATCTAAATTTTACGGTTATGTACTTCTCGCCCTAATGAAATTCGTTTTATAACGTAAGTAGACCCGCAAATCACCTTTTATGTAGATGTCTGAACTTGGTCTAGTATGTGTTATTAAATTTAGCTTCCATTTTTATGTATACTGTGTAAGGGTAGGGGGGGGGGGGGATTTATATGAAGGAAATTCGAAAGGGGGGTAATGACGTTCTGAACATAGGATAAAGGGGGGGGGGGGGGGCTTGGACCAAAACAGGTTGAGAACCACTTCCATAGAAGCATCGTGTTATTATGAAAATATCCTCAGTTCAGAAAAATTCTCCGGTCAAGGTGTTAATCGAGCTGGTCTTTATTCCAATTATTCTTCTTCTTTCGAACGCTTGAAATATATCTATATCTGCAATGTTGTCTCTTGTACTGTGTCAGGTCTTAGTCAGATATGACTGAGCTACCGTATAACAGTAGACGGTACTACCTGCGGCGTTTACCAAACCCGACACCCCACATTGTGCCAACGGCTTCGGGCGGAAGAGCGCAGTTGGGAGGGTACAAGCCTTACCCTGGTGCGAGGAAATGCAAGCTAAAGACAAAATGTCATGGCAGGGCAGATCAGGCCCTAAGACCTGGTTGGCGGCTGGTCTAGGATCGAAGGTGCGACAGGCGGACAGTTAGAACATTGCTTTGCTGATCCGGCAGCTTCTGCAGCTTGTCTTGTTCCAGATGTAGGCGTGTTACCTTTCCTCTGGAGTGAATTAGGCAGGCCGTGAGAGGGATCATGCTGCACGGGCAATACATGATCTCTATATTTTAGCCCAGGCTTTGGGCTATGGAGAGACAATAACTCCATCGTGGTCTTAACTGGTCTCGGAATCAAAGCGAGAGGCAACTGTTACGGGTTATAAGTCCCTGTCAATTGGCGTATACATGTGGCGCCACGCGTTGCCTCTGAAGGTGGGAGACGCCTACAGGTCTCACTGATCAGCTACCGCCCGCCTCAAGCTGGGCAGCCCCCGGCCAATTGGGTGCTGATCCGCCAAAGCCTGCCTGCTTCAATGGGTGCTTGGGACTTGGACAAAATCTGATTCACATACTGTAAAACCAATGCACCAGGTACAAATAAAAATAAAAATAGAAACCTCAAGCTACGGCTTGCAACCTGGAACGTGAGAACCATGTGTCCAGGATTTTCCACTGACTTGACCAATATTGACGATGTGAGAAAAACGGCTGTGATTGATGCCGAACTCAATCGTCTTAACATTGATATTGCTGGCCTGCAGGAGACTCGCCTCGCTGAGGAACGGTCACTCAGGGAAACCAATTACACCTTTTTTGGAAGGGTAGAGGGCAGGCAGAAAAAAGGCAACACGGTGTGGGCTTTGCAGTGAAGAATTCGCTACTGGGAATGATTGAAATTCCAGCAGGAGGAAATGAAAGACTATTATCCTGCGCTTGGCAACCTCTTGTGGTTTTGCCACCATTATTACTGCATATGCACCGACACTCGATTCCTCTGATGATGTGAAGGATTCGTTCTATGAGGAGTTAGACTCCGTGATGAAGGCAGTTCCAAAATCTGACTACATCTATATGCTCGGTGATTTCAATGCTCGTGTGGGCAAGGACTAGAGTTCATGGCCAGTGTGCCTTGGAAAATACAACATCGGACGCATGAATGAAAATGGGCAAAGGCTGCTGGAGCATTGCACCAGTAATGACCTATATATTACAAACTCCTTTTTTAAAACAAAAGAGATGCATATGGAAACATCCAAGATCCGGCCATTGGCACCAGCTGGACTTCATCATCACACGGAGACAACATCTGAACCATATATCATTGACTCGAAGTTACCACAGTGCTGACTGTGATACGGATCATTCTTTGGTTGTTGCAAGGGTTAGACTGAGACCAAAGAGAATCTACACAGCTAAACACAAATCTAGCCCCAGGATTAATATTATTAACACTCACGATCCTGAAAAGTGCTTTCAGTTTCAACAGCAACTTGAAGACGCTTTCACTGATACACCAGAAAATTGTACAGTAAATGAAAAGTGAGGTCAACTTAAGGAAACTCTTTATAAAACTGCCGTAGGGGTTTACGGCACTGTGGATCATAAGAGGCAGGACTGGTTTGCGGCAAACAGCGAGACTCTGCAGCCCTTGATTGATAAGAAGAAGATAGCTCTCTTAAGAAACAAGGAAAGACCAACGCGTAACACTCTGAGTGAGCTAAGGCAAGCTAGAAAGGATGTGCAAAAGGCTGCCAGGCAGTGTGCAAATGATTATTGGATCAGTTATGTGAGTCCATTCAAATCGCAAGTGATAAGGGAAACATAAGAAGCATGTATGAAGGAATAAAGAAAGCCTGTGGTCCAGTGATCAAAAGAAGTGCACCATTGAAAACCTTGACTGGAGAAATCATCACTGATAAGAAACAGCAGATGGACAGATGGGTAGAGCACTATTTGGAGCTTTACTCAAGTGAGACCAAACTAGCGGATGATGCCCTCAACGCCATAGAGGCTCTACCAACTCTTGACCACCTGGACACACTTCCCACCATAACAGAAGTTAAGTGTGCTATAAATGAACTTGCATCTGGCAAGGCTCCAGGTAAGGATGGGATTCCAATAGAGGTTATCAGGAGTGGGCAAGACACACTCACTCTACAGATCCACCAGCTAATAGAGCTATGCTGGCGAGAAGGACAAGTCCCACAGGATTTCAAAGATTCAAGCATCATAACACTGTACAAGAACAAGGGCGATCGGAGCGACTGCAACAACTATAGGGGTATCTCACTTCTGTGTATTGTTGGAAAAGTATTTGCCAGAATTGTTCTGCGCAGACTTCAAGTCCTAGGAGATCAAGTCTACCCCGAATCACAGTGTGGCTTTCGACAGAACCGGTCTACCATTGATATGATATTCTCATTGCGACAAATGCAAGAAAAATGCAGGGAACAAACTCAACCACTGTTTATTGCTTTCATCGACCTCACAAAGGCATTTGATTTAGTCAGTCGTGAGGGTCTGTTCAAGGCACTAAAGAAGATTGGCTGCCCACCAACTCTTCTGTCCATTGTGGAATCGTTCCACACAGGCATGAAGGGTATAATCAAGTTTGATGGTGCAACTTCTGAAGAGTTTGAAATCAAGAGTGGAGTTAAGCAAGGTTGTGTACTAGCTCCCACCCTCTTTGGAATATACTTTTCATTTCTACTGAAATATGCCTTTCGTGATCAGGATGATGGTATATACATTCACTCACGCTCAGATGGCGGCCTCTACAATGCTCAGATATTGAAGGCCAAGACCAAAATTAGGAGGGTACTGATCAGAGAGTTGCTTTTTGCAGATGATGCTGCAGTTACGACCCACTCTGAGGAAGAATTGCAATGTCTACTATCTGCATTCTCCAATGCTTGTTCTGAATTTGGTTTAACAATTAGCAAAAAGAAGACACAGATTATGTCACAAGGTGCACATGGGGTACCATCAATCTTTATTGACGACGCCGAACTAGAGATGTAGACCATTTTACATATCTAGGATCAGTGGTAAATAGCAAATTATCCCTAGATCAGGAAATCAACATCCGGATTGGTAAGGCAGCAACAACAATGAACAGGTTAAGAAAAAGAGTCTGGGAGAACAGGAAGCTTACTGCCAAAACAAAAGTCCTTGTCTACCAAGCCTGTGTCCTTAGTACTCTTCTTTATGGCAGGGAAACCTGGACAACTTACTCACACCAAGAGAAAATCTAAACCGCTTTCATGTGCGGTGTCTGCGAAGAATTCTTGGTATTAAGAGGCAAGACAAATTCACAAATAATGAAGTATTGGAAAGATCAGGTTGTGTGACGGTTTATTCCATGCTCAGTCTTCGTAGACTTAGATGGATAGGACATCTTAGGAGGATGGATGATGGTAGAATACCAAAGGACATCTTTTTTGGTGAATTACAGATGGGTAAGAGATCTCAGGGTCGGCCTCTACTACGATACAAAGATGTGTGTAAGCGGGACATGATTGATACAGGCATTGATAATGCACATTGGGAGCAAGTCGCCGCTGAACGTGTTGCATGGAGGGCAAACATCAGAAATGGAATAAAGACAAAAGAGAAAATTATTGCAGATAAGTCAGACACCGAGCGTGTGAGACGTAAGATGGTGCATGATGGTGGAAATGACCACGTGTTCACATGCACCCACTGTGAACGGACATTTACAGCGCAAATTGGCCTTAACAGTCACATTCTCTACCGCCATAGGCAAAAGTTATTATACCTTTTTAAAGCACAAACTATCGTCTGTCAAGACGGCAAGGTGCCATTGTATGTATGTCTCGTGTGTGAATTTAACTGTCTTTTTCAGTTCACACAGTGGTCCATAGAGTTTATCTTCCACTGTCGTCTCTCTAGGCCAGAAGGTTTGCCTAGATATGTTATATTTTGGGCAGTCTTGGAGTATGTGCTGTGCTGTCTGCGAGGCCAATCCACATGTGCACATGGCTGTTTAACCAATCTTGAATTTTGTATACATGCGGTTGCGTAATCTATTGTGTCCTGTTCTGAGGCGCAGAATAATGACTTGTTCTCGTCTGTCCATAACGTGGTAGTCATATTGGGCAGGTATTTGTGGCTTTCTGACTGATTTGATCATTCTTTTTTTTTTGGTGGTATGTAACGGGCACATCAGGCTGTTCTTCTTTGGCTCCTTCCTTAGCCAATTGATCAGCTCAGTCGTTCCCGGGTACTTCACAGTGGGATGGTATCCACTGTATGGTGACCTTATGCTGACTGCTAAGGTCAGAAAGTAGTGTCCTTAGTACTGGCAATTTGCCAGACAGAATCGCCTCGAGTACTGATTTTGCATCTGTCAATAGCACCACAGGGTGTGTACCCTTGCTGGTATTTAGTAATTTCTCTGTTGCTATCTTGATTGCCTCAATTTCAGCATCATAGTTATGGCAGTACTTTTCAGTCGGTACTCTGGCTGTATCCCTAGTATTATTTGGGTATTCTATGTACACTCCCGCTCCTCCATTTCGAACAGCATTTTGTGCCGACCCATCTGTGTAGACTCTGATCCAGAGGTCCTGTGTGTATTCTTCATCAAGGAAGCTGAGAGCGGCTGTTCTGCGCTGCACACTGTTCTGTTCTTCCTTGTCAAATATGCCTCTCACTTTTGTCTGGATTTGTAATGATAGTCTATGCTCATCTTTCCATGGAGTTCGCTCTGGAATAGTTGTTAGGGGGATACCAACTGTGGGCAGATCGGTGGTTTCTCTGCAGAGTCGTTTGGCCTGGTGGATAAAACTACTTCTTTTCAACCGCCCCATAACTAGGTTTTCAAATCGGTTCTTCATAGGGTGGCCTGGCAAGCTGAGGAACTTTTCTGCGTGTATTAGCGTTTTCGTATCTCTGCGCTAACTTAGTGCTTGTGTCCTCCCCATCTTCTCCATTTCCACTATAGGGGTTGATCTCATCCCTCCTGTTGTGACTCTAAGTGCTTGATTTTGCACCTTTTCCAGCTCTTGTAGTGTGGTTTTTTATGCTGAACACCACGCAGTTGACCCATATTCCAGGTGTGGTCGTATGCTCTGTTGGTAAACTTTGCTAAGTATTTTCCCACTGGCTCCCCATGTGGTTCCACTTAGCTTTCTCAGTATGGCTATTTTCCTTCTGGCTTTTGCTACTGCTTTGATGATGTGCTTTCTCCATGTCAGCCTGCCATCAAATGTTACTCCAAGGTATGTTGGTTCTTTATCTTCTCTTAGGGGTGTTCCATTTATCTGGATGATTTCTGCCTTTTGTTTTGAAGAGAGGGTAAATAGAGTGGTGCTGCACTTGTCAGTGTTTATGCTGACACATCATCTATTTGCCCATGCAGCAAATGTATCTACAGCTCTTTGTAGTAATTTGGTGGCCACTGATGCATGTTCATTTGTGCTCCATAAAACCAGGTCATCGGCGTACATTGCCGCTTTAATTCCATACGATAGATTAGCAACAAGATCATTGATGAAAATTAGAAAATGTGTTGGGGACAAGACTCCGCCCTGGGGAACGTCGTGACGCAGAAGTACTTTCTTGCTCTTGAGTCCGTCTATCTGTACTCGGGCTCTTCTGTTGTGCAAGTATGCTTTCACCCATTTGTACATTCTTCCATTGACTTTTCAGTTTCTCAGTTTCTTCATCAGACCTTCTTTCCAGACTTTGTCAAAGGCGTTCTTCAGATCTATCCATGCCGCAAGCACCAGCTTCTTCTCTTGGAATGCATCCTCAATTTCTTGAGAGAGGTAGGTTGTTTGATTTTCCGTAGAGTAGCACTGCCTAAAGCCAGCCTGCTGTGGCACAAGGATATTTTTACTTTCAATGTACCACTGTAGTCTGTGATTGATGATGCGCTCCAGTGTTTTGCAGAGACAGCTGGTGAGGCTAATTGATCTGTAGCTAGAGGCAATGGAACCATCTTTCCCTGAGTTTATGAGGGGTATCATGATTGCTTCTCTCCAGGCTTGTGGAACACTGCCTAAGGTCCAGCTGTTATTGAAGATCTGCAACAGCTTTGCTTTGGTCTCTGTTCCTAGGTTCCTAATCATTTCATTGGAGATACCATCAGCTTCTGGTGACTTTCTCATTTTCAGCTTTGATATGACTAGCTCCAGTTCGCTGATTGCGATGGGTGCCTCCAGAACCTCATGTACTATTTCCTTCTGTCCTGTATGTTGTCGTTTCTCTCTAATCTCTTGTTGTTTCTCTGGACTAATTTTGATATTGTTATCTTGTGCGAATGAGTGCGCAAAATAATCAGCTGCTTGCTTTCTTGTTAAGATGTTTCCTCCTTTATGTAGTGCAATTTTTGAGATTCTCCTGTTGCCCACATCGTTAAGTTGTTTTATTAGCTTCCACAGTTTACTTATGTCTCTTTCAAAGTGCAGAGGCTCTTTTTCCTCCTGCCAGCTTTTCCGTCTAGCCTGCAGCTTGGCCCTTTGAAATTTGGCTTTCGCGTGCTGGTATTTATTGTGGTGCTCTTGGCTGGGTTTGGCCTCTGCTTCCTTTCTACACACTGCCACATCATTATGGAACTGTTCCAGTTCACTACTCCAGTAGGGTTTATAATGTTTACTGGCTCCTTTTGGTACTGTTTCTCGTGCTGCCTGTAGTATGCTTTTCCCAAACTCTTCAACTACTTTATTTATGTCTTTCTCAGTGTTCAGGTTTCTAACCGGTATGTTGGTGCGATGCTTGTACATTGCCCAGTCTGCTTTCTTGTAGTTCCACCTCGAGAGGGTGCTGCTTTCACTTACAAGCTCATTTTCTACGGTTAGAAAGACTGGCCGATGGTCACTGCCACCAAGTTGTGTCCCAACAATTCATGCAATGTTCCACTCCAGGTCTGGTGAATGAAAAGCCAGGCCAGGTGTAGTTGTAATGTGCCATGATCTCGAGTAGAAATTATGTGGGTCGGACGGCTTGTTAATCAAGATGAATCTATTCTCATCCTGCCAGTCTTACAGTCTCTCTCCTCTCGGGTCCATGTGATCATAGCCCCAGCTCTGCGAGTGGCTGTTGAAATCGCCACACACAATCATTTTTTTCTATTAATGGTAGTGTGTCCAGTGCCTGTGGGCGGTCACTTGGACAGTAGTAATTGATCAGATGTAGGTCTGTATTACCTTATCTTAAGTTTAAGTGTCTGATACTCAGCCCCTTCCATGTAGACTTCGATTTCGGAAGCAATGATGTTTTTTTGTTTTTTTGTTAACAAGGGTAAGTATCCCACCTTTTCGCCTGTCCTTTCGGTCAGATCGGTAACACTGGTAGCTTCTGATTTTGAAGGTTATATTTTCGTTGAGGTGAGTTTCTTGCAAGCAACATATGTTTACTTTTTCTTGGTCCAAGATGTTTTCTAATTCTATTTTTTTTGTTGTTGCTGACTTCCTCCGCATTCCAGTGCATTATGTTAAGTCTTTGTTTAGTATGGCCAGTCGTCCTATTCTCATGTCCCCTGGCTCCACAGGACATCTGAGAAGGACCTCCAGTAGTTGTGGTTGGACCCTTTCGAGACATAGGGCACGGCACTGCACCTGCCTGGGGGTCCAAAGCAAGGCGAGCACCATAACATTTAGCAGTAGTCGACATATTCCATTTTGCGTGATTGCGTGGCAGCCTGTTTTCTGTGGTGCGCCTCATGGCTGGTTCTTTGCTAGAGCAGACTGTGATCTCACTCGAGAGTAGATGTGTACGTGCGCACACACGTGTCTGCGCATGCATGTACGTGCATACACATCTAGAGCATACTGGTTATTTTTCGGCACCAGAAACTCGCCGTCGCCCCTTCTCCTGTTAGTTAAAACAGTTCCGCCACGTGAAGGCCAGGAGATGGACTTTTGCTGCAGAGGTTATGTATTCATCATGTATGCCAATGTTTTTCAACCTTTCTGCTGAAGCAAATCCTTATGCAAATATTTACGTTTCTCAAGGAATTATGTGCGATGATCCAGGTGTCTATCATACTTTATGTAACAAATCGGATGGCCAGAAATTTTGCATTTAGGCTATTTCGGTCTGTTTCTACGTAACCCCTGACTGCCGCTCGTGAAACCCCGGTTGAAAAACACTACCCTAGGCTGTTTGTTTTTGGCCGGCCCTATTTATATATTTTGCATACCTTATTATGTAATATTTTCTATTACCAAAGGCACCAATAAACTTTATATGTAACTTTTTTTTTTAGCCTCAGCATCACCAGTGACCCCAGTCCTCTGCTTGTTTGTGTTTCAATAGGATTTTTATTATGTTTCTAATTCAATGTCTTTTTCATTTTCATATCCCGTTTACTTCACCCTTTATTGTGGTTACTAAGAAAAGAAAAGTGAACGCAAAGTGTCGCGTTTTCCATGAAGAATGGGGAGTAAAGTACTTCTTTGTGGAAACAAAGGATCAGAAAACCAGTTACGTAATGTTCGGCGAAATTGTTGTTGCCGATTTGACAGAGTACAATCTTCGGCGTCACTATGAAACAAAACCTCTAACAGCATATTTAAAGTTTTCTGGAAAGTTATGCTCTAAGAAATATGAGTCCATGAAACGTGGTTTAGAAGCACAAAGAAATCTTTTCAAGAGAAAGTTTGCTGAAAATGAATCTATCACTCATACAAGTTACAGAATAGTGCTTAACATGGCAGAACGAGGAACACAGTTTACTGATGGCAACTTCACAAAGGAGTTTATGGAGTCTCTGTGGCGAAGTGGTCAAGCCGTTTGACGTTTGACTCGTGAGCCGAAGGTTGTGGGTTCGATTCCGGGCCGTGTCCTTCGGTTTACGAGTTAAATGTTTCGGAGACTCCCATGGGTCGTCGCTAAAAGCTACGGAGTTCGTGCTTTGTGCGACGCTTTCCGTGCTACGGAAAGAGACCGAGCCATATGGGATAAAAACCCGGAGCAATGAAGTCGACCCTGTCGACTTTTAAGCGACTTTTTAAGGAGTTTATGATGGAAGCAACAATGGCTTGTGCCCTGAGAAAGCCTATTTGTTTTTAACTATTAGCCTTTCGGCAAGTTCATTTGTGCGGAGAACAAAAGAACTTGGAGATAACATAGTGCTACAGATACATGAGAAAGCTAGGAAATTGTTGTGGTATTCTCTGGCGATGGATGAGTCTACTGATGTCTCGAATACGTCACAACTTCTCGTGTTTATTCGTGGTGTCAATTTGGACTTTCAGAAAATGGAGGAGTTAGCATCCGCTTGCAGCATGCATGGAACAACAATTGAAAAAGATATTTTCGTGGAAGTGCAAAACAAGTTGCAAGACTATAACCTTCAGTAGAATCAGCGTTGAGGTGGTACAGTTAATGGAGGAAATAAAAACATGGCTAGAGTGAAGAAGGGTCTGGTGGGGCACATCCGGACTCTGTTGAAATATTTGCAAATTCCGAGCACTCTGTTCATACACTGCATCACACATCACCAAGCACTCAGTGGGAAAGACTTAGATATTTCTTGTATACTGAAACCAGTCGTTTCTGCTGTGAACTTCATTCGGGGACATGCTCTCAATCACCGTCAGTTCCTAGCTTTTCTTGAAGAAATCGATTCCAAATTATGTGACTTACCTTATCAGTCAGGTGGCTCAGCTGCGCTAAAGTCATGTTTCGTTATTACAAGCTCCGAAACAAAATGCATGTTTTCCTCACTGAAAAAGATAGTGCTGATCCACAGTTGTTAGATCCTATCTGGCTGTAAAATTTGTCACTTTGGGTCGACATCATATCCCACATGAATGAACTGAACTTGAAACTTCAGGGAAAGTATAACATCGTCTGTGATCTCTACTGAATTATCAAAGAATATCGTAGAAAGCTGTCATTGTTTGAAGCACAACTGGAAGGAGAAAACTGTTCTAAATTTCACTGTTTCAAAGAGTTTTCCGCTACAATCGCCGAAGATGTCAACCTCGATTTTCTGGAGAGAAAAAAAAAATCATTATTCGTGACTTGAAAAAGCATTTTTGGAGAGATTTTCATATCTTGATAGAATTGAGAGTGACATTCTTCCGTTCCTGAATCCGTTTAATTGTAACCTTGATGATTTCCCCGTTGAACTACAGTTGGAGCACAATGATTTGCAAGCAAATGACTTGTTGAAAGAGAAGCACAGAGAAGGAAAACTTGCTGAATTTTACCTCTGCTTACTTAATGTTGAGTTTCCGAAACTGAAGAATTTGCCGCTGGTATGGCATCTGTGTTTGGAACAACTTATGTTTGTGAGCAAACATTTTCACAAATTAAGTATGTGAAGTCAACACATCAAACTAGATTGACTGATAGGCATGTGAAAAAAATTCTCTTGATTCCATGCAGCAATTTCAAATCAAACATTGATGATATCTTGAAAGCCAAACGCTAGTTTCACAAATTTCACTATCCCTTTTTGCTGCCTAATTTGTGAGACTCGGATATGTGCACACTAGGTCTGATGTAACTATCTTTGTGCTAACGTCGCCTTCGTTAATAACTTTTTTTTAAAAGTAAATAAATGGTTTGATTGTCTTTGTATTTTGTGCATTACAAGTCACTCACCCATGATTAACATGGGATGCTAAACTTAGTTTTTCGTCTTTTTTTCACAGAGCTTTCATTCTGGCTTACAAGTATTGTACAGATTGATTGTGCTGCTTGCACTCGTCATTTTGTCTGTTATCCGCCCACTGTGAAAAAAAGTTTGGTAACCCCTGGGCTAGGGGATGGAAGGCAAACTTCCCTAAAATATGTATTGCTCAAGTAGAATGTATCCGCTACAATGAGTAGCTACCATAGCCATACCAATGGACATCAAGTGACTGACATCATTTGTAGGATAACGAAGAGAAGGAACAGGAAGCAAAGGAGAAAGGCATAAAAAGAAGGAGAAAGAGAAAGAAAGGAAGAAGAAGAAGAAGAAGAAGAAGAAGAAGAAGAAGAAGAAGAAGAAGAAGAAGAAGAAGAAGAAGAAGAAGAAGAAGAAGAAGAAGAAGAAGAAGAAGAAGAAGAAGAAGAAGAAGAAGAAGAAGAAGAAGAAGAAGAAGAAGAAGAAGAAGAAGAAGAAGAAGAAGAAGAAGAAGAAGAAGAAGAAGAAGAAGAAGAAGAAGAAGAAGAAGGAGCAGCAGCAGCAGCAGCAGCAGCAGCAGCAGCAGCAGCAGCAGCAGCAGCAGCAGAAGAAGAAGAAGAAGAAGAAGAAGAAGAAGAAGAAGAAGAAGAAGAAGAAGAAGAAGAAGAAGAAGAAGAAGAAGAAGAAGAAGAAGAAGAAGAAGAAGAAGAAGAAGAAGAAGAAGAAGAAGAAGAAGGAGGAGGAGGAGGAGGAGGAGAAGAAGAAGAAGAAGAAGAAGAAGAAGAAGAAGAAGAAGAAGAAGAAGAAGAAGAAGAAGAAGAAGAAGAAGAAGAAGAAGAAGAAGAAGAAGAAGAAGAAGAAGAAGAAGAAGAAGAAGAAGAAAAAAAGAAGGAGGAGGAGCAGCAGCAGCAGCAGCAGTAGCAGCAGCAGCAGAAAGAAGAAGAAGAAGAAGAAGAAGAAGAAGAAGAAGAAGAAGAAGAAGAAGAAGAAGAAGAAGAAGAAGAAGAAGAAGAAGAAGAAGAAGAAGAAGAAGAAGAAGAAGAAGAAGAAGAAGAAGAAGAAGGAGGAGGAGGAGGAGGAGGAGAAGAGAAGAAGAAGAAGAAGAAGAAGAAGAAGAAGAAGAAGAAGAAGAAGAAGAAGAAGAAGAAGAAGAAGAAGAAGAAGAAGAAGAAGAAGAAGAAGAAGAAGAAGAAGAAGAAGAATCTCGCATTGTATATTTAATCGTGTGGTAAGTACTGTCTGTCTTCACAAAATCCGATTAATAAACATGTCCTTGTATTAATGAATTAGCACTGATTATTTCCTTGAACATTGCCTATGTGTTTCATCAGTTGACACTGCCTGTGGTTTTCATTGAATTATAATGTCTGTTGCTTTGCCAAAGGTTTAAAATAAATATATTTGGACAGTGGCTTCTCAACCTTTTTTGGCCCATGCCTCCTTCACCATATGTTGAGAATGTCATTCCTCCCCTTTCGTATTTCCTCCCTATAAATTCCCCTGACCCTACATAATATACGTAAAAATGGAAGCTAACTTTAATAACACATACTAGAACAAGTTTAGACGTCTACATAAAACGTGATTTGTGGGTCTACTTACGTTATAAGACGAATATCAGAAAGGCGAGGAGTACAGAACCGTAAAGTATGGAGGGAAAATCAATATCAAGTAATCGGTTCTTGTATTAACGCTATCTTGAAATAATCTTCAATTCCGCCCCCCCCCCCCCCCCGGAAACCCTAAAATTCCCCCTAGGGGTAATTCCCCACTGGTTGAGAACCACTGTATTAGGATGTCCACATTTGTTTACTTACATGCATATCTTCTAGCAATGTAACTTTGTGTCAGACAATAACTATTTACATATGATAATTGTCTACCAGAAGAAGCTATAATCGCCCAGGGCCGAAGCAATTGAAGAGAAGTGTGCACCTATAGGATATGCGACAATTTTCTTCGACTGACGGAACCTAGCAATAAGATTAGTCATTCAAGGAGTAGGTAACTAACCAACCTATGGCCAGATGCGTGGTTGAAAGTACTTATTAAAAGCCCATGTTTTCTATGAACAGTGCTGGACTACTGGCTAGCGCTCTGTCTCATCACCACCGGATTCGAACAGGCTATCTCCACACTATCTGCACTGAAGGTACGAGTAAACTTCAACGCTAGACCATCGACATGCTCTTAAAGCTTATCGTACTAGTAAGAGGCAACCTTGGTTGCATAATGCTTAGTGTATATAAAGGACCCCCATTTCATGGCACGTAGCACATTGGCTATATGGCGCTAGCTTCACAATTTTAGACACATCGGAACTCGATAGGTGATGTGGTCAATGTCACACCGGCAGCCTTTACTCTTTCAGAAATATTTTGGTACCCATTTTCGTCTAGGTTTATGTAAACAAACACCCACTTCGTGTGTTATATAACAAATATAGTAGGCCAGCTCAGTCCTCAGTGATGGCAGGAGGACCAGTAAAGCTGTCATGTAGCAATAACCCCTCATCATCTGCACACTGAATAGTTGTTTGAATTATCTGGACATTTTGCATAATAGAAAAAGTGACCCAGCCGTGCGATGACATGGTCTAAAATATCTGCCAAATTCACATCCTGTTTGCTATAACCTGTTTAGAGTTGACAAATCCAATGTTCCCGTAGCTTTTACATAGTATTGAATAGTTTTCTCTGGTATCAGCTTTGACTTCATTTCTACGTTGCACTAAAAGCCAACTGATAACCACTTCCGGTACAGCCGGAGGAGATGGAGAAGATTTTAGAATTGCCTAACTAGGATGCTTCGATGGTCGACTGTTATCAGCAACGATATTTGGTTTCGATTGTTCATGACAAATACATTGGCAAGAGATGCCCAGAAATTGAATAGACTTACTATCTGACATATACTGTCACTGAAGTTCAATGTTGTGTACACCTAACTACAATGGCAACGACAGGACGGTGCGGTAGATTTTCTCAGTATGGTGCAAGTCTTGGAAATGTCGCCCCTTAAAGCGTTGCGTGAAGATTTTTAATTATTGAATGATTCAGATTGTATTTTGATTTTGCTGCTATTGCCCCCCTTACGGTGAAGCCTGATACCACGGTCCTGAACAACGAATTAAAGAATAGCAGTCATTCTATAGCGAAACTGTCTTTTGCATCCAGGTATTTATTTCGTAAAGTCAAAATTAATTAGATGAATATCTTTAATGTAGGGAGGAAAAGGTATCACCAAAAAATGGTATTTCTATTTAGATTAACATTTGTTATGATAGTAACCATTGAAATTTGAAAGAACTTTAAGTTTGGTCTCCTAAGATTCGATAAACTGCATTTCACTGTTGCCAGAGGGCACAGTTTTACACTGTATTCACGACAGCTTTTTGTTACACTTTCTATAGCCATGCTAAGAGATAATAAACTGCTACGCTGTTATATCTTTATGTGTCATGCTGTGAGAGCATATAAAATTTTTAACTCTTCTGTTTTCGTTGATGTCTCTAATTGTCGTTTGTAAGAATCAAGTTTAACCAAATGTAACTTAACAAATGTACATCACATTTCCAGTCCAATTCTTGAAGGCTATATCAAGTGCGTTATCAAATGTGCTACTGTGTATTTATGATTCTTTGATAGCTTTAGTGTTTCCCCACATGTAATCATCAAGTTTATCTCTCAATTTTACATTGTATTCCTCAAGCAAACATGTGGTTTCAGCCAGAAGGTGATTTGTAAGCCAGTGGGTCAAGATGACATCCGGCTGACACGAAAACTGACCGCCATTTCTAACACATCACCAGCTCGAGGGGAGATAAACATGCGCCTGAAACTGAAACCAGACCAGAATCTGCTATAGCAATGGCGACTCTATACTCCCCGATAAATGGATTCGTTTACACGGCGCCATGTAAACAATCCCTCATTGTTTATATAACCGTGTGTTCGTTTACATTTGATAAACTCTGCATGTATAGAAGGTCGAAACAATGAGGATGTAGAAATAAAACAAGAATGGAGGTAACTTCTGTATGTGCCAACAAGGCATACCTCTCAGTGGCTGCAGACCCGAAACACAACCTGCATTAAGCCCTGGACACAGTTAAGAGCCACTGCCTGATCAGAGGAAAGTCATGGATGGTTCAGGCGGTATACACAATCAGAGAAATGTGCATCCCTGAGAACACTGGGAGAGGAGAGGAGAGGGTCAGAATATCAGAAGAAACGTCAGACCTGTCCAGGTTTATAATAACAATGAATCGGCACTGCAGGGACTGGCCGGCAGGCTGCACCGAATGGGAGTTGCAAAAAGTAATCCATGACAGTTCTTAACCATTAACACGAATGTCTCTGCTAAGAGGTGAAAAAAAGTGCCTAGAGGTTTGTGACTAAGGTTGGTGGGCGGTATTTGGTGCAGGAGAGCCTGGCATATGAAACCACAACATCTAGTCTGAGAATGGAGGTGGAGGAAGTCACGGCGGTGTTCCGCGGACTTGCGGACAAACATGACACATATGTCGTGGTTATTACGGATTCACAAAGTATGATGAGTAAAGTGAAGAAAGACATGCTTCGGGTAGAGAGATAGATTTCTATTTGACAATGAAATATAGAGATAATATGTTGGATTTGTCTTCTAAATGTACTGGAGAGTTTTGGTCATTGACCATAACTTTAGAAAGGGAAAATCCCAACTGCACCTCCCCGTGGTAGAGGGTGGGAAACACACCACGGTGTGGCTAACGCAGCCCTGGGGACCGAGCATTCACCGGAATAAGAGGACAACTCTGCAGCTGAGCAGAGCAGGGCACTCACGTGTCCTTACAGTCGGACATGTCTATCAAAGGCAGAGGTAAAAGACCACCATGTGGATGTGGAAGGCAAGGTGAAACCACCACATTATATTCCCAAGATTTGATTGCAAAACATATATTTAAGAGTTAGTGAACGACGTTAATGGCTATCCGGTAGGGACAGTCATGAGCCACAAGCCACAGGTGACACCAGACCGTCATCCAGCTACTGATGGCAAAGTCATAACTAAACTAAATAAATTTAGAGTAGGAACATGGAAGGTTAGGACATTAAAAGAGCTAGGGAAGATGATCAATGTTCTAAGAGCATGAAAATGAATATACTAGGCGTATGTGAAATGCGATGGAAGTGATTGGGAAAAATTATAGCTGACAACCACACAATAATTTATCCTGGAGGGGATACACATGAAAAAGGTGTAGGAATAATATTTGACGAAAAAACAGCCAAGTCAATTAATCACATCACATTTCCAGTCCAATTATGTATGTCAGATAGTGTTATTATGGTCAAACTAAAAGGCAAACCAATAGATAGAAATGTTATACAAGTGTATGCACCAACAACAAGCAGTAGTGATGAAGAAATACAATACTTTTACGACGAAATAGAAATGGCGATGGCTCAAATTGGATCACAAGAAATAAAAATAATACTTGGAGATTTTAATGCAAAAGTAGGAAAAGGGAAAATGGAGGATGTAATGGGGAATTATGTCTTAGGTACAAGAAATGAAAGAGGAGAAAAACTAATAGAATGGGCAAATATCAAGGATTTGATAATTGGAAACACATGGTTTAAACACTATAAAAGACGACTATACACATGGAAAATATATTAGATTAGAAAATAAACAACCAAATTGATTACATACTAATTAATAAAAGATTTAAAAATGCTTTAATTAATGTAAAGACAAAGCCTGGTGCTGAATGTAATAGTGATCATGTGGACAAATAAAAGTAAGATTAAAAAGAGGGGAAAACATAGTTAAGAAACTGAGACTTAATGAAGAGTTTCTGAAAGTAGATAAAGAAATCTAAGAACAATACAGAGTGACTATGAAAAATAGATATAATACAATAGCTAAAGTAAGAGTATAAATGAACAATGGGAAATGTTAAAAGACTCCATTCATCAAACTAGCAAAGAAATATTACCGGAGAGAAGCCAAATAGCTAAGGAAAAAATGGATGAGTGAAGAAATATTAATGATGATGGACAAAAGAAAACAGAGAGAAAATGACAGACAATAATACCCTAAGAAAAATAAAGAAATAAAAGATCAACGTGAGAAGGTAAAAGAATGTTGGTTAAACGAGCAGTGCAAAAAAAAATTGAACTAAATTATATTAAAGATACAAAATATATGCACAGACAAATCAAGTGAGCTCACGGGAAGTAAAATAAGAATAAATACAGGGTGTTTGAATTCAAAAACAGGAAAGATATTATTGGAGTGTGGTACCATAATGAAGAAGTGGAGTGAGTATATAAGAGAATTATATGATGGAGAAAGGTAAGAATTAACAGAAGAGAGTAACTTAGAAGGTCCACATATTCTAATAGAGGAAGTCGCTGACGCTGTAAAACATATGAAGAAAGGAAAAACAGCTGGGCTAGATTAAATCACAATAGAAGAATTAGAAGTATTAGGAGAATTTGGAGTAGATATAGTAACCAAAATGTTGAATGATATTTATAGCAGTGGATATTTACCCAGTTAAATGCTGAAATCTATATGTATAGCTATACCAAAAAGACCAGGTGCAATTGAATGTGAATATTTTCGTACAATTAACCTCATAAATCATATCACTAAGCTGCTACTCAGAATCATAATGAGAAGAACCAGAAAGACAATAAAAATGTAAATGAGTGAAGAACAGTATGGATTTGTGGAAGGAAAGGGCACAAACAATGTAACATATACATTACGGACACTAATAGAAAGGTTAATAGAGAAACATAAAGACATATATTTGTACTTCAAAGATTATACTAAGGCATTTGATAAAGTAAAATATGATGAACTGATTAAAATGTTGGAAGATATCAACATTGATGAGAAAGATTTAATAATAACAAAGAATATTTAGTGGAACAACGTAGCAGCAATTAAAATGGGAAATAAAGAGGATAGTTAGGATCAGATAAAGCTAAGAGTACGACAGGGGTGTGGCTTGCCGCCAGATCTCTTCTCTCTATATAGCGAAATAATAATGAGAGAGATCAAAGAGACGCCAGGTATATTGGAGGTTATAATATAAATAATACACGCAATTCAAATGACACAGTATTGGTAGCGGATAATTCAACAGACCTACAACAATTGTTGGACATTGTAGTAACAGAGAGTGCAAAGAAAGAACTCTTCTTGAATATCAAGAAAACAGTAACTGAAGACAGACAATACAGACCTTCACCTGATCAATTACTACTGTCCAAATGACTGCCCACAGGCACTGGACGCATTACCTTTAAAAGGACAAATGATTGTGTGTGGCGACTTCAACAGCCACTCGCAGAGCTGGGGCTATGATCACATGGACCAGAGAGGAGAGAGACTGGAAGACTGGCAGGATGATAATAGATTCATCCTGACTAACAAGCCGTCTGACCTACATACCTTCTACTCGAGATCATGGCACACTACAACTACACCTGACCTGGCTTTTCATTCACCAGACCTGGAGTGGAACATTTCACGAATTGTTGGGAAACAAATTAGTGGCAGTGACCATCGGCCAGTCATTCTAACTGTAGAAAATGGGCTTGTAAGTGAAAGCAGCTCCCTCTCGAGGTGGAACTACAAGAAAGCAGACTGGGCAATGTACAAGCATCGCACCAGCATACTGGTTAGAAACCTGAACACTGAGAAGGACATAGATAAAGTAGTTGAAGAGTTTGGGAACAATACTAAGAGGAGCCCGTAAACATTATAAACCCTACTAGAGTAGTGAACTGGAACAGTTGCATAATGATGTGGAAGTGTGTAGAAGGCAAGCAGAGGCCAATCCCAGCCAAGAGCACCACAATAAATATCAGCACGCAAAAGCCAAATTTTCAAGGGCCCAGCTGCAGGCTAGACGGAAAAGCTGGCAGGAGAAACCAGAGTCACTGAACTTTGAAAGAGACACAAGGAAGTTATGGAAGCTAATAAAACAGCTTAACGATGAGGGCACAGGGAGAAATTCAAAAATTGCACAACATAAAGACGGAAACATCTTAACAGTGAAGCAAGCAGCTGACCATTTTGCGGATTCATTCGCACAAGATAACAATATCGAAATTAGTCCAGAGAAACAACAAGAGATTAGAGAGAAATGGCAATATACAGGCAGAAGGAAATAGTGCATGAGGTTATGGAGGCACCTATCACAATCAGTGAACTGGAGCTAGCCATTTCAAAACTTAAAATGAGAAAGTCACCAGGAGCTGATGATATCTCCAATGAAATGATCAGGAACCTAGGAACATAGGCCAAAGTAAAGCAGCTACAGATCTTTAATAACACATGGACCTTAGGCAGTGTTCCACAAGTCTGGAGAGAAGCAATCATGGTACCCCTCCTAAAATCTGGGAAAGACAGTTCCATTGCCTCCAGCTACAGACCCATTAGCCTCACCAGCTGTCTCTGCAAAACAATGGAACGCGTCATCAATCACAGACTACAGTGGTACATTGAAAGTGAAAACATCCCTGTGCCACAGCAGGCTGGCTTTAGGCAGTGCTACTCTACGAAGATCAGACAACCTACCTCTCTCAAGAAGTTGAGGATGCATTCCAAGAGAAGAAGCTGGTACTTGCGGCTTGGATAGATCTCAAGAAAGCCTTTGACAAAGTCTGGAAAGAAGGTCTGATGAAGAAACTGAGAAACTGTAAAGTCAATGGAAGAATGTACACATGGGTGAACATACTTGCACAACAGAAGAGCCCAAGTACAGGTAGACGGTCTCAAGAGCAAGAAAGTATTGTTGCGTCACGGTATTCCCCAGGGCGGAGTCCTGTCTCCAACACTTTTTCTAGTCTTCATCAATGATCTACCGTATTGAATTAAAGCGGCAATATACGCTGATGACCTGGTTTTGTGGAGCACAAATAAACATGAGTCAGTGGCCACCATCTTGCTACAGACAGCTGTAGACACATTTGTTGCTTGGGGGGATAGATGGTGTGTCAGCATAAACACTGACAAGTACAGCACCACTCTATTTACCCTGTCTCCGAAACAAAAGGCAGGGATCATTCGATAAATGGAACACCCCTAAGAGAAGATAAAGAACCAACATACCTTGGTGTAACATTTGACGACAGGCTGACATGGAGAACACACATAAAAAAGCAGCAGTAAAAGCCAGAAGGAAAGTATCCATCTTGAGAAAGCTAAGTGGAACCACATGGGGAGCCAGTGGGAAAATACTTAGCAAAGTTTATCAACAGAGCATACGACCACACTTGGAATAGGGTCAACTGCGTGGTGTTCAGCATCAAAAACCACATTACGGGACCTGGACAAGGTGCAAAATCAAGCTCTTAGAATCATCTCAGGAGGGATGGGATCAATCCGTATAGTAGCAATGGAGAAAATGGGGAGGACATAAGCTCTAAGAAAACGCATAGATACAAAAACACTCATACAAGCAGAAATGTCCCTCAGCTTACCAGGCCTCCCTATGAAGAACCGATTTGAAAACTTAGCTATGGAGCGGTTGAAAAGAAGTATTTTCATCCACCAGGCCAAACGACTCTGCAGAGAAACCATCGATCTTCCCACAGTTGGTATCGCCCTGACAACTATTCCAGAGCGAACACTGTGGAAATATGAACATAGACTATCGCTACAAATTCAGACAAAAGTGAGAGGAATATTTGACAAGGAAGAACAGAACAGTGTACAGCGCAGAACAGCCACACTCAGCTTCCTTGATGACGAATACTCACAGGATCTCTGGATCCGAGTCTACATAGATGGGTCAGCACAACATGCTGTTCGAAATGGAGGAGCGGGAGTGTACATAGAATACCCAAATAATACAAGGGATACGGCAAGAGTACGAACAGGAAAGTACTGCCATAACTACGATGCTGAAATTGAGGCAATCAAGATAGCCACACAGAAATTACAAAATACCAGCCATGGTACACAACCTGTGGTGATATTTACATATGCAAAATCTGTGATAGAGGCGCTCCTGTCTGTGAAATTGCCAGTTCTAAGGACACTAATTTCTGAACATAACAGTCAGCATAAGGTCACCATACAGTGGATACCATCCTACTGTGGAGTCCCCGGAAACGACAGAGCTGATCGATTCTCTAAGGAAGGAGAAAAAGAAGGACAACCTGATGTGCCCATTACATACCACCAAAAGAAAAGAATGATCAAATTAGTCAGAAGGCCATCAAACCCTACTCAAGATGACTACTACGTTATGGACAGACCAGAACAGGTCATTCATCTGCGCCTCAGAACAGGACACAATAGATTACGCAACCACATGTATGCAAAATTCAAGATTGGTGACTCAGCCATGTGCACATGTGATTTGGCGTCGCAGACAGCAGAGCACATACTCCAGAATTGCCCAAACTACAACATAGAGACAACAGTGAGATAACAAGAGACAACAGTGGAAGATAAACTCTATGGACCACTGAGTGAACTAAAAAAGACTGTTAGATTCATACAAGAGACAACATTGCAGTTATAAACATATTTCAGGCGAACGAAAGAAGAAGAAGTAGTTTGTAATGAAAGAAAATGGTGACACCAAAATGTGACATAGAAATAGAAGGGACAATTCTTAACCAAGTGGATAAGTTTAAATACCTAGGGGCATTTTAACATCAGATGGAAAATTTACAACAGAGATTAAGAGCAGAATAAGGCAAGCAAAAGCCGCTTTTCAGAAAATGAAGAGTATCTTGTGCAATAAGTCACTGTCACTGAATGTAAGGAAGAGAGTTCTGAAATGCTATGAAGAACCAGTTTTTCTGTATGTCAATGAATCTTGGAATAGAAATGAACAAATTAAAAAGAAATTAAAAGCAACAGAGATATGGTTCCTGAGACGAATGTTGCGAATTCCTTGGACTGCCAGAGTAATTAACGACTACTGCCTGAAACAGGCTAATGAAACTCGAACAATATATACAACAATAAGAAAGAGACAAACAGGTTTCTTCGGTCACGTGATGAGAAGAGAGGCATTGGAGAACATCGTGACAACTGGAAAGATCGAGGGGAAGAGAGGCAGAGGCAGATCAAGAGAAATTATGCTGGATGGCTTGAGACGGTGGCATGGAGGAATGCCATCAGCAGAGTTGATCCAGAACAACAAAGACCGAGATCTGTGGAGAGCCATGAACGCCTACGCCAGCCGGCACGGCACTTGATGATGATAATGTTGGATTTTGCCCCCAAAACACTATGGTTCGGTGGGAAACGAACAGGCAGACAGATTGGCTGGGTCTACCCCGTCGTGAAGTATTGGGGCATAAGGCATACATGTTGTGGCCCTTTGGAATCTTGTATATAGTGCAAAAGAACGGGTAGATCATTATGGAGTGGAGAGAATGATCTTGTATTTATTGACCAGTTGATTTGACCAACACTCAAAACTGCGAGTAAAGGCCAGACGGAAATATAATCAGATGGCTACTGATGCCATTAGCATTGATACTCTTCGGTTGGCGGTTGCAGATAAGTGCAGAGCACGTATTGGAATATCCCGTGTGCTGTGATGTCGGTTCGTGACTCAGCTCTAATGATATCTTGCTGTCATTATCCATTTCAACCCCTGGTAGAATCATGTGGATGAAAATGTGCTTTTATTTTACTATTGCTATGTTGTATGTGTTGTTGTTTGTCCATCAAGAATGATGATGACCATTCATTTCATCCAGTGGGGTTGGAAGTATGGAGCCGTCAGTTCTAAGATGGCTGATAAGGCCTATTTTGGCTCGAAATTTTCTTTGACAATGTGGGCAAAGAATGCTTGACGTTCCTGGAGGAGGATCTCTTGCAGTGGTTTTTCTGTCCAGCCTTTTCTTCACAGCTCTTGCAGTCCTAGTTGCTTCACAAGTGACTGCACCCTTATGTAATGATGCACGCCACGAATTGCGGTCTTTAGCAGCAGTCTTCCAGGTGTCAAGATGAATTCCAAAAGCTTTCAATGAGATTTTCAGAGCGTCTTTAAAACGTTTCCACTGGCCGCCTTGGGAGCGTTTACCACAACGCAGCTCGCCGTAAAAAAATTCGTTTAGGGAGCCTGTGATCTGGCATACGAGTCAAGTGACCAGCCCAGCGAATCTGATTCTTCATTAGTAGAGTGTGAATACTAGGCATGGACGCTCTTTCTAGAACTTGAGTGTCAGGGATCTTGTCTTGCCATTTAATCTTCATTAGCTTCCTAAGGCAGACTGTGTGGAAGTTGTTAGCATGTCGTTGATAATAGTCCATGTTTCACAAGCATATAGCAGTGTTTATAATACAACTGCTTTATAGACTTTTAGCTTTGTTTGCAGGCTTATTCCATTTATGTCCCATCCATTCTTGTACAGTCTGCCAAAGGCCGCGCTGGCCTTAGAGATTCTTGCATTCACTTCGTCATCAATTGTGACAGCTTGTGACACAGTGCTGCCAAGATAGGTGAACTTGTCCACAACAATTAGTCTATGACCGTTCACCTTGATATTCGGCACGGTGTGATTATTCCCTGGAGCTGGCTGGTACATAACAACAGTCTTCTCCAAGTTTATATTGAGCCCAAAGTTGGCACAGACATATGAGAAAGCCTCTGAGTTGGCATATAGAGCACAATAATCAACAAACAGCAGTTCTCTGACGGTGTCGCTGTTAGTTATGGTTTTGGCTTTCAGCCATCTGATGTTAAATAACTTTCCATCCATGCGGTAGTTGATGTTTATTCCAGTGTCATTTTTCTCGAAGGCATTCGTTAGCATAGCTGAAAACATGAGGCTGAACAGTGTTGGTGCCAGGACACATCCTTGCTTCACTCCATTGGTGACAGGAAAGGGCTCAGACAGTTCACCGTTTTCCTGTACTCTTGCCTGCATACCATCATGAAATCGACGTACTATTTGGACAAACATTTGCTGACAGCCATATTTCGCCATAATCTTCTACAGTCCTTCTCTGATGACTGTATTAAAAGCCTAGGTAAGGTCAATAAAAGTGGAGAACATTTCAGAGTTCTGTTCCTGACATTTCTCTTGCAGCTGCCTTGCAGCGAAAATCATGTCAACAGTTCCTCGTTCTTTCCTGAAGCCACATTGACTCTCAGGAAGAAGACCTTGATCGAGATGGGCCGTGAGGCAATTGAGAATATCTTCCCTTGCGATTGAGAGCAAAGGAGATGCCTCGGTGGTTGTCACAGGATTGGCGGTTTCCATTGATACAAGCATATACGATATGGCAGACGTGGTCAGTGCAAGGTTTTATTATAGCTATTATTATTTTCGACGTCTTTGTATGTCTCTTTAGCTTCATTCCACGCCTTCTTTATTTCTCCATGTAAAACGTTTGCAGTGCTACAATTCATAGGAGTTGACTGGTACTCGAAGAAGATAAACCACAATGAAGACAATATTATGGCACACAACTGGCAACAGAAAAGTGTAAAGATCTAAACTTTGCTTCATCAACTTAAAAAAACAAACATTCGGATATTAATTTAATATTCTGTTGTGTTGCTGGGAGCCCGGCAGCGTAGTAACAAGACATTCGCTTGCCGGTACAATAGTCACGGGTTCAACTCACATCAGGGCGGAGTCGAACTTCTAACATTGACAAGGGGGGCCAGGTCGACATGCCTAACATGGGTGCCATGACATGTCTTGGGAAGTAATGGCCACCGTCATGATACTGGCCACATCAGGACCATGCCCTGCTATGATACAGAGAGGCGGCCGCATCAGGCGACACCGTAAGGGGGCGGCATAAGCAGCGAAGGAGGGGCGCATTTAGAAGACTTGCATCATTCTGAGAACATCTACCGAACGGCCCTGACCCACATCTACCACCACCTGCAGATTTGTCTGTAAACATGTAGGTCTACCACAGCATGCCCAATGCACCTTAAAGTGTGTAACAGGGTCAGTGTTGTTGCTGGAGTGGCCAACATATGCAGAACAGCCAACACTATTTTGACCTACACAAGCTCCATTTAAAGACAAACTCCATGGATATATCAACAAGCTTGAGTTGGCTACTCTTTGGATGTATAAGCATTGACGTCTGAAGGTGCGTGACGAAGACAGACAGACACATAGACAGACAGACACACAGATGGTGGGAGTGTGCGTATGTGGATGAATGGATGCATGGACAGACAGACAGACAGACAGACAGACAGACAGGCAGGCAGGCAGGCAGGCAGGCAGACAGACAGTAGCTAATACTCAATTTGATCAAACAACTCCACAAAATGGTATGTGAACTACGAGAGTAAGTTAATAAGTAAGTCACTAATGGCTGTAGAAAAATAACTCACTATGATAACAACTTGAAACCAGTTTATTTGTGTACATACATTGCCCCTTTATTTCTCAACATGATTTCCGCCAACATTGATGCATTTATCTCATCGTTTTATCAGTCCTCCCAAACCGGCTGCACAGAACTGCGTGCTTTGTTTTTATTTTCCTGCCATCTCACAGAACTGTGTGACGTACATTATTGACTCGCCCTCGTAACGTTTTCTACCCAGCTATGCACCGCATTACGGGAAATCGCTAGGGGCTAAGTCCACTGAAAACCTACCTTGGCGGGAGACATTTCGCCAGTGACGTCGAAGTTGAATGCGAAGTGAAAACGTGGTTTAGAAAACAGAGCACGCAGTTCTATGCGGTCGGTTGGGAGGACTGATAAAACGATGGGATAAGTGCATCAATGTTGATGGAAATTATGTTGAGAAATAAAGGGACAATGTAAGTATAAAAATAAACTCGTTTCAAGTTGTTATATTTAGTTAGTTTTCAACAGCCATTTGTGACTTACTTATTAACTTACCCTCGTATGACAACAGCCACTAAAGCTTACATCCATCTTCCTCACAACTGACATGGTTAGAGTTTCAGGCCAAAAAATGCACCTGGATCTCTTGACTTTCTGTGCCTGACAAAGATGACATGAATAGCATCGGTACATTCTAGTCACAATTTGCACTGCCGCTGAACAGTGAGTATTCTCTATACATATTAAGACCAAGAATTAAATACCTGGATGGCTTGGCCACATGGCATGGTCGAGACAGAAACACGGACCTGATCCGCGACTCTGGTGATCGAGTGAGATGGCAGAACATGACCGCCCACGCTTATCGGCATGGCACATGATGGATGGATGGATATAAATAATCTTTTTTCGTCAGTTGCAATTAACATATGTTCTCATTTTACATTTGCTTCAGGTATTTGATCATAGACTAGTTAGCTCTTCTCTCGCTATCTGATTATGTTCTAGTTAGATTAAATATGGCTATCTAAGTCTACGACAGGGATGTGTTTTGTCACCGAATTTCTTCTCCCTCTACACCGAAGTAATAATTAGAGAGATCAAAGAGAAGCCAGGAATACTATTCGGAGGTTATAATATAAACAATATACGCTATGCAGATGACACAGCATTGGTGGTGGATAATGCAAAAGATCTAAGACAATTGTTGGACATTGTAGTAACAGAAAGTGCAAAGAAAGGACTCTCCTTGAAAATCAAGAAAACTGTAACAGTGGGGATATTAAATAAACGTGACACCAAATGGGAAATAGAGATAGGAGAGAAAATTATTCAACAACTGGAGAGTTTGAAATGCCTTGGGGCATTTATAATATCAGATTGAAGATGCACAACAGAGATTAACAGCAGAATATGGCAAGCAAAGACTGCATTTCAGAAAATAAAGACTATCCTAGGCTGCATTTAAGAAAATAAACACTATCTTATGCAATAAGTCACTATAATTGAATGTAAGGAAGAGAGTTCTGAAGTGTTATATAGAACCTGTTTTGCTGTATGTCTGTGGATATTGGAATGTAAATGAACAAATTAGGAAGAGATTGAAAGCAACAGGGATGTTGTTCCTGAGACGAATGTTGCGAATTCATTGGACTGCCAAATTAACTAACAATGACTGCCCGAAAGTGGCTAATGAAAATAGAACATTATATACAACAATAGGAAAGAGACAAACAGCTTTCATCGGTCATGTGATGAGAAGAGAGGCATAAGAGAACATCGTGACAGCTGGAAAGATCGAGAGGAAGAGAATCTGAGGCAGAACAACAGAAGTGATGCTGGATGGATTAAGACGGTGGCATGGAGGAATACATCAGCGGAGGTGATCCAGAAAACCAAAGACCGAGATCTGTTGAGAGTCATGAACGCCTACGCCAGCCGGCATGGCACTTTATGATGATCTGATTATGTTGATGTTAGGCTTTATTTTCTCTAGTAGAGGCTATGTGGCTATGTGGTTATGTTCAAGTAAGGTTAATATTAGCTTCCTGACTATGCTATATGTAGGTTTGCTTTCACTATCTGAATATGTCACATTTATGATCTGTTTAAGTCCCCGCTAATTTCTGGTATCATGAAGGCTAATAGACTGCAATGGCTGGGGCAATTAGAAAAAATGGAAGATAATAGGGAAACAAAACTCGCTTACACTCAGAAAATAAATGACCGTAGACCCCGAGGTAGACCAAGAAGATGGTGGAGAGATAATATACATACAGACCTAGAAGCACTTGGAATCAGCAACTAGGTCAACCAGAGAGACGAATGGAGACGGCTTGTATCTGCAGCAAAGAACCTCAATGGCTCGGAATGCTGAAGAAGAAGAAGAAGAAGAAGAAAAAGAAGAAGAAGAAGAAGAAGAAGAAGAAGAAGAAGAAGAAGAAGAAGAAGAAGAAGAAGAAGAAGAAGAAGAAGAAGAAGAAGAAGAAGAAGAATGAAGAAGAACGAACGAACGAACGAACGAACGAACGAACGAACGAACAAACTTTATTTTCAAAGGGTTCAGAATTGGGCACGCAGGCCCGTCTAACATTCTGCCCTTCTATCACTCTCTTTCATACATTATTTCATTCACACATCATTCAAGGCTAACAAAGAACAGCAACAATATAAAATATATGCATTATAAAGGCATGGGCAAAAATGCGAACATCAAAACTACACGACACAGTAATATTAGATAATGGTCTGACACTTGTTATTAGCCATGTGGAATATACTGGCCTACAAAAAGGGGACTGGCTGTTATACTAGGGATTTGTTATTATTATTATTATCTCTATTATTAAGGGGGAAGGTAATCCGTACTGAGATATTGTTCGAATAATTTGCGATTATATGAATAGGGATTGGTGATGTCTTTGATTTCTTGTGGAAGATTGTTCCACAGCTGAGCTGCAGAGTACGTTAAGCTTGTTTTGTATAAGTCAGTCCTAGGCTTCGGAATGTGTAGTATATATAAACGTTTACTGTGTCTAGCATTATATTTAAACAATGGCCAAAGGTAATTTGGGGCATTCCGATGCAGGATTTTGTGAATTAGGTTAGCTTTATTGAAAAGCAGGGGTTTGCGGAATGTTAGTAACTGAAGGCGTTTATACAGGCTAGGATTGTCAGATAAATGTTTGCTATAAATTAGACTCATGGCCCGTTTCTGGAGTGAGTAAAGTCGCTTGGTGATTGAATTGGAACAACCGTCCTAGATTGTAGAGCAGCAGTCAAAATGTGTCTGTATGTGAGAAATATAGAATATTTTCCTGGTGTCCTCATCAAGGAAATTTTTAATTTTGGCGAGTTGGTAGACTTTCTTAATAAGCGCTTGAACGTGGGGATTAAAGGTTAGGTTTCTATCAATGATAAGCCTAATGTTTTGTGCTCAATTACACTTTCTACTGGCATGTTATCGATGCGAAGTTGAAGTGTTGTGTGTGAGCTTAGAGTTTGAAGTCTTTGTCTGGTTGTTAATAACATTGCTTTTGTTTTAGTGATGTTAATGTGCATACGGTTTGAATAGCTCCACATAACTACATTATTTAATTCTTGTTGTAAAGACGACTCCAGTAAAATACAGTTTTCAGCGTTTGTGTACACTGTACAGTCATCTGCAAATAAATCGCAGGACGACGAAACATGCACAGGTAGATCGTTAATATATATGGCAAATAATAGAGGGCCAAGAATAGAGCCTTGCGGTACTCCAATATTGAAGGTGGTGGTTTGAGACAGAGATTTATTATGTGATACTACTTGCTTTCTGTTTGATAGAAAAGATGATATTAGAGTGACTACATTAGGGCCAATTTTCATTGTCTCAAGTTTTTTAATTAAAATATCATGGTCTATCATATCAAATGCTTTCTTGAAATCAATAAACACAGTTCCACATAGATTGTTGTTGTTTATATTCTGGTGCCAATTTTCTATCATGTTTGTTAGGGCCGTATGGCAAGAATATTTTGGTCGAAATCCTGATTGGCTGTCAACAATAAGCTTGTTGCGAACTAAATACTGTAATGTTACTTTATGGATGCGTTCTTCTAGTGGCTTAGATAGTGATGATAGTAAGGAAATAGGTCTGTATTTGTTCGGGAGACCATTGTCCAATGAACCAGATTTAAGAAGAGGGTACACTTTAGCGATTTTGAGAGCTGATGGAAAGTGGCCTTTGGTGAGACACTGATTATATACATAGGTTAGTGATGTACAGATCACTGGCGCAGCACAACGGAGAATCCGGTTGCTGATTCCATCTAATCCAGATGAGGTTGTGTTGTTTAGGTTACTGAAGTAAGTGAATACTTCAGTGATTGTCATTAGCGGTATGTCGGAAAGAATATCGCGGGAGCATCTATTCTCGCAAAACGAGAAGAAGAAGAAGAAGAAGAAGAAGAAGAAGAAGAAGAAGAAGAAGAAGAAGAAGAAGAAGAAGAAGAAGAAGAAGAAGAAGAAGAAGAAGAAGAAGAAGAAGAAGAAGAAGAAGAAGAAGAAGAAGAAGAAGAAGAAGAAGAAGAAGAAGAAGATGGCTATTTGATTATATCTCAGTTAGATGACTAGTTGATTATATGATAGTTAGATTTGTTTTGGCTATCAAATTATGTTCCTCTAGTTGAATGTTTTTGGCTCCAAATTTCAAAGTACAATCAACAAATGTGATTTAATCAAGCTATATTTATGGGCAACATAAGAAACAGTAAAATGTTTCAAGCCCATTGTTGCTCATTGAGGAAATCACCACACATGAACTTTCTCGTTATAATCAAGTGACAGAAAGAGAGGCATTCCGGTGAAATAGCCACCCTAAGAAAATATGATGCAGCCGCTTATGAAAACATTATCTCATATCTTGAGAAGGAAGCTGTGCAGCTTTCAGTAATAACGATTGCATTTCTTTTTCTTTCAAATCTTTCTAAAAGAGAGAGAGAGAGAGAGAGAGAGAGAGAGAGAGAGAGAGAGAGAGAGAGAGAGAGAGAGAGAGAGAGAGAGAGAGAGAGAGAGAGAGAGAGAGAGAGAGAGAGATCGTTATTCCGTAAAGAGAAAACTTACACGGAATAAAAACATAATATGCGGCATCAGCTTACATGAAATATCCCATCCATTTTCATTGGATGAAATTATAAAGCAGTAAATATTGCGGATCTGCCCAGCAGTCTCATTAGAAATGGCGCAGACACAGCCATACTGAGCTAAGATTGATGATAGCGCTCACGTTAGCTCGTCAACAAAATAAGTTTTAGTGCTGATACACTTATACAAGAGATTGTAGCACTTGAGAAATATTGTTGGTTCGGGTAGTCGTTTTATCACTGCGATGTGATGGCCAAATTGTATTAAGCTAGACTCATTCAAGTTATTTCCCTTAGACACATCTGCTTTATAACCGTCAGACACTCGGGCCAGCGAAGCGGCGTAAAGGGAACTCCTGGCGGGGTTGCCAGAGCGGGTGGTGTTACACTCTGTCTGCAGTTACACACTGTCTGTGCACTTTGGCTGAAGTTACTCTGCCTAGACTTATACTGTCTGGAACTCTATCTAGCGTCATTCGCTACCTGTCATTTTACTGTCTCTGATGTCAAACTATGTCTTTTGTTACTGTTGTTACTGTCTGGGTTACACTCTATTACAACCTGTTGTTACATCCTGCATAGCTTCTGCCTAGCGTCTGGTTTACACTCTGTCTGGTGTTAAATTGTATGTCCTGTTATACTCTGTTATTAAACTCTGTCTGGTGCTACACTCTGTCTGATATTACACTCAGTCTGGTGTTACACACTGTCTTGCCTTTTACTCTATACGGGATTTCACTTTGGTGTGTTACTCTATCTGATGTTTTACTCTGTTTGGACGTTTACTCTCCCTGGTGTCTGACACGTTTTTGGTGTCTCTTATTGTCTAATGTTACACTCTATTTGGTGTTGCACACATGTCTGGTGTATCCTTGTGTCTAGTGTTTCACACTATTCTAGTATTACACTCTATCTGGTATTACACTTTATTTGGTGTTGCACTTTTCTCCGGTGTTCCACTCTGTCTGCTGCATTTTTCTCCATGCCTGGTATTGCACAATTAAAGACAAGTTGCTTGCTTGATGGTGTTCAAGCTCCAAAATGCCCCAAGCTATCTTTGGCCATTGTTTAAATATAACGCTAGACATAGTGAACGACTAAATATACTTCATGTCCCTAAACCTAGGATAGACTTATATAAAACAAGCTTAGCATACTCTGCCACTCAGTTGTGGAATAATCTTCCACAAGAAATCAAAGACACCACCAATCATTACACATACAGTGGCAACCTGTTTGAACACTACCTCAGAACAGACTACATGCCCCCTTAAAAAAAAACAGCAACAAAGACAATACACCCGCTTTGGGTATTTATGATGCTCATGTTAAACATTGCCTCAACGAGTCATGTATTATTGATTATTTTTCATGCGTTTTAATGCTTATTGTTATTTTGTTGTCAAAGAATTGCTTCATAAGAGATGTTGAATAAAAGAATGTATGAGAGGAAATAGAGAAGAAGGGCAGAATGTCAGACGGGCCTGCGTGCCCAATTCTTAACCATTTGAAAATAAAGATTTTCGTTCGTTCGTTCGTTCGTGTTCGCTGGCTATGAACTCCATCGTGAAGTCCTGTATGCCGGATGAAGACATCCTGTTGTCCAACATCAGTGTGATGTCATACTGGACCTGAGGTTTGCGTGGGTATCCGTTGTGCCATGTCTGACCCATTGATGCGCAGACTGGTGGTTCCTCGCCGTGAAGGCAGACACTCTCCGACTTCGGAGGAATAAAGACAAGTAACTGACCCCCTTAATCGACACTCGATGGTTGATGGTTGATATATATATATATATATATATATATATATATATATATATATATATATATATATATATATATATATATATATCCCCAAGACCTACAGGGGAACAGCCTAGGATTGTGCGTATGCACCAATAGACCAGCAGATCACATGTAACACAGCCTCGAAAACTATCTCTCAGCAATGTTTTTCCTGAAATGTTCATAGATTTTTCATAATGAAGATGTTGATACCCAAACCTTAGCACACTGAGACAGGAAATCTAAGCGACGAGGGATCAAGTATGAAGAGCGCCAACCGCGTCTTTCCGTTACAAGTATCTACTTGTGCCTTCTATTTCCTTGCTATACCTTTCTTTTTTTCTTTTGCCGACTACACTTTCTCATTATCCATTTATTCAATTTGATGATCTCTCCGTTTTATCGGCTGCATTTTCCTTCTGCTATTGCAGGCAAGGAATGAGACGCCTATAAAAGCCGTTACTGTTGCAAACGATGTCTTCCTGGCCCGACGGCAAACATGCCTACACGCATACACTCCACACAGACCGAGGATGTTTGCAAGACATCACCCGACGGCAAACATGCCTACACGCATACACTCCACACAGGCCGAGGATGTTTGCAAGACATCACCCGACGGCAAACATGCCTACACGCATACACTCCACACAGGCCGAGGATGTTTGCAAGACATCACCCGACGGCAAACATGCCTACACGCATACACTCCACACAGGCCGAGGATGTTTGCAAGACATCACCCGACGGCAAACATGCCTACACGCATACACTCCACACAGGCCGAGGATGTTTGCAAGACATCACCCGACGGCAAACATGCCTACACGCATACACTCCACACAGGCCGAGGATGTTTGCAAGACATCACCCGACGGCAAACATGCCTACACGCATACACTCCACACAGACCGAGGATGTTTGCAAGACATCAAGAGAGACACGTTAATTGCAGGAAATGATTTCAAAGAATAAACAACGCTGGTCGCATCCCTGTTCTCTCTTGGCTGAGGTATGTAATTAGAAGTGTCTTCTGGTGTCTTCTCAACTAAAACCACAAGCCCAGGATGAGAGGGGGGTTGTTAGGGTGAGTTTCCTAGCATCACGTAGAATGGTTTCTGTCAGGAGGCTGGCGAACATGCTGACTGTATGCTCTAAATATATCACTGTGGAATTCTCATTACAGTTCGGGATCGGGTGAATTAACTAGAGGCAATTACGCAGATTTTAGCATTACACACTTGCATGTAACAGGCATCAGGATGTGTAAAGCCGAGGCGCCACAGTTCGCCTCCACTGAATTTTCTTTTCTACCTGGCCAATTCTTTCAGTGCTTCACTTCTTTTATTATTTCTGAATGAGGCTACAGCTGCTTTAGTTTGTTATTTTATAACTAATTATGTTACTTGTATCTTACCCTGAATTAACGGAATTTAAACAAATGACAGAATTGGACAAACGACGTTGACATAACAACTGGAACATGTGTTGCAATGTGGAGTAGAGTGAATAATTGCTGCATGTAGAATCAAGGGAGTTAATGTGACAAGTGGGATGGAGTTAGTCAATCTGACAAATGGACCACAGTCATTTAATGTGACAGATTGGATAAAGTGAGTTAATGCACCTAGGATAGAGTGAGTAAATGTGACAAGTGGGTTATAGTGAATTACTGTGACATGCGGTGTAGAATGAGTTAATATGACACCTGGGATAAAGTTAACTAACGTGATGTGTGGAATTAAGTGTGTTAATGTGACAAGTGGGGATTTGTATGTATGTTTGTTTGTATGTTTGTATGTATGTTTTTATGTACATTTACTTGTATGTTTGTATGTATGCTTGCATGTATGTCAGTGTGCATGTTTGACAAAGTTCTACAAGAAGCCACTGAACATCGTAAATTGATTAAAGAAATTAGACGTAGACAGTCATAATATTTTGGACATGTTATGAGAAGAAATAAATTAGAGAACATGGTGACAACTGGCAAGATCGAGGGGAAGAGAACAAGGGGAATACAGAGAAATAAATGCCTGGATGGCTTTACCACGTACATGGTCGAGACAAGAACACTGAGCTGATCCAGAACTCTGGTGTTCGAGTGAAATAGCGAATCACGAC
>JACEFZ010017593.1:0-50511 GCA_014155875.1 Cepaea nemoralis | reverse complement strand
CCTTTTCGTATTTCCTCCCTATAAATCTCCCCCCCCCCCCTAAACACAGTATACGTAAAAATGGAAGCTAAATTTAATAACACATACTAGAACAAGTCTAGACGTCTACATAAAACGTGATTTGCGGGTCTACTTACGATATAAAACGAATTTCAGAAGGCGAGAAGTACAGAACCGTAAAATATGGAGGGAAAGACCATATCAAGTAATCAATTCTTGTATTAACGAGATCTTGAAATAATCTTAATCTCCCCCCCCCCCCCCTCCCCCCACCTGGAAATCCTAAAATTCCCCCCACCGGTTGAGAACCACCGTCCAAGTGCTTGAAGTAACAGTAACGGCAGTATCTAACGATATAATCTGTGAAGCATCTTTTGAAAGATCGTAAGCACTGGATCTAAAAGTACTGCAGACTATGGACAAGACCATCATGTTCTCATATAGGTCAAAGGGAAACTCCCAACTGACCTCAGACTAGCGAGGACAGGCAGCGCACAGCTGTGTGGCAAAGGCAGTCCTGGGTCCCAAGTACCCACCGGTTTAAGTGGAATAATCTGCAAATGAGCAGAATATGGTACACACTTGTCATGACAGTCGGAAATTGCTGACAAGGCCTGAGGTTACAGCCCCGGTGGGTGTTGAAGTTAAGGAGAAACCAGCACATTATTATCCAAAGTCTTTTAGAATAAAAAAAAAAAGTCGAGAGAATCGATTTCATTGCACCGGGTGCTATCCCATATGGCTCGGTCTCTTTCTCCTGGGGGTCGTCCCTTGTGCCATATAGTTCGTGCTTTGTGTGATGCTTTCGGCAGGACTCCCTGCGAAAGAGACCGAGCGATATGGATTAAAACACGGTGCAATGAAGTCGATCCTCTCGAATTTTAACACTTTTAGAATTAAATTTAATGGAACTGCAGTCAAGCTGAGGAATTGTAATGAAGAAACATGAAGAGAACATGGAAATTTGAAGAAAGAAAATGTGCTAATTATTTATCAACCTTTCATTATTCTCATCCCGTTCCCATGCCCATATAGTTACTGGAGAGTCTTCTCCGTGATTATGTAGTTGTTTGCTGATGTTGGCTAGTGGCTGCAACATCCTGTGTTTTCCTTAATTGTGTTATGTAAAGTTGTATTACTTCGTGTTATTTTATATTGTTTAATACTCTTCTGAATACTACTACTACTACTACTACTACTACTACTACTACTACTACTACTACTACTACTACTACTACTGCTGCTGCTACTACTACTACTACTACTACTACTACTACTACTACTACTACTACTACTACTACTACTACTACTGCTATTACTACTACTACTACTACAACTACCACTACAACCACCACCACCACCACAACCACTACTACTACTACTACTACTACTACTACTACTACTACTACTACTACTACCACTACTACTACTACCACTACTACTACTACCACCACTACTACTACTACTACTACTACTACTACTACTACTACTACTGCTACTACTACTACTACTACTGCTATTACTACTACTACTACTACAACTACCACTACAACCACCACAACCACTACTACTACTACTACTACTACTACTACTACTACTACTACTACTACTACTACTACTACCACTACTACCACTACTACTACTACTACCACTACTACTACTACTACTACTACTACTACTACTACTACTACTACTACTACCACTACAACCACCACCACCACAACCACTACTACTACTACTACTACTACTACTACTACTACTACTACCACTACTACCACCACTACTACTACTACTACTACTACTACTACTACTACTACTACTACCACTACTACTACTACTACTACTACTACTACTACTACTACTACTACTACTACTGCTGCTGCTGCTGCTGCTGCTGCTACATTTCCTACCATAAGAAGAAGAAGAAGAAGAAGAAGAAGAAGAAGAAGAAGAAGAAGAAGAAGAAGAAGAAGAAGAAGAAGAAGAAGAAGAAGAAGAAGAAGAAGAAGAAGAAGAAGAAGAACCAGCAAAAGAAACAGTAACAGCAGTAAAAGCAAAAGAAGAAGGAAGAAAAGGAAGTAAAAGAAGAAGAAGAAGAAGGAAAGAAGCAGAAGAAGAAGAAGAAGAAGAAGAAGAAGAAGAAGAAGAAGAAGAATAAGAAGAAGAAGAAGAAGAAGAAGAAGAAGAAGAAGAAGAAGAAGAAGAAGAAGAAGAAGAAGAAGAAGAAGAAGAAGAAGAAGATGAAGAAGAAGAAGCAGAAGCAGAAGAAGGAGCAGAAGAAGAAGAACCAGCAAAAGAAGCAGTTACAGCAGCAGTAGAAGCAAAAGAAGAAGAAGAAGAAGAAGAAGAAGAAGAAGAAGAAGAAGAAGAAGAAGAAGAAGAAGAAGAAGAAGAAGAATGAAGAAGAAGAAGAAAGAAGAAGAAGAAGAGAAGAAGAGAAGGAAGAATAAGGAGAATAAGGAGAAGCAGAAGAAGAACCAGCAAAAGAAGCAGTAACAACAGTAGCAGAAGCAAAAGAAGAAGAAGGAAAAAGAAGAAGAAGAAGAAGAAGAAGAAGAAGAAGAAGAAGAAGAAGAAGAAGAAGAAGAAGAAGAAGAAGCAGAAGAAGAAGGAGCAGAAGAAGAAGAACCAGCAAAAGAAGCAGTACAGCAGCAGTAGAAGCAAAAGAAGAAGAAGAAGAAGAAGAAGAAGAAGAAGAAGAAGAAGAAGAAGAAGAAGAAGAAGAAGAAGAAGAATGAAGAAAAAGAATGAAGAAGAAGGAAAAGAAGAAGAAGAAGAGAAGGAAGAATAAGGAGAAGAAGCAGAAGAAGAACCAGCAAAAGAAGCAGTAACAGCAGTAGCAGAAGCAAAAGAAGAAGAAGAAAGAAGCATTTATAGAGACATATTTATATTTGTATACACCAAACCTAACACAATGAAAGAATCAGAATGCCTTGTAACAAATACACGAATGTAAAGTTGCTTTGTAGCTATAGAAACCATCGGGCACTTCCGGATTGTGTTTGTTGACAGTTGACGACGGACAAGAAAGACAACCAAGCTTGGTCTGTTCAATGCCAGCAACATTCGACGTACTTTATCCCAAACATCCCAGACAGTGATTAAACCAGCTGGTATCCCTCACAAGCGTGACTTTTTCTGTCTGCATAGATACAAGACAAGGTAGAGTTCAATTGTTTATTACGAAGCCCATATAAGAATTAGCTGCACAAAAGTGTCCGACCTAGTGACCCCTCCTAGTGTTTCGCAATTTAATAATTTAATTTTATTAATGAATTTACCTTTTCTGGGAAATGTCTTGAAAGGAAAGGCGACGAGCAAGAGACCTAGTCCCCGGCTCATTATTTCTACGCCTAGAATGCCTAAGGGCTAACATTTCACACCCTCATATCACTGTTTGCTATGGGACTACTTTGACTTTTACCTATCCATTTTAGTAATATTGTCTAAATTGCTCTTTTAATTATGCAACCGGCATAGTAGTTGGATACCTCTTGAAAAAACAAATTCAACGGTACCTTAGTCAAGTCTGTAGGTCAATTATAAGCGGAGATATTAATGTTTGTGCGTCAGTTTATCGTATAATATGAACAAAGAGGAGAATACTATTTTAGCCCTTTGACAAAGTGTGGCCTAAACACTCTCATCACTGTTGGTAACACATCCACTTAAGAGAGATTAAAACTGCTGATGTTTCCTAACTAAGGAGGAGCTAATTGCTAGCGTTTTATATATATACAACCACACACAGATATATACACTGACCATGTCAAGCTGTGATGACGCCAGTCTGTGCGCGCTGCCTGCACGAGCTATCTGTCAGCGCAAGGCCGCGATCGTAGATTCATTCTGACCTGAGAAGTCCCGTTGAAAAGTTGCAAAATTAACAACGATCTGGTCCTTGTAGAGTGAGGAAAAATTACACATAAATACAATAATGGGTATTGAATGTAAAAATGCAGTCATTATCATTGTAGTCGCTCTGAATATTTCATAACAATATTAAATAGTCATAGCTGGAGTATGACAAGGAAAACTGCTATCCTCCTGTCATTGAAATATCACATTACAGCATGCAAATTTCATATTTCAGTGTGAGATTGATTGCCAACTTCTACTTCAACTGCGTTCATCTGGAGAGTTTTTTCGGATGTGATTGCGTTGTGTCTGGTTACAGTAGAGCTGCGATATTGCACCTTTAGCCTGACACATCTGACTTCTGTGGGCAGTTGTTGACCGGGTTAAGCTTCCTGGGTGTTTCGAGGGACATTCAACTCTCACTATTGTGGTGTCATCTACATCCCAACTGGTCAAGTTAGAACGGCCGAAGACATCACGATCAACACTCAAGGGAAGGCAGGGGTAGACCCTGGGCATTCCTCACCATCCAAGGAGGCTTCAATAATTGCAGAGCTGACACATAGCGCTCTGGTACTGGGCTCACCCAAGGAATCGTCACGTCCTGCACATGGCTGCTTAGCCTCACTTCCATATATTGGGCCTCCCGTTCACCATAGTCTGCTCCTCCAAGAACCAGGAGGGACCTGTATGCAGATGATTGCCAACTTAAATGGTCAAAAATTACAAAATACACGTAAAAATAGATGCTAAATTGAATAATACATAGTAGAACAATGTATCACGTCTCATAAAATGGTACTTACGGGTTTACTTACCACTTAGAATAGGCAGCTTGGTTCTCCGGTGTAACAAGGATTCCAGAAACGTGAGGAATACAGAACATAATACATGGAGGGAAAAACTATATCAAGTAATCGGTGTCTGCTTTAATGCGATCTTGAAATAATTGGGGAATTAAAAATAATGAGTATGCATAATGTCCTTAGATCGGAGACACAAGAAGACGTAACTGATTGTCACCACAAACATTCCAGTTAAATTTGGTGATTCTGACTCGTAGTGGCTACTGTTACCTCTTCAGTTTCACTGATGATCATCTTCTCAGCCAAATTACAAGCCACCCAGAACTTCTCTTCCTCAGTTGTGCTCTTTGGTAATATGCAGATGTGAACATTGGGACATTTGTACTTAAATGTTACAGACAAGTTCTTAGAATATGGATCAAGATGAAGAAAAATACTGACGTTCTACAAGTTCTGAAAATCAAAGAAAACTTATATAATAAGTAGGGTTGAGGTGAGTTGAGTTGAGTTAAGAACCGACATCACTGCACTCAGGACATTCCCATAAGTGCTCCGTCCCCTCGTCCAACAGCACATATAAGTAGAATCACGTCTTGGAAACTGAAATAGTTTAGCCATATTCAACTTCACAATGGAGCTTAGCATGGCCAAATGGATAAGAGCACTCGTTCTTAAACATCCAGTGTGCTTATGCCGAGGTAGTGGGTTCAATCCTATATACCGGTCATTTGTTCTAAAATATTGACGTCTTGTCTGTGACTTGAGGACATAAATTACAAGTACCTCTGAAGAGGGACACTGATAATAGGGAAAGCTAATCCACACGCAAACATCAGTCCAGTTCTACTAGAAATAGTAGCACATGTATGGTCTACAATTTAGTTCAGAACGAACACATGAAACAAAAAACAAGAGTCTAGAAAGAACAGTGATTGAAGGCAAAATGGACATTCAAATGCATGGTGCAGGAGAAATGGCAAAGGATTGAGAATCTAGTCGGCATGTGGTGAGTGATGTTCTACAAAGGATTGAGAATCTAGTCGGCAGCTGTGGTGAGTGATGTTCTACAAAGGATCAAGAATCGAGTCGGCAGCTGTGGTGAGTGATGTTCTACAAAGGATCAAGAATCGAGTCGGCAGCTGTGGTGAGTGATGTTCTACAAAGGATCAAGAATCTAGTCGGCAGCTGTGGTGAGTGATGTTCTACAAAGGATCGACAATCTAGTCGGCATGTGGTGAGTGATGTTCTACAAAGGATCAAGAATCTAGTCGGCAGCTGGTGAGTGATGTTCTACAAAGGATCAAGAATCTAGTCGGCATGTGGTGAGTGATGTTCTACAAAGGATCAAGAATCTAGTCGGCAGCTGTGGTGAGTGATGTTCTACAAAGGATCAAGAATCTAGTCGGCAGCTGTGGTGAGTGATGTTCTACAAAGGATCAAGAATCTAGTCGGCATGTGGTGAGTGATGTTCTACAAAGGATCAAGAATCTAGTCGGCATGTGGTGAGTGATGTTCTACAAAGGATCAAGAATCTAGTCGGCAGCTGGTGAGTGATGTTCTACAAAGGATCAAGAATCTAGTCGGCAGCTGGTGAGTGATGTTCTACAAAGGATCAAGAATCTAGTCAGCAGCTGGTGAATGATGTTCTACAAAGGATCAAGAATCTAGTCGGCAGCTGGTGAGTGATGTTCTACAAAGATCCTGCTACATGATGATGGTTGTTCTCTGTTTCTAACAACTTCCTGTAGCAGTTATGGTTGTTGTTATATTTATCCCATATGGCTCAATCTCTTTTTGAAGGGTGCCCTGCCGAAAATGTTGCACAGAGCACAAACTCTGTAGATCCAGCGATGCCCCACAGGAGTCTCCAAGAAAAATGTACTCGACTTTTACAACTTTAAGACTTTTTTTACACCTTTTCTCAGAAAATAATCATACAATTGCAATGTTTGTTGTTTTATATGAGTAATAATATGTCTTTTCTTAATTTTCTTCCTGAAGTTGTTTTTTGTTTTCTTAGTCACTAATTGTATTCTCAGCATATTCTTATTGAGGACATGCATTTTTATTGATTATGATACTTGCAGAAAAAAAGTAGTAAAAGTTAAGTAAACAAAATTTTTTTTACATTGACTGGCATTTAATACAGAATACATAAATAATATCTGATGGGATGTTGAGAAGTTGTTCAAAACACTGCTTCCATCTTATTAGGATTTGTTTTTGTTCACTTATTGGTTCTCCATTTTCGCTGTTAATTATTTCAGTTGAGTCAATGGGTTCTCCTCTGGTTCGCATTGCACTTTTCTTTTGTAGAAGTTTCTAGTTGTCTCCTTGTAGTTTTTATTTAGGGTTTCTCCATACTCTTCCCAGTCTTTTTGTTTTTCCTCTTTACTATTCTATTCACATGTCTTCTCACTATTCTATATTCTATATAATCAAATTTCTGTTTGCTCTTCAACCACTTTTTATATTTTTCCTTTTTGTCTTTTACTACTTTCTTTACCTCTGCGTTCCACCAACTGTTATTTTCTTTATCCGTGTTTGCGTTTTTTCGTGGTTCCACATGTTATTTTTGCAGTATTTAAAATGCTTGATTTGAACATCTCCCATTCTTCTTCCACTGTTTTCTTTCTATAGGTAATTTTACAAAGATTTCAGTTAGTTTTTTCTCATAATTTTCCCTTACTGCCTCGTCTTTAAGGTTTTTTTCAAGTTTACTGATTCACACGGCATGTATTTTCCTGCTCTTTGCTTTCTTCTTCTGATGGTTCTTATTGTGGCAACGACTGCTTTATGATCTGTGTTTATACTTAAATTGGGCGCTGCCCTTGCATCTAATATATTTCTCTTTCTGTTATTTCTAGTTAACATAAAATCTATTTGACTTTTAGTATCTAGATCGTTTCATTTATACCAGGTGTATACTTGTGAGTCTTTATGTTTATGGAATGTGTTTGTTATATAGAGGTCATGTTGGCTGCATAGCTCTGTCAGTCTACTTCCGTTATCATTTCTTTCATTATGCTGATCTCCAAATGCTCCCAGATGTTTTTCTATGCCCACTCTGTTATGTCCTAGTCTTGCATTGAAGTCTCCCATAACTATAATGTTGTCCTGCTTATCTATTTTATTTAGCACGTCATGGATGTCTTCATAGAATTCCTCGCATTCTTGCTAATTTTTGTTTGTATTATATGGTGCGTATATTTGTATATATAGTGTAATTGTTTGTTCTTTTATTCTCACTTTTATGATTCTTTCTGATAAATATTTTATTTCTAATATTCCTTTTGCTAGTCGTGGTTTGATGACTATTCCCACACCGTGTCTTGCCCTTTCTTGCTGTTCTAGTCCAGAGTAGACAAACGTGTAACTGTGGTGGAGCTCCTTGCATCCTTTCTCCTTTGTTCTGGTGTCCGCTATTCCCATGAGTCCAATTTTCCTCTATTCCATTGTTTCTATAAGCTCTTCTTCTTTACTACTGAAACCGCAGATGTTCATTGTGCCTATTTTTTGAAATGTGATCTATCTCGTAGTCCATTAACATTGTCGGGTCGATATCCGGGTTGATATTCCCAAATTCTTCAAGTCATATAAAAGTGAGTAACTCAAACTAAGGAGCTGTAACAACAATAGCAACAACAGCAAACTCATCAGAAGCAACAACAACAACAAACAATAACAAATTCTGTGCCAAACAAACAGTAGGTTTGAACCACACAAAATAGATGGCAGAAAATGGGAAGTAGGGGTGTGTCACAGTTATTGTGTACAAGTTGTTAATATGAAAATGGAAAGTAGGGGTGTGTCACAGTCATGGCGTAAAAGTTGTTAATATGAAAATGGAAAGTAGGGGTGTGTCACAGTTATGACTTAAAAGTTGTTAATATGATAGCAGACATGTTGTATTATAACACAGTTACAACATTTTAGTGATATATAAGCACATGGCAGATATGGGAAGTCATTTAAGACAATTAATCATCCCACTGCAATTGATCAGTTAACAGGCATGAGAAAGATGTCAATTAGATGTTCTTTAATAAATAACCACGATTGATTTCACATGCTCAACCCACTCAGGTTTGGACTGGGAAATCAATTTTTCTCTAAGTAACTTTGCCAGGGTATTTCTGCAGTGGAGTGGTGGCAGCCATGCCTTGCCATGGAGATCCTGAGTGTGACTCTTCCTGAGAGATGAGATTGGACTTGGTTCAGCATTTTAAGTAATCATGTGAGCCAAGATTTGGAGCCGGGGTAATGCAACATTTTGGGAGCCACAGTAGTGCAACATTTGTAGAGCCAATTTTGGGAGCCACAGTAGTGCAACATTTTTAGAGCCAATGTTGGGAGTCACAGTAGTGCAGCATTTTTTAGAGCCAAGATTGGGAGCAGCAGTAGTGCAGCATTTTTTAGAGCGAAGTTTGGGAGCCGCGGTAGTACCACATTTTTTAGAGCTAAGATTGGGAACCACGGTAGTGTAGCTTTTTTAAAGCTAAGATTGGGAGCAGCAGTCAATTGGATTAAAATGTTGATTTCCTGTCCTTAACTAGAGGATGTAAATTACAAGTACCTCAGAAGCTGCAGTGGATTCACCTGAAGGTGAGAGACACTGGTAATAGGGAAAGTTAATCCACAAGCAAACATCAGTCGAGTACCCTCCCCTGTAGTAGCAACCACTAGTAGTAGCAGCACGTGTGTGGACTACGCTTGAGTTGAAAGTGAGCAAATCAGAAAGAAAAAAAGAATCCTGTGTATAAAGATGCACTAGATGGGGAAGCTGGTGAAGGACAGACAATCTTTTCTGTGGGTTGTAATGAGATTTCTACATGTTGATGGTGCCGTTATGCTATCTTGACAGTAATACGAAGTCTCTTGTCAAATCATTTCTTTACAGGAATGAGCTTTAACTCTTGAAATGCCCAAGGCCTCTACTAGTGTAAAGCATAAAGCCTGCAGGTAAGCATTATGACACAGTTTGCTTTTATTACATATATTTCCCTCTTGGCATTGGGTTTACTTTTATAATGAGAAAGAATCCCTCTTGGCATTGAGTTTACTTTTATAGATTCCATCTGGGCATTGGGTTTACTTTTATAGATTCCATCTGGGCATTGGGTTTACTTTTATAATGAGAAAGAATCCCTCTTGGCATTGGATTTACTTTTATAATGAGAAGGATTCCCTTTTGGCATTGAGTTTACTTTTATAGATTCCATCTGGGCATTGGATTTACTTTTATAATGAGAAAGATTCCCTCTTGACATTGGGTTTACTTTTATAATGAGAAAGATTCCTTCTTGGCATTGGGTTTACTTTTATAGATTCCATCTGGGCATTGGATTTACTTTTATAATGAGAAAGATTCCCTCTTGACATTGGGTTTACTTTTATAATGAGAAAAGATTCCTTCTTGGCATTGGGTTTACTTTTATAGATTCCATCTGGGCATTGGATTTACTTTTATAATGAGAAAGATTCCCTCTTGACATTGGGTTTACTTTTATAATGAGAAAGATTCCTTCTTGGCATTGGGTTTGCTTTTATAGATTCCATCTGGGCATTGGGTTTACTTTTATAGATTCCATCTGGGCATTGGGTTTACTTTTATAGATTCCATCTTGGCATTGGGTTTACTTTTATAGATTCCATCTGGGCATTGGGTTTACTTTTATAGATTCCATCTGAGCATTGGGTTTACTTTTATAGATTCCCTCTTGGCATTGGGTTTACTTTTATTATGAGAAAGATTTCCTCTCGGCATTGGGTTTACTTTTATGGATTCTGTCTGGGCATTGGGTTTACTTTTATAGTGAGAAAGATTCCCTCTTGGCATTGGGTTTACTTTTATAATGAAATAGATTCCCTTCTTGCATTTGGTTTACTTTTATAATGAAATAGAAGCTCTCTGGGCATTGGATTAACCTTTATAATAAGAAAGATTTCCTCCAGGCATTGGGTTTATTTTCATAATGAGAAAGATTCTATCTGGGCAATTGGTTTACTTTTGTAATGAGATAGACTCCCTCTGGGCATTGGGTTGAAGTATGTTGGCTATGAAATACCCAAAACCCATTGAGAGAATGTTACTAATCTAGGCTTAATGCCAGCCTGTCTGTAAGTTCTGTATTGAATCATTACCTGGTTACATTCTTGTATGTCTCTGCACTGATGTAAAGTTCCAGTCCTGCCTTGCACATCCCACTGGTTCCTGAGCTTTGAGAGGGGAATTGTATTTGGAATGCTTGATTTGTTTAGGGAATAAGTGCTGAAATGTTTTCTGTGTGTCTGACTGTTTAGTTCATAAATAAAGGTTTAAACTCTGCATGCTTAGCTGTTTAATGAAATAATGATGATTTAATTTATATATATTTTACTGCTTAGTGAGTACGTTTAATTTTTATTGCTTAGTGAATTTACGACGATTCAGTTTCTGTGTATTTGAATGTTGATAGCATTTTGATGTTTGTAACAATAAATGATCTTGACTCATCACTGTGGCAAGAATAACTAAGGAAAATTGATAAAGTCTACTTCTTCTTTGTCCCTACTTCGAGGGGACTGTGTCACACCTAGTTATGTACTTCAAAAGTACAGTGTGTCGAACTTAAGCATGCATTTATATAAGGTTTGCTTATTCTAGATAGATTCTATCCAAGGCAACAGGCTCTAACTACCTGTGGGTAGTTTTTCTTTAATAATAATTTTGCTAGAACAGTGGCCTTGTGGCCTACTCTTTGTTATTTTCAATTGCCTTGGGATTTGTAATGTGGAAGCTTACACACAGGACCTCCTGTTTCTTTTTAAATCTTATCTGAGAAGGCTAGGTGCGCGATCTTACTACTCAAGAGATCAGGATCAAGTGATATGTTTAGATACCAATAGTTCTTGGAAAAATTACTAGCCCTTTGCTGGGATTGAACAAAGTACATTTTAAGCTGGAGGTTAACACCGTAACTTCTCAGTCATGCTCCTTTCCCCCCCCCCCCCCCCCCCCCCCCCCCCCCTCACTGCTCTCCCCTATTGATAAATTAAACTGATCTTGGTTTTTTAACGAATCAACATGAATTAAAGAAACTTGATTTGACAACCCAACCTTGACCCATTTGTGCGTACAACTAAAACAACTTCTGCAAATTGAACCTGGTCCTTAATCTGACGAGCTTGATCTGATGATTTTGAGAACATTATAACAATATGGCATACCAGACTGTTTTGTATGGCTTTTATTGTTAATAATGACTTTGTACTTAGAAGTCTAAATCTGTGGCTTTCAACCTGTGTGCCATGACACTTGAGGGGGGGGGGGGGGGGGGGGGGGGGGTCATGTCTGACTGTGCATTCATTATTTTAATATTAACTTAAATCTACTTTTGTCTAATCTGTTTTCCTTTCTATAATAAGGGTTATCAAAGATCACATTTTATTGTAATTTATTTTTAACACAGAAAGTCCATTTGCAGTTGTAAGAAAAGACATTTAAAGCTTACATGTTTAAAACACCTTTCCAAGGCTCTCCTGCTAAAACATAAAGTAGATAAAACATAAATGTTGATAAAACATAAAGTTGATAAAACATAAAGTTGATAAAACATGAAGTTGATAAAACATAAAGTTGATAAAATGTAAAGTTGATAAAACATAAATGTTAAAACATGGCTAGAGTTTGACTAGTTATCCCACAGGGAACCCATAGAAAGAATGTTCTTGGTCAGAAAAGCCATGCACTCAAATGGTTGACAACCACTAATTAGGCTTATTTTATAAAATCTACAAAATGTCAAGTGTAATAATTTTTGTGCAGTAATTTACAAAATTTATCACTTTATTCCTCTTTCTAGTGAAAAATGCATCAGGTTTCGATGTTCTTTGCAGAACACAATTCTGGATGTTCTTAGAGCAAGGCCTGGTTGGGTGGAAGTCACCAAGTAAGTAATTTATTGGAATATTTTATCATAAGTTTGAAGCTGTAAACAAAAAGGTAGCCATTTCTATTACTGTGTTAGATTAACAGGATTTAATAAACCAGAACTACTTACAAGAAATCATTAAGGTAATCCTGCATAGTTAATTGCATATCTTCTATACGACATCACAGTCAACCCATGCATTTTTTGTGTGTTTGTGATTTCTTGACAAGTTTATGTTCAATAGTTTGCCATTGCTTTCTGAATGACCGGCACTCATACCATTGAGTGAAAACCAGTGCAAGGTGATCTTGCTTTCCACACTCACATGGCTTTGGACTATGTCCTCAGCATTTTGCAACTTTTTAGGCTGGAAGAGTAAGTGGAATCCCTACTATGTGGTAGTCTAGCTCAAAACAAAAGGCACCTTAAAGTCTAATGCACAACACCAGCAAGCAAATGGAGGTTTTAATGTATGTGTCATTTGATGATTTGTGAATAAAGTGCCTATGGTGTTAATCTTTATAATTAGTAAAGTTTACAAATCTGTGATATTGGAAGTTTTGCCTTCTGTAGTCTGAAGTCTTAGTAATTGGAAGTTTAGCCTTCTGTAGTCTGAAGTCTTAGTAATTGAACCCTTTGAAGATTTGCTTACTGCAGTTTGAAGTCAAAGTAATTGTATCTGTTGAAGTTTTGCTTTCTACAATTTGTTGTCTCAGTAACTGCACCGTTTAAGTTTTGCTTTCTGCTGTTTGAAGTGATAACTGTAGCCTATGAAGTTTTTCTTTCTGTATCCTGAAGTCTCAGTAATTGTAGCCTTTGAAATTTTGCCTAAAATGTTCATATTTACAGTCTTTGAAGATTTGTTTCATGTGTTCTTAATTTCAATGTTAATATTTACAGTCTTTGAAGACTTGTTTCATGTGTTCTAAGTACCTGTCATCTATAAAGCTTGTACGCTTGGTGTCTATGTCTCTGAAGCCTTGTTATCTATTGTTTTTAAAGTCCAGTTATTTGTCTTCTTGGAAATGTGGCAGCACATCTATATTAAGGTAGGTTAATGTAAGGCTGACGTGTGATATCGGTGCAAGTCAAAGAAAGTGAAAACTACAGCCAAACTTAGAATATTTGACTCTAATATCAAATGAATCATGCTGTATGGATTAGAAACATGGAGGGTGACTAAAACAATTACTAATAAATAACAAACGTCCGTTAACTGATGCTTGTGCAGAATAGGACTAACATGGTATGACAGAATCACCAATTTGAAGCTCATGGGGCGAGCTGACCCCATCCCAGTGAATCAAGAGCTGAGAAAAGATACTGGAGCTGGATAGGACACACACTGAGGAAGCCTGTTAATCCAGTAGATAGAATATTTTTCCTATGGAGCCCACGGGGCAAAAGAAATTGAGGAAGACATAAAACACACGGAGAAGAGGATTAGAAACAAAGATGAATAATGTGGGGAAGACATGGAAGAAGCTGCAGTAGATAACAAAGAATAGGAGGGCTTGGCATGAGTTGGTCGAAGGACTATGCTCTTTAAGGAGACAAAAGACAGAAGAAGAGGAAGGAGGAAGAGGAGGAGGAGGAAGAAGAAGGTGAATAAGAAGAAGAGGAGTAGATAGACAGCAGTAAACAGAAATAAATGTCATTGTTGGTGTAGGATTGTGTTTTCCACTACACAGCAAGCCTGGTAGCAGTTTTTCCTTCAATTCAATCACTATTGATCTATTGCATGCTGATGTCATCATCCAGGGGGTTAGTTAGTTGCATATCTTTTACTGGACGTCACGGTCAACCTGCAGCATTTGTTGGCTGTTTGTGATTTCTTGGCAAGTTTACATTCAGTAGCTTGCCACTGCTTTCTGAATAACCGACACTCATACCATTTTATGAAAACCATCGCAAAGTGGTCTGCTGCCAAATTGCCTGCAACTGTGTTTCAAACATGGTATGCAGGATTACAAATTGCATCCGTGACCCCTTCGCCACAGACCCGGCATAAAGTACAAGCTACTGATGTTTTTAGTCACCATAGAAGCCTGTTATTTATTCATCTGTGAGTGGCTCAGCACAAGACAGCGGCATCCCAAAACTTCCAGGATAAAGACCTCATGTGGAAGAGGACAGGTGAGGATAAAGGCAGCCAAAGGCATAGCTTTGTACCTAGGGCAAAGTGACTAGAGGGATTTGGTATGTTATGTGGAAGTTATAGCAGCAATAATAGAAATGTGCGGTCTGGGAAATTCATGAGAAATCATGTTACAGTTGATGAAATTTGGGCTGTGCTTAGATTATAAAAACACTGTTCACTAGAGCCTGCTGGCATTAGGTAAGAGTACATACACAGGCTGACGGACAGGGAGATGACTAATCTGGCTAATATTTTAAACAGAATCAAGAATGGCCTGTTGAGGTCTGGTGTCACAGATATCCAGTACCACTTCTAAAACCTGACAAAGACCATAAAAGGTTGCCTGGGTATAAAATAATTGCTATGCACTACTCCGTTGGCATGCAGCTGGAAAGGTTAATTATAATTAACGTAGCATGTCATATTGAGCATTTTCATATCTTTCGTCCAGGTCTTAGCAGATACTATCACCACAGGGAATAAAGTTGGTGCAATGCAGTTGTTTCTGCTTATGATATGTCTGAAGGTTTCCTTTTATGTAAAGAAACGTGCCATGGCTGTGGACTTACAACAGGGTTTCTCTCAACTTCTGTTGGAGCTCCATTTATGTTTCTTTCTCACTAACTTGATTTCCTCCATGCTTTTCGAGGTAGAAATGTACTTAAGTGTGGCTTTAGACTTACAACAGTTTCTCTCAACTTCTTTTGGAACTCCATTGATGTTTCTTTCTCACTAACTGGATTTCTTCCTCCCCTTTTCAAGGAAGAGTTGTACATAAATGTGACAGTTTGGCTTCTGAGCCAAGAATAATCAGACCTGACCTTCCACAGGGGCAACCCTTGTTTCCTTGCTGCTAAAATTGTTCATAATAGGTATTATCGGTGGGCATATCAAGGCAATGGTATGACTTTGTATTATGTAGATGATGTTCTGGAATACCACAAGGACAGGAGTTGGAAGCAGATTGTATGGGATCTACAGGGTGAGCTCGACCACAATGGCAGCAGGTGTGGTGAATCAAGGGCTTTCGTCAATCTGATGAATCTGTTGAAATGATACTCACTGCACAACCACAGCATCCACGCAAGAACACATCCTATGTTTCCATGGGGTTACAGTACACATCAACAATCATAACTCTCCAATCCATCCTCTCTGCCATCTGATGGGTTGATGAAGTTTGTAGGACTTATTATTACTTGTTGCCCAGCTGTTTCAGCTTTCCACTTACATCTTTCTCTGTTTTCCTCTGCCTCTCTTGCTTAGCATTGCTGGTTTCACACAAGGCGTATTTCTCTGTGCCACCTCCTCTGTTTCTATGCCCCATAAATCATTTGTCTTCATTTGCCCTTTTATTTGTCGTTTGTTAGTAATTTGTCGTGGTTCTAACTTTACAGAAACAGGTCACCCCATAATCTTTTGTTCCTGTGTCAGCTAAAATCACACAAAATGTTCCTCACTGTCCCACATGAAAAGTGAATCATACAGTAATCCTGTCAAAACCAACAGCACGTAACTGCTGCCATACATAAGACCACTGCCAGAATGTCAGTACAACAATCTGCCACTAGAATTAGAGTTCATTGTTGATGGAAGCAGCATTCACTAGAAAAATGAGAAGTTGCACACACATTACTGCATAAGGCACACTAGCTAGTTGCTAGTTCAACAATGCCCCCCTCCCCCAAACCACCGCAAACCCATGAACCACATTCCACATGAAATCCTCCGCTTACAGTGTCATACCAAGCACTCAGCTCAGTAGCTGGGTGACTAAACCATATATAAGGGGCGTTCATTTGAAATCCATTCATCCCGCACTGTATGTAATTGCGTACGTTGAACATGATCATGTCATAGTCATGTGATAAGTACTGATCAATGAATAAAAGAGCACGTGCTTATCGTCCCATGATGCATAGGTTCTGTTTCTGACCGTTGAGAAAATGGCCGGGTCGATCCAAAATCCGTCCAAAGAAGCTAAAAGAGCAGTGATTCAGTTTCTTTCATTTGAATAATGTCGACTGGTGGACATTCATCGAAGAAAGCAGGCAGCGTACGGTAACAAATGTGTGTCGCAGACAACATGAAAGAATTTGATGTGTTAATTAGGACAATTCAAAAGGTTGTTCGTAAGAAACTGCAATATCAGAAGATGTGTTCACAGTGGGTACTACGATAATGCTCGTCCGCATGTCGCAAAGATTGTGCAGGAAGCAGTGGCAAGGAAGAAGTGGGAAATTCTGCAACATCCAGCCTATAGTCCTGATTTGTCACCATGTGATTTTCATGTGTTCGGACCTCTAAAAAAGCTCTCAAAGGGGCAACAATTTCACACAGATGCAGACGTAATGAACGCGGTAAACACTTGGTTCAGTGAGCAACCACAATCCTTTTATGTGGACGGCATTCGCCGCCTACCTAAGCAATGGGATGCTTGCCTGAATGCCTAAGGCGACTTCTTCTGACTAACCCATGGTGCATAATTCATTCAAAATGAATGCTTTGTTTAATTCTACCACACGTGTTAATGTTTCTTTCATGCTTTTGTAATAAAGCCATTGGAACGGGTTTCGAATGAAAGCGCCCCTAATACAACAAAAACAAAATGAAGACCATGTGTAAGCAAACCATAGCCAGAAGCAAAAACACCCCAATTACTTAACGGATCACCCACCTATCTGCCACATTGGACAAGAAGTCCTTACTTATCCTTATGATGATCTACAAACTTTGCAGATGACCACCCCCACAGCACTTTTCTTCACTGTCCACGATATTCTGAACATTCTTCCCAAGAAAACTTTTCTCCACTGCAATCTGTACTTGATCTTTGCAGCACAGACCCCATGGTAGACCCCCACACTAACCTTGACACTGGGTCAACTGCTCGGGGCAGAAGAGGAGAGGCAAAGAAATGCAGAAAATGACTGTGAATTAATTTACTGGATAAATTTGTTTTGCTGTACTGACATCATCATATTATACCATGTTGCAGCCATGAATGGGATTTCTTATGGTGCGACAAAGACTGGTTGAACAACAACGATGACAATGTATATTTTCCAGAGAACTCCAAAGTCAGCCATTTTAGAAATTTTTATGAGGTCATTGGCAGATTTGACATCTTTCACTATTTCACTCTTTTTTTTTTTTTAATGAATACTAATAGAAATGAGTGTGTGTGTAATGTATTTGTTTAGTTTCTTCTTTTTAGCATGATTTAGGACTGCTTGTTTTTGTTTCCTTTCGTATACTCTTGATCTCGTACACATATTTTTATGCGCACAAAAGGGATTTAAGTGCAGCACACACTTTCTGCCAGGTGTTGGTTTGTCTTAACGTTTCGTTTAATTTGTAGATGTGTAAATGTTTGTAGGGTGATCTTTTCTTAATAATAATAAACTAGCTCTAAATATTTTAGGAACTTTTCAGTGTGTAAGTATATGTACATGCAACATTAAATTGCATAATATATGCATGCAATTGCATGTGTACATGTACACATATACGCACGCACGCACGCACGCATGCACAGAGAGAGAGAGAGTAAGAGAGAGTCTCACAGAGTTTGTATTTGTTCTAATAGATAACAGTAATGACGTAATGACTGATAAGTACATATTTCCCAACAAACATGAAGGGAACAGTCGTATATAGCTAGTACAACAGTAATGCATGGTAGAGCAATATCAGTAACAGTATTAGTACAACAATATTAGCACAACATTATTAGTTCAGTAGTGTTAGTGCAGAGGTCATCATGGCTGAGAGGTTTAACACACACAGCAATATTAGTATGACAGTATTTTTTTTTGGGCATATTCTATTTACAGTACATCACTGTCAAAACCAGCATTTTACTGCTGTTGTTGATATCTTGGCAAGTTTACGTTCAGTAGTTTGCCATTGCTTTCTGAATGACCGGCTCCCTTACCAACACATTAAGACCCAGCGCAATGCGGTCTGTGCCAAATCAGTCGCAGCTGTGGTTTGAACACAGGTAAATGGCTCTCGAATCGCGTTCACAAGCCTTTAGCCACAGAGATTGGCATGACAGTATTAGTACAACATTATTAGATGATATTATTAGGACAGCAAAATTAGTATGACTATTCTACAATAACATGACATTATTAAGACAGCAATATTACTATGACAGTATTAGTACAACATTATTAGATGACATTTTTAGGACAGCAATATTAGTATGACAATATTAGTACAACAGAATATTATGTTTGAGTTATGAGCATTTGATGACATATACATATGATGTATGTGTGTGTGTTTAAACCATAATTATGTAGCTTGTTGTAAACTTTTCTTGTTGTGTCTTTAGAAGTGAAACTTTGATTGTTTGTGCCTTGTAGTTGTGTGTGCTGTTTTTATTGCAAGTTGAATGACTTTATGTATATAAAGTAAGTGTTATTGCATGCGCTCCTGGGCAGAATATCTTTTGGTTTTATCGAGCTCTTCATGTCTGTTACAGTTGTCAGCTCCATTGACAAAGGATAGGATAGGTGGCAGATGAAACTGCTGTGTATGGACTATGAACTGACCAGATTTGTTTTTATAAATTATGTTGTAGTTTTAAATAGGTATTTATTTGATCAGAGAGCTTTTCTTTCACAATACTTTGTTGTCATTTTAAAACAGGATATTGATTAGAACCAGTTTGATTTGAAGTTGTGTTTTAGACTTATTTTCACCTCTCCTGTTCATGAAGTGAGGGAGCTTGGGACTTCTATTGGGCAGATGTTTGGTGGATGAAGGAAATCTTTGATCGGGCATATTTGGAGGACCAAATGAGAATAAACCATTTCAGAAATCATTATGAGGTATGAACTATTTTAACACAATCCAAGAGTTCCCTTTTTGCCCTTTTTTAAAAGTTTTCCTTTTGTGGACATCTTTCTTAATCAGCTCCTTATATGTCTGTTGTTATTTGACTAGATTAGTTGAGCATCAGTCGTTCAGAAAGCAATGGCAAACTACTGAACGTAAACTTGCCAAGAGATCACAAACAGCAAAAAAAGGCTGGGGTTGACTGTGACGTCCTGTAAAGGATATGCAACTAACTTTTTATATTATTTTCTTGATTAATATTGTATTATATATATATAACTTCCGGGAAGGTTAACCCAGTCAACAAATGCCCGCAGAAGTCGGATGTGTCGGCCTAATGGCGTAAGAACGCAGCTCTGCTGTAAACAGGCACAACGCAGTCACATCCGAAAAAAAACTCCGGATGAACGCAGAAGAAGAAGAAGAATATATATAACTTCAAATTGTACCCATTAGGACAAAATATGATTAAAATATAAAAGGCACAGTTTGCTCCAGGCAATGAGTTGCAGAAACTGAACTCATCAGTAAAAGGGGGAAAAAGCAGCCAGAGTTAGAAATTCTATTCAACAGTTTTAAAAATCAACTAAATTACGTCACCAAGTTGAAAGTTCAACATGTTCAAACCAAGTACTCAAGACGAATCTGGAGTCAGAACATCAACAGTTTCATAAATTTATATTCTGGGTTAATAATTGTGAATAAAGAATTACTTTTTTTTTTTTATGGTTCAAGTTTTATGACAGTTAGGTATGAGTAATGAGTACTTTTCGGTGAACATTAAGTTTCAGATAATTTGTTTTTACATTTATAATTTTACACATATTTTGGACATGAAATATCATGTGTGTAGTAATACTACTAGTATTTTAAGAGACCCATAAACATCACTTTAAAAAAAGAAATGGGTTAAAAAGAGTGATTGCTCTTAGACTTTCAGTATGCTGATTGTGAGGTAGCGGGTTCAAACCCTACACCGGTCAGTTGTACTAATATGTTTAGTTCTCGTCCTTGACTTGGGGATGTAAATTACAAGTACCTCTGGGCTTGCTTGATGGTGAAGGACACTGGTAATAAGGAAAGCTAATCCACATGTAAAATCAGTCCAGTGCACTCTCCAGTAGTGGAAACTACTAAAAGTAGTAGCATGGATTATGCTTGAGTTCAAAGAAAGCAACAACAAAAATGTCTGGAGTTAAACACGCCAAAACTATACTTCTAATTTGTAATAGGTGATAAACTAATCATATTTAGGTTCAGATCAAGCTATATGAGGATCCGCAAACCTTGTATTCAATAAACTTAAAATTTGACAAACAGGCCTTTATTCTTGTGAGAGTAGTTAAACAGTGGAATAAGTCCATCAAGACTGTCAGCTCAAAGATTGGCCAGATCAATAACATGGCCTAACCCAGTCTTAATGAAATGAAAACTATGGTGACAAGAGGAGTCTGAAATGGACTGCCAACTTTGTAGGAGAAATAAAAAATAAATTAGTTGCATGTCCTTTACAGGCCATCTCAGTCAACCCCAGCATGTTTAGATGATTGTGATTTACTAGGCAATTTTTATGTTCAGTAGTTTGCCATTGCTTTCTGAATGACAGAGACTCTTACCATTAGAATCAATGCAAAGCAGTCTCCTTCCAAATTACCTGTGGCTGATTATAGGAGAAATTGGTGTGAATATTTGGGAGTTAATAAAGAAGAAGGCTTATGTTAATAAATGTTGTACACAAGTAAGTGGGAAGCCAAAAATAAATGGTTAATCATGTTCAAAGATTATAAATAAATGACATATGCTAATATTTATTTAGTTTTTCTTTTGATCACTTGAAAACAATTTAATTACATATTGTTACAAATTAATGTAATTATTGTTTTATCTGTTTAAAACAGAAGTCATCTGTCATTCATGCATTGTTGGCCTTTCTATATAGTAACTGCATCTTATTATTAATATCATACAGAGTTGTGTGACTTTAATAATGATTTTGTTTTTTTTGTTTTTTTTTTGCATATCCTTTACAGGACATCGCTGTCAACATCAGCATCTTTCAGCTGATTGTTGATTTCTTGACAAAATTACACTCAGTAGTTTGCCATTGCTTTCTGAGCGACCGGCTCACATACCCCATAAGTTACCGACGCGGAAAGAACCGCTACCAATTCTCACGCACATCACATCACTCACGAGAGTATACAGGATTATGGAGAAAGTCGTGTAACCTCTAGACCAGGGAGACCAGCAATAATGATTTCACAAAACTTTAAAATAACGTTTTAAAATAAGAAGACTTAGCATAATAATTACAGCATCCTGGAATATTTACAGTAAATCAACAACGTAACAGCAACCCCACTTTGTTCCTTTATATAAAATGACTTATATATTGCAAATTTATGAAAATAACAGTTTACATGGATTATTACATTATTTCTTAAATTAAATTATCTCCCATTTTAAAATTTTCACAATATATTTGTTAATATTATTTTTTGTTTCAACATTCATAAAAATTTGAGATAAATTAAAAATAGCAACTGTTTATCCCTTGTTTAACAGGTTATTTGTGTCTAATGAAATGGAGATATATTTTGCTTTGAACATAGTTAATTAGTTAGTTACTTGTTTGAGTATCATTCTTGCACTCCAGACATGTCCATAGGTGCTCAGATCATCCCCCTAACATATGCAACAGCGTCTAGGGCTAGTTGCTCCAGTTCTGTGTTGATTGTCAAGGACCCTCATTCTCCTGATGTGCTTCTCATGTCTGGCTGTGCCAATTCTTACTACCAACATAATCTACATTTAAAGATTATAAACCATATATGTTCTTTCAACATAATCTACATTTAAAGATTATAAACCACATATGTTCTTCATTACCCTGTTTGGACAACAATCATCTTCAAATTAATATCCCGTTAACAGGATTATTAATATGAGCCGGTGATGGGCCCTAATGTAACTTCTTTTTGAGGTTGAAAGGGGTAGGTGTAATCAATTCAGAAAAGAAAATGTCCTTTTAAGTGATTATAATTATGTATAGTTTAAAGTTTCAGCATGCTTATTCCAGTATCTCATCTCATCTCATCTTGTTCTTCTTGGCCCTTGTGGTGTCGAGGTGAAGTATAAACAGCGGGAGAGTGCCCGTTTCATGTATTGAGATTCTCGTGGACTCTGCTAGAGCCTCTGTCCATCTTTTACGTGATCGGCCTCTTCTTCTGCTTCCATTTGGTCCTTTAACATTGCTGGGTCTATATCCAAATGGGTCAGTCCGATTATACTTTCATAGTTTTTCTATGAGCAGTATGAAAATCCCCTGTCGGCTTGCTAGGCCAGTCGCAGGGTTAGGACAAAAATCTTACCAAGGGAAGTCCGTCCCTCCTGGTGAGTCGGAGCTCCGTTGGCCCATGACTTGCAGTCATGGTTTCCCAATCTACACCACGGGGAGGTGGCGTTGACTTGTGTAGTCTGCAGGTCATTGGCAGGCTACTAATTTTCACTTTTCACCCCTCCTGAGAGTGGCTAGCCGATCCTAACGCTGCAGGGCTAGACACAGTCCAAACCTTGTAGACCAGTATGATTTGTGATAAACCACAATTTTAAATGACTGCTCATAAAAACAGTTATAGTTTATGAAAGTGACATATTTGCATGGTTCATTATTACTTAAGATGTTTAATGTATTTTTATTCAGTTTTATTGTCAACCCAACCATGAAACACAGACTTCAGTTTCCTAATAGTTTATAAATAATTTATGTTGTATTTAAAAGTTTATGTTTGTATTCATTAGTCCTGTGTTCATATACACAGCAGTTTCATTTACTAGCCCCAGTAGTTTTCTAATTGCAAGCTTTAAAGTAAATTTTGAGTGTTATCATACATGAGCACCACCAAATGTTTTCATTTGATATTGATAGAATGTTTAAAATGTTGAGCTCTTTCAGTCCCAGAAGGTGTTACAGCAGATGCGCATAGGGGGAAATAACCATTCTGAACTATCATGAGTATGTTAGTTTCAGAGGCTAAACACAGTGCAAGTGGCCATTGTGGAAGCCAGATTTCTGTAGAATGCTCTGTCTAAATGCGACCCTCTCTTTAAATAGTGCTCAGGGATTAGAAGAATTTATTACATCTGTCAAGAAACACAATGAAAATCAAAATATTCTCCTGAACTATTAAAAAAAAGGTAATTTCCAAAACTACAAGGCAACCAAAAATCATAATCAACAAGGAAGGAATTGAAAATGTCAAACCTTTTGAATATCTTGGCTCCATAATCGACAAGAGTGGGAACTGTTCAAAGAAGACAGACATAAACTGGCCATAGCAGTGCAGAAGTTAAACAGTATTAACAACCTATGGAATGATACCAGCAAACAAATTCAAGTTACAATTTTAGAAGACACATCTTTTCTGTGGCTGTATATGGATGTGAATCATAGACTGTTTCACAGTCTCTAAGAAAGAAACTTGTGGTTTTTGCGCTTAAATGCTAAAGAAAAGTTCTTAGAGTATCATGAACCGAGAATATAAAAATACTGAGATTCTGTAAGATCAGAATGTCAAAAACAAAATAGGAAAAATACTGACATTTTACAAGTTTAGAATGTTGAAGAAGACTGGCTCATATACAATATCATGTCTCTGGGAAACGGAAATACAGGTTGTATTTTTAATGACTGTGTAGTGTTTGAAAATACTGCAGGTCCAAGTTTTGTATTTACCTATTATGTGCATGAACTTTCATTCATTTATTCAGTAGCATGTCCTTTGCAGAACCTCACTCCCATAACAACCTTCCGGAAAACCTCTCGATCATAAGCACGATGCTTTGCGTCTGATACACCCATCTGGAGATCATCTGCCACATCCTGCACCCATCTTCTCTTTGGCCTTCCTCTTCCTCTCTTCCCAGGCATATACCTTTCCATTATTGTTCTCTCCAAACTTTCGTGACGTTTCAAGTGACCAAAATATTTCAATTTTCTTTGTTTTATCGTCTTTAATAGCCAACCTTCTTCAATATTCAGCTCTTGGAGTATGCATGCATTTGTACTTTTCTTTACCCAAGATATTCTTAGAACTCGTCTATAACATGTATATTCAAAGGCATTTACACGCTGTTCAGTTTGTTTAGTAAGTGTCCAGGTCTTACAGGCATATGTTGCAATGGGAAAATTGCATGCTCTTAACAATCTAATTTTTGTAGCTCTATCTGTCCCACTCCATAATTTATTCAGTTGTTTTTGCATGAACTTTACAGAGGGTAAATACAAAAACAAAACAAAACTTGGACCGGCAATATTGTTAAACACTGCACAGTCATTAAAAATGCACCCTATACTATCATGATATTAAACATCACAGTGGCTTGAACAGTACAGTAATGGAAGGCATGGTTCCTGGAAGAAGCAGCAGTGGTTGACCAGCATGCACATGGGCACTAGACACTGCAGATACCTTGGGTATGAGAGTGCATGAGACAGGAGACCCAGCAATTGATCCAGAAACTGTTCAGTAGGTTATTTCTAGAGCAATGGTTGGCAAAGGAGCTGATACATGATGATGACTCTTGACTAAATATAAACAGTAAGAGACTCAGTGTGATGGCTGGGACTCAAGGGGCAGAGTCAGTCACTCATGAAGCCTCACTTAAAGAGTTAAACAACTATCTTTGTATATGATCAGCTACATTTATTGTCTGCCCTTGGCCTCATTCTATTATGTTTTCTGCAATTCCAGAATTTTGTAATACTTCATTATTTTGTTTTTTACTGCCACCATGGCATTCTTTAAGTTCATCTATATAACCACACTTCAGAAGCTTGAATTTTACCACAATATACTTTATTTTCCATGTTTCTATACCATGTAATAATGAAAGTGAATGATTACCACTTTTAATTTTCATTTTGTAACATGGGAGCTAAAATTGCCTCTGGAAAAGTTTGCATATCACATTTCATGTACCAGTCAGTCATGAGAAACATGTTCCCAACAACATATCACTTATCATATACTATTCAGTAATGAAAAACATATTTCTATCACCTCTCATGTACCATTTAGTCATGATAAACATGTTCCCATCACTTCTCATGTGCCATGTAGTCACAAGAAACAAGTACCATCACCTCTCATGTACCATGTAGTCACAAGAAATATGTTCCCATCACCTCTCATGTACCATGTAGTCACAAGAAATATGTTCCCATCACCTCTCATGTACCATGTAGTCACAAGAAACAAGTATTATCACCTCTCATGTACCATGTATTCACAAGAAATATGTTCCCATCACTTCTCATGTGCCATGTAGTCACAAGAAACATGTTCCCATCAACTCTCATGTACCATTTAGTCAATATAAATATGTTCCCATAACCGCTCGTGAACCATTTAGTCACAAGAAACATGTTCCCATCAACTCTCATGTAGTATTCAGTTATGGCACATTGTTTGTATAGCAAATCCAGTACGTGGAAAGTCTGAATCAAAAGCTCACTGTGTGGATGTCATCTGCAGTCTGCATTCTTCTGGTTTCCGGAGGAGCAAATTAAAGTTGAACAGAAGGCCTAATACACAGAAGTGAGGCTAAGCAGCCATGTGCAGGACGTGACGATTCCTTGGATGAGCCCAGTACCAGAGCGCTATGTGTTGGCTCTGCAATTATGGAAGCTTCCTTGGATGGCAGGGAATGCCTATGGTCTGCCCTTGCTTTCCCTTGAGGGCTGACCGGAATGTCTTCGGCTGTTCTAAATGGCCAGCTGGGATGGGGGATAACACCACAACACTGAGAGTCAAACGTCCTACAAAACCACTGGGAAGGTTAACCTGGTCAACAAATGTGCACAGAAGTCGGATGTGTTGGCCTAACAGCACAAGAACGCAGCTCTGCTGTAAACAGGCACAATGCAATCACATCAGAAAAAATTCTCCGGATGAATGGAGAAAAAGTATTCAGTTATGATAAACGTGTTCCTAATGTAACACAAAGCCATGAGAAATGTCCCCTCTTATAAACCATCCATTCATAAGAAATATATATATATATATATATAACTTCTGATTCCCTCTCATGTATCATCTGGCTTTGAGAAACACATTCCCAAAACAATCTTCTCAAGAAGCTTTAATGGCATGCAAACAAAAATCTGTATACTTGATTGTGAATAATTATAGAGAATGGGTAGGCGTGAATTAGTAAACCTAGCAAGAATCAGCTCGTTGTTTGGAATCATAATGGTAGAAAGTAATGGGTATCAAGTAGATCTTAGGAAAACAATGAGAATATCTAAAGTTGTATTCTGTTGTGTGTGTTGATGCATGTGTGTGTGCGTGCGTTCGCAACATTCCTATAGGTTGTGTGTCTGCGTGCGTGTTTCATGCCTGTGGATGTGTTATACATCTATTGTGTGCCTTTGTGTGTGCCTCTGTGTGTGTGTGTGTGTATGTGTGTGTGTGTGTGTGTGTGTGTGTGTGAGAGAGAGAGAGAGAGAGAGAGAGAGAGAGAGAGAGAGAGAGAGAGAGTGTATGTGTGTGTACTTTGACCATATGGCTGGGATCTCTGTTTATATGTGATTGTTCTGTAATACTAAGAAACATGATTTCTAGCTTTAGTTCCCAGCATTTTGTGTGTGTTGCTGCTTGTGATTTCTTGGCAAGTTTGCGTTCAGTAGTTTGCCATTGCTTCCTAAATTACTGGCTCTCATACTTTTGTATAAAAATTTTCCAAATCGCCCACAGCTGTGTTTCAACCGCGGTATGCAGGATTACAAATTGCGTCCGTAATCCTTTCGCCGCGGATCCGGCAAAGTTTTAAGTCAATAAATTTTATTGTATTTTATGACTAACATTTTAACACTTCAGCTGTAAAAATAAAATAATAAACAATGAAATAGAAAGGAAAACACAAACTGAAAATTAGACGACAACGTCACCCTTTCATAAAATACAAACTCTAGAGACTTTTTTAAGACTTCTATTCCAAGGGTATCATTTTGTTTTACACAGCTGACACGAAAAAATCTGATGGTGAAAAATTTGAAGCGACTTCGTCGACAGTTGGAACGAGACTGTGGAAAAACTGAAGCCCAAAAGTATCCTTTCTGTGTGCAAAATTGTTGAAACGATATATGAACATGTTTAGATTTGACCTTCTTCTTCTTAAGATCATTGTCTTTGATGATGATACCACCAGTTTTCATTATGAACTGAACTGTTTTTTGAGTCTCTATTTAGTCTTTTGAACATCATGGACCAAGAAGAAGAAGAATATTGAAAGTTTACTGGACTTGAACATCGAAGACAACTATCTCATAAACAGTATCATATCTTGGACACTAAACTTCTTTGAGCATATTAAATGTCACAGTGACTTGGACTGAATATAGATTGGAGGCCTGGTTCCTGAAATAAAAGACGGGTCGACCAGCATGAAGATGGACACAAGACATTGGGAGAAAGGTAAAGAGAGAGCCTTTTCGCCACATTGTGATGATAGCAACGTTGTGCAAGGAATCTGCTATTTGAGAGAGATTTAGCTCTGTACAGATTGGAGCTTAATGTTGATTCAGTGGGCCAGTATATCTTTCTTGGCTTGCTCTACAGTTCTGCAGAAGACATTCAGCCATTTTTTAGCTTCTTTTGCTGAGTCTAAATGTATATAGTTGTAAAGCAGAGAGACAAAGCTTATGTTCATGTGACAGGTCAGTTGCAGAATGTTGCTCTCATCATGGCCAGCAGGAAAGACTCTTGATCTTTGCAAAGTTCTTTCTCTCATGCATTTTCTTGCCCAAGTTGTTTTTAACAGATTCTGTGCCAAACAAAATGTAGTTTTGGACCAAACAAAAATGAAAGGCGGAAAATGGGAAGTATGGGTATGTCACAGTTATGACTTAGAAGTTGTTAATATGGTAGCAGACATGTTGTATTATATACACCAAATTAAAGTAGGTTGCATAAGGAAAACTGTATGGCCATGGCTACCCATGGCAGATATGGGATGCCACTTAATATAATTAATCATCCCATGGCACTTAATCAGTTAATATCTTATGTCTAATTTCTTGCTGGTCAACCCTTGCTTCTTCTTCATCAGTTCAAAAGCCTCAATTTACTTATTTAGTGAAATGATCAGTAACTCACATCCATATGTTTCCACAAGAAAGTTACATGTTCTCATATACTTACTGTAATTTATTTCCTGGTGTTGTGCTGTAGGCTCTTTAACTTCTGCATTTCCACCGCTGTCTCCTTCATAGTCCACTTTACATTCAGATCTGGATGCTATACTTTATGTATTACACTTTTTGTCTGCAATATGTTCAGATCTGGATGCTATACTTTATGTAATACACTTCTTGTCTGCTTTATGTTCAGATCTGAATGCTGTACTTTATGTAATATACTTTGTAGTCCACTTTACATTCAGATTTGGATCCTGCACTCTGTATTGTTATAAACATTTTAGTCCACATTACATTCAGATCTAGATGCCATACTTATCCCATAAATATTTTAGTCCGCTTTACGTTCTAATCTACATGGTATGCTTTATGTAATTAATTTTATAGTCTACTTTGTGTTCAGATCTAGATGCTGTACTTCATGTTATTTCCTTGACTTTTGTCAGATGTGATTTTTACCCATCAACATTTGAACTTCCTGTAAGTAAAAGGCTTTTCTCATGTTGTTTAATTATAACAGTAAATGCCATTTTGTGTAAGACAAGTAAAGGACCCTTTCCCCACACCTTGAGGCTGTTGGATATTCAGTGCCAACCCCATATTTTTACATAACAATCAGCATTCAATGGGTGACAAGATCAGTATTACCCAGGCTGCCTTTCCTTCCAAAATATTCCCTGATGCGAAGTTTGTGCTGAATCAACCTGAGAACCAAGGTCTTTATTATAAAAATCTCTGTCTTAATGGGGATTCAAGTAGGTGACCACCAGGCTGGCACTGCCACTGAATACCACTGAATTTTGCATGTGGATTAGCACCCCCTATTAACAGAGTCCCTCGCCATGAGGCGAACCCACTCCGACTTCAGAGGTTGCACACATGATTTAATTGGAGCCTGTGTAGAATAGTGGGACTAACATGGTATGACAGAATCACCAACATGGAGGTCATGGAGAGGATTAATCTAATTCTAGTCAATCAAGAGGTGAGCAATAAATGCTGGCACTGGATAGAACACATTGAGAACACCTGGGGATACTACTATGAGGGGGCTTCAAATGAAAGCCTTAAATGTTTTGTGTGTGTGTTTGAATATAGTCTGAAAAAGTAAAGAACAAATGTATCATTTTTCAATATAGTCACCACTGCATTCAATGCAAGTCCTCCAGCACTGATAAAGAGCTTGGATTCCTGTAGAAAGAAATTCTCTTAGGTTGCGTGTGCAGTACCTCATCATCAGACCAAAAAGTCTGTCACAGATGTCACGCCATTTTGAAACTTCCTACTCCACTCATACACTTGCTGGACTGACAAGCATGCATCAGTATACTGGACCTTGATTTGCCAATAAATTTGAATAGGTTTCACTCCTTCACTTATCAAAAAATGGATAACAGAGCGCTGCTCTTCTTTTGTGCATGTTAAAAGTGGTGTGGCCATCTTTAAACTGGCCTTATAAGGGCACTGTGTTCATCTGCACTGTGATGTCATATGCTTAACATTCTTTACATCCTTAACAACAATATTAACAGGTTACAGGACAATGGCATGGTTATTGTAATGTCTATCACGCTTGTAAGGTTTTCATCTGAAGATCCCTCTTATAACTAGAAAAACCCTTGTTTGAAACCTACAAAATGAATGAAATAGTGGGAGACCTGAAAACACATAGAGAAGAGAATTACAGACAAAGATGAATAATGTAGGAACAACATGGGTGGAGCTGTAGGAGACAGCAAAGGATAGGACGGCCTCTTCACATGAGTTGATTGAGGGATTATGCACTAATGGGGGATAAACAACAAAACATGACTTGCATGACAGTTTTTTTTTCCATTCTGTCTATAATTATTATTTTCACAACCCCCCCCAGTGTATGTTGTTTGTTAAGAATTATAATATTTTGTATCCGAGTTCTGTATTTAAATGTAGTTTTCATTTTTATATTGATATAAACTATATATCTCTTTTAACTTGGTGACAACTGGCAAAGATCGAGGGAGAAGAGAACAAGGAGATGACAGAGAAGTAAATACCTGGATGGCTTGGCCATGTTGTATGGTCGAGACAAGAACACTGAGCTGATCCACGACTCTGGTGTTCAAGTGAGATGACAAAACATGACCGCCCAGGCTTATGGCATGGCACATGATGATGATGATCTCTTTTAAAATAATAAATCTTTCTAATGTTTATTATTTTTCATATAAAACTAACAGTATTCCTTTTGTTTCGCCAAGTCTGAGTATCATATTTTTGTTGACGAGTTCCGCAAAAGTCCTGGTTCCATATGGATCATGAAACCAATTGCAAAATCCCAGGGCAAGGGCATTTTCCTTTTTAAGCGGCTGAAAGATATCACAGACTGGAAGAGGGTTAGTATGACTCTTGATAATGTCTAGTTAGCCAAAACTAATGTCTAGTTAGCCAAAACTAATGTCTAGTTAGCCAAAACTAATGTCTAGTTAGCCAAAACTAATGTCTAGTTAGCCAAAACTAATGTCTAGTTAGCCAAAACTAATGTCTAGTTAGCCAAAACCAATCCGACACTTTTGATTTTATGCGTTCTAATGCACCGGACTGATTGTTTTGTGTGGATTAGCTTTCCCTATTATCAGTGTCCCTCACCATCGGGTGAACCCTCTCTGACTTATGAGGTGCTTGTAATTTACATCCCCATGTCAAGGATGAGAAGTCAACATTTTAGTCCAACTGACCCACTATCTTGACATTAGCACACTGGATGTTTTAGAACAAATGCTCTTATCCATTCAGCCATGCAGACCTCTGTCACTTGTGAATGTGTTCTTGTAAACTAGAAGAGCTGATGGCTATGTGGCTAGAGGATGGTGGCTATGTGGCTAGAAGATGGTGGCCATGTGGCTAGAGGATGGTGGCTATGAGGTTAGAGGATGATGGCTATGTGGCTAGAGGATGGTGACTATGTGGCTAGAGGATTGTGACTATGTGGCTAGAAGATTGTGACTGAATTGCTGGAAGATGGTGGCTATGTGACTAGAGGAGTTGATGGTCATGTGGCTAGAGGATGGTGGCTATGTGGCTAGAGGATGGTGACTATGTGGCTAGAGGATTGTGACTATATGGCAAGAGGATGGTGGCTATGTGGCTAGAAGATGATGACTGTGTGGCTAGAAGTTTGTGACTGAATTGCTGGAAGATGGTGGCTATGTGACTAGAGGAGTTGATGGTCATGTGGCTAGAGGATGGTGGCTATGTGGCTAGAGGATGGTGACTATGTGGCTAGAGGATTGTGACTATATGGCAAGAGGATGGTGGCTATGTGGCTAGAAGATGATGACTGTGTGGCTAGAAGTTTGTGACTGAATTGCTGGAAGATGGTGGCTATGTGACTAGAGGAGTTGATGGTCATGTGGCTAGAGGATGGTGACTATGTGGCTAGAGGATTGTGACTATGTGGCTAGAAGTTTGTGACTGAATTGCTGGAAGATGGTGGCTATGTGACTAGAGGAGTTGATGGTCATGTGGCTAGAGGATGGTGGCTATGTGGCTAGAGGATGGTGACTATGTGGCTAGAGGATTGTGACTAAGTGGCAAGAGGAGTTGGTGGTCATGTGGCTAGAGGATGGTGATTATGTGGCTAGAAGATTGTGACTATGTGATTAGAGGATGGTAGCTAAGTGGCTAGAGGAGTTCATGGTCATGTGGCAAGAGGATGGTGATTATGTGGCTAGAGGATGGTGATTATGTGGCTAGAAGATGGTGGCTATGTTGCTAGAGGAGTTGATGGTAATGTGGCTAGAGGATGGTGGCCATGTGGCTAGAAGATGGTGGCTAGAGGATGGTGGTTATGTAGCTAGACAATGGTGGCTATGGGACTAGAGGATGGTGGCCATCTGCTAGAGGATGGTGGCTATGTGATTACATGATACGGTGGCCAGGTGGTTAATGGAACTGATGGTCAAGTAGTTAGAGAAGCTGGTGGATCTGCTTTTACGTGACTCAGTGGTTAGAGGAGCTGGAGGCTATATGATTAAATGACTCAATGGCCAGGTGGTTAGTTGAATTGATAGTCAAGTGGTTAGAGGAGCTGGTGGCTCTGTAATCACATGACTTGGTGGCTAAAGGAGCTGGTGGCTCTGTGATTACATGACTTGGTGGTTAGAGGAGCTGATGGATCTGTGATTACATGACTTGGTGGTTAGAGGAGCTGGTGGATCTGTGATTACATGATTTGGTGGTTAGAGGAGCTGATTGATCTGTGATTACATGACTTGGTGGTTAGAGGAGCTGATTGATCTGTGATTACATGACTTGGTGGTTAGAGGAGCTGGTGGATCTGTGTTTACATGACTTAGTGGTTAGAGGAGCTGGTGGATCTGTGATTACATGACTTGGTGGTTAGAGGAACTGGTGGACCTGTGATTACATGACTTGGTAGTTAGAGGAACTGGTGGATCTGTGATTACATGACTTGGTGGTTAGAGGAGCTGGTGGATCTGTGATTACATGACTTGGTGGTTAGAGCTGGTGGCTATGTGATTACATGACTTGGTGGTTAGAGGAGCTGGTGGATCTGTGATTACATGACTTGGTGGTTAGAGGAGCTGGTGGATCTGTGATTACATGACTTGGTGGTTAGAGAAACTGGTGGCTATGTGATTACATGACTTGGTGGTTAGAGGAGCTGGTGGATCTGTGATTACATGACTTGGTGGTTAGAGAAGCAGATGACTACATGATTACATGACTTGGTGGTTAGAGGAACTGGTGGATCTGTGATTACATGACTTGGTGGTTAGAGGAACTGGTGGATATGTGATTACATGACTTGGTGGTTAGAGGAGCTGGTGGATCTGTGATTACATGACTTGGTGGTTAGAGGAGCTGGTGGATCTGTGATTACATGACTTGGTGGTTAGATGAGCTGATGGATCTGTGATTACATGACTTGGTGGTTAGAGCTGGTGGCTATGTGATTACATGACTTGGTGGTTAGAGGAGCTGGTGGATCTGTGATTACATGACTTGGTGGTTAGAGGAGCTGGTGGATCTGTGATTACATGACTTGTTGGTTAGAGGAGCTGGTGGATCTGTGATTACATGACTTGGTGGTTAGAGGAGCTGGAGCTGGTGGATATGTGATTACATGACTTGGTGGTTAGAGGAGCTGGTGGTCTGTGATTACATGACTTGGTGGTTAGAGAAACTGGTGGCTATGTGATTACATGACTCGGTGGTTAGAGGAGCTGATTACTATGTGATTAAATGACTCAGTGGCCAGATGATTAGTGGAGCTGATGGTCACTGGTTTCACTACATTCATTCACTATGCATTCTGTCATTATGCAAGACGCTGATTTTCAATCCACTTGCACATTCACTCAGCCAGTGATAATAAATAAGAGTTCACTTATTATTTGAATGTTCAGCCATCTGCATGTTCATGAACAGGACAACACAATAGAGTGTGCAGTATTGTATAGAGAAATTTTCTATATGAACACTCTTATATGCTCTTGAAAAGTTACAATACATACATTAAGAAACCACCTTTAAATCCTTTTAAAATCCGATTAAGCAAGTGGGGTTAAACAGTTTGTTTATTAATCTTAGACAGGTTTGTAGCTTATACAAAAGTTAAGTGACACATGCATCACATTTAAAATAGATTTACATTGTAACAGATCGCGTTGTGGCCGGAATTAAATATATATCCTTTAACATTGTAGAGTACAAAATGTAAAGGTCCTTATTTTTTACAAGCCTTGGGCTAATTGGTCAAATGTTAAAAGTAAAAATAGCTTAAGTTGCATTGGGCAAGTGGCGCCAGAAACATATTTTGATAGACTGCACTGGACGGGTGAGGTGGTCAATATCACACTGTCCACCTTCACTTTCTCAAGGCATTTCCTGGTACCCATTTTAGGCTGGCTTGATCTGGTAGCCCAACCAATTCTTTAAAATTGTAGATGGGGTAATTAAGCATTTAGGAGAGTACCACTTCTAATTTGCAGTTGATTATGTGTGATTGTTTCTATGAACAGGGTGTTGAATACCAGCCACAACTCCTTTCCCCTGATGGAACAACTCCAGCTATAGAAACTTATGTGGTCCAGCGGTACATTGAGAACCCCTATCTGATCGGCGGCCGCAAGTTTGACATTAGGGTGTATGTTTTAGTGACATCTGTGAGTAGTTTATTCTTTTGTTGTGTGATTTTCCTTCTTTTATTTTACTTTTGTAATGAGAATATTTGTGTAGCTGTTTGTGTGATGAATCCATGATTCACTAGTAAATAATCTTGTGGTAGGTATGGAAGTTGTTGTGGTGGAGTGGTTAGTGCCGTGGCTTTCTGCTAGTTGTGGCAGGATTCAATGTTTTCCAGACCTGTTGACCTGGCCTCACAAAATATATCCTGAATAACATTCATGTGGTCTCCAGAACAGAATGTGGCAACTGAAAATTGTATGGCAGAATGACCAATGTGGAGCTCATAAAGAAAACTAGACAAATACCAGTAAACTGAGAGGTGAAGAAAATACTGTGGCACTGGATCGGACGTGCATTATGGATCTCATTATTATTTTGCTGTACAAATTAAACAGATCGGATGATAGTACACAATCCAAATGCCTTGTTTAATGTATTAACAAGTTCCCAAATATTTTCATTAACTATTAGCAATTTCCATTTTCTATTTTATAATTAAAGATGATAAAACAGAGAAAATTGATATATTTTAGTCACTTGAAACGTCATGAAAGTTTGGAGAGAAAAATAATGGAGGGGAATATGCCTGGGAAGAGAGGAAGAGGAAGACCAAAGAGAAGATGGGCGCAGGATGTGGCGGATGATCTCCAGATGGGTGTATCGGATGCGGGACATCTTGCTTGTGATCTAGACGTTTTCTGGAAGGTTGTTATGGGAGCGAGGTTCTGCAAAGGACATGCTACTGAATGAATTAATTAATTTTGCAATTGTTTTTAATAATTCATTTTCTTGTTCTTCCTTTTGGCTTTCCTTGAAGCATACACTCTCCAGCAGATCAAATTGAGTCTTCTTCTTCTTTCCTGTTGTTTAAATCCTCTTCATGTCCTTCAAATATTATAGCTTAAGTTTTCTTAAAAACAAGTTATTTCTTATAATGCTAGAATACCATTCCAGTTTTACATTTCATAAATAAATTCACATAGTGTTGTTTGATGCTCACAGAAGTGAGAAGAAGGAAGTAGAGACCAGAGGGCAAGCTACACAACATAACAATTGAAAGCTATAGTTACCGACTAGAATTCGAACCTGTCACCTCCAAATGATGACAGGGCCTCACTGCAGGAACAAGTATGCTTTGACGCATGACCAACTAGACACCCTGATTTCCAGTTTTACTTTTGAAAAGTTATTCCTGATATTGTAAAGTTTGCAGCTCAAGTTTCTGCATGATGGAGTAATCAGCCTAATACTTATCTGTCATAATTTTCCTTGGTAGACTAGAGTGTCACAAATCTTTACTGTCATTGTTGATCTCTTGATAACATTTCATTCATCATTTTCTTGCCATCTTGTGCAGTTTTAAAAATTTAGAATTAAATAATATTTACACAATAAAGATTGTTTTGTGTTCTTTACTTAAAGGACTTCATTACTTTTACAAGGTTTATATATACATACATATTTGTTTCTTTATTTTCAGTACAACCCTTTGAAAGTCTGGCTGTATAGAAGTGGTTTTGCACGTTTTGCCAACTTTCGTTATTCCCTGGCAACTATTGATGACAACTGTATCCTTTTCTGTTGAAATTTCGGATTACAGGAAGATATGGCAAGGGAAAATATTCTTGTTAAATTTAAATCAGTTTTAGTTGTATGATTTGACATATGGAATATATATATGCTTAAACATGGTTTGTTAATTCATCATTAAGAAGCAGGTCCTTTACAGAATGTCACTATCATCATGAGTCCTCCAAAAATGTTTCTCAATCTCTTGCCATTTCTATTCTCCCATGTTTTTCCATGCCCATCGTATTTTCAATACCCTGTCCTATCTTTGTGCTAGTTAACCTTAAATTTTTTTTCCAGGAAGTATGTCTTTCATGACTGTTCTTTCCTAATAATACTGACATTTAATATGGACAAACAACAACAGTGAATGCATAGTGAGAGCAACTGGAGAACACTCAGAACCCTTCACCATAAGATCTGGAGTACGACAAGGTTGTGTCCTGTCCCCTCTCTTGTTCATAACATATATAGACAACATATGTAAAGAAACCAGCCAAGCAGAGACAGCAAGAATACCGCATGACGAGAACACAGAAGAAGAACCATCTGCAAATCTAACCATTAGAGAACTCCTGTTTGCGGACGACCAAGCACTAATAGCAAAATCAGAAGCTGAATTACAAGACCACATGAATAGTCTAAACGAAATGTGTAGGGAACATAACATGAAAATTAGCACAAGCAAAACAGAGGTAATGACTATAACTAAAGAAGAACAAACAGCAACAATTCACCTAAACGAACATCCCTTGAAACAAGTAAAGAGCTTCAAGTACCTAGGAAGTATAATATCATCAAATGGCAGATCAGAAGACGAGATCGAAAATAGGTGCAATAAGGCAAATCAACTCATTGGACAAATGGCACCAATACTAAAGAACAAACATGTATCAATAACTACTAAGAAAGCACTTTACAACACAATCTTCCTACCAACTCTCTGCTACCAATGCCAAACCTGGAAAATGACAGAAAAAGAGAAAAGAAAAATCACAACAACAGAAATGAGGTTTCTGAGAAGAATACTCAACGTATCAAGAAGAGATAAGATCAGAAATCAAGAAATCAGGACTAAAGTAGGGGTTAAGGCTGCTCTAGATTTTATTAGAAAGCAGCAAGTCAAATGGTTTGGCCATGCAAGTAGGCTACCAGTCAACAGCATGCCACAACAAGCAATGATGTACAGACCAGATGGAAACAGAGGAAGAGGCCGACCACGTAAACGTTGGACTGAGGGAATAACAGAATCCATGGGAATGTCGATATATGAAGCCCATAACCGGGCACTCTCACGAAGTTTATACTTCACCTCGACACCGCAAGGTACAAGAGGAACATGATGAGATGAGATGATGAATATGGACAAAGTATTTCAGTTTCAGAGACATCATGAACTGGTTTTAATTTATTTTCAAATTTTGTAGAATGTCGGTATATTTCTTTTTTTTCATCTGTTATTGTTACACAATATAAATTATACAAGTACCTCAGAAGACGGAGTGGGTCTGCCTGATGGCGAGGGACACTGTTAATAGGAGAAGTTAATCCACACACAAAAATCAGTCCAGTACACTAGAAGGAGCAGCACATGTGTGGACTACACTTGAGTTCCTATATATATATATATATGTGTATGTATAAATTATTGCAATTAATATTTACAGAAGGAAAAATAAATTGAATGTGTATATGACTTTGGTCTTTCAGTAGGTATGAGATAAAACTGTCAAGAAACAAGAATAAATTTTAGGCAAAATTTAAAACAGCGACACAATAGATAAAAATGTTTGTAACATTTAGATAAAATACTGCAGTCATTAGCAAGAAATGAGAGAACCATTTTAGTCGATCCCAGAAAGATTAGATTTTCATAATATTTTGCTTAACAATGTGTAAAGACATCCATCTAACAAATGTTGCAATACAGAAAACTGCTCCTGACTATGACCCAGAGAAAGGCTGTAAATGGTCAATTCAGCAGCTGCGCAAGTACCTCACAGGCAAACATGGACAACGGAAGGTGGGAAGTCACAGATGGCGCTGCATCGTTAATGTCTGTCAGATGGCAGTTGCCATGTGTGCACTTATTTCACCATCTTTGTTATCATTGTCTTTACCCTTGAGGATAATTATGGAGCCAGAGAGATATCATTCTTCTTCTTCTTCCTCTTCCTCTTCTACTTTCTACAGGTTGAGATAGCCAGCCTCGTGCCAACCCTCCTTATTAGCCTCCTATGACATGCTTGTAAATTCAGTGTTGCTATTATTTGCTCCCCCTTATGGGCTGGCACTGTGGCGAAGGACTTACAAATGCAATTTGTAATCCCGATACGCCATTCAAAACAGAGTCAGGCGATTTGGAAGCAGACCGCCTTGTGCTGGTTTTTATTCAATGGTATGAGTGCCGGTCATTCAGAAATCAAAGGCAAACTACTCAACGTGGACATGCCTAGAAGACACAAACAGCCAAAAATGCCGGGGTTGACTGTGATATCCTGTAAAGGATATGCAACTGACTTATGGGCCCTGTGTTACATGGGGGACATAATTCTAATATGGGGGACATAATTCTAATATGGGGGACATAATTCTAGTAGACTCATTTAGGAAGCAACACTGTAGTTAGTTAGATTGGCTCTGAAAATATCCATGAAAAATTGCTCTCTGTGAAAAGATGCCACTCCTCCTAAAACAAAGAAATACCTGAAATTTTGGAAGGGATTTTATTATGTAATCTCTTTTCTTTACAATCAGATCCTATTATATCTGTTAATACAATCAATCAATCATATGCCATGCCGGAAAGCGTGGCGGTCATGACTCGCCATTTCACTTGATCACTACAGTCGTGGATCAGCTCAATGTTCCTGTCTCGACAATGCCTTGTGGCCAAGCCATCCAGGTATTTACTTCTCGGTCTTCCCCTTGGTCTGTTCCCTTCAATCTTGCCAGTTGTCACTAAGTTCTCCAATCCATTTCTTCTCATAACATGTGCAAGAAAATTTTATTTTGACTGTCTACGTCTAATTTCTCTAATCAATTTACGATTTTCATTTGTCTGCTGTAGTACTTAATACAATAGAAACACCATTAGTAGGTCAGCATGGCTGAATGGATCAGAATGTGTGTTCTTAAACATCCAGTGTGCTGATGCCGAGGTAAAGGGTTCAACCCCTACACCGGACAGTTGCACTAAAATGTTGACCTATCGTTCTTGACTTGGGGGATGTAAATTACAAGTGCTTCTGAAGTCAGAACGGGTTCGCCTGATGGTGAGGGACGCTGTTAATAGGGGAAGCTAATCCACATGCAAAATTCAGTCCAGCACTGCTGGAAGTTGTGTGTATGGACTACGCTTGAGTTCAAAGTAAGCGAGCACAAGAAAGAAGAGAAAAACATCATGATCATGTGGGCAGTCATGGTTTGCCACCTCACACCATCGCCAGAGTCATGTGGGCAGTCATGGTTTGCCAGCTCACAAGAAAGAACAGAGAAACATCATGATCATGTGGGCAGTCATGGTTTGCCACCTCACAAGAAAGAAGAGAGAAACATCATTATCATGTGGGCAGTCATGGTTTGCCACCTCACAAGAAAGAAGAGAGAAACATCATGATCATGTGGGCAGTCATGGTTTGCCACCTCACAAGAAAGAACAGAGAAACATCATGATCATGTGGGCAGTCATGGTTTGCCACCTCACAAGAAAGAAGAGAGAAACATCATTATCATGCGGGCAGTTATGGTTTGCCACCTCACAAGAAAGAAGAGAGAAACATCATGATCATGTGGGCAGTCATGGTTTGCCACCTCACAAGAAAGAAGAGAGAAACATCATTATCATGCGGGCAGTCATGGTTTGCCACGTCACAAGAAAGAAGAGAGAAACATCATGATCATGTGGGCAGTCAGGGTTTGCCAGCTCACAAGAAAGAAGAGAGAAACATCATTATCATGCGGGCAGTCATGGTTTGCCACCTCACAAGAAAGAAGAGAGAAACATCATTATCATGCGGGCAGTCATGGTTTGCCACCTCACAAGAAAGAAGAGAGAAACATCATTATCATGTGGGCAGTCATGGTTTGCCACACGATCACCATCACCAGAGTCTTTGATCAGGTTTATGTTCTTGTCTACATCATGCCATGTGGTCGAGCCTTACAGGGATTTATCTGTTTGTCTTCCCCTGTCTTTTTAATCATCAAGCTTGCCTGTTGTCACCAGTTTTTCAAGTTTATGGTAGTACCCATCTAGACCCCACTACCCCACCCCCCTATGTAGGGTAATGTGAAACCACAGGAATAAGTTGTGGATTATGCTAGTGAGCAGCTGACAAATAGTTGTTGGTTATTGTCTCAAATTCACAAAGATAGACAGAGCATCATTTTATAGAGACAATACTATGGTCACCTACCAGTATGATCACTGCCAAAGAAGGTTGAATGACAGATCACCATCTTTATGATATATTTATCAATTTCTTTGCACATACATTGTGATATTTAATAATCACTTTAATTTCTAAAGTAATGTATTGCCTAACCCCTACATTGAACTCTATATGTGCCAGACAATGTGCTGCGTGTTGATTGGCTAAATTTCACTTGTACCAATCAGCTTGACTTGTGTGAATTACTGTTCTTTGTGTGTGTAATGTGTAGTCGTACTTTTTACATGTAGCCAGAGCACACTAAATAATTCTGAAAGCATAGTTTTTTTTGGTTTTTTTTTAAAACCAAGGTGTATATTTATTTGGTTGTTGTGAAAGAAATACATTTGTGAAATTTTTAATTGTTGTGTTATGTTCCCCTTGGGTAGATACTTTGAAGTTCTGGGACCAAAACAGTTAATTATAAAATCTGCTTTTGTGTGCACAACACATTATCACCAGATTTATCAATAGAATCACCTGTATTACATATAAACCACATAGACACTGGCTCATCAACTCCTCTTGTTCCACAGATAAATTGTCTGTTTCAACAAATGACCAACATTTTTGTGCTCAGTCTGCAGTCTTGTCAGCGTGTGATTATAAATGATAAGCACTGCTTTGAGTTGTATGGTTACGACATTCTCATTGATTCAGATCTCAGGCCGTAAGTTTTTGTTGTAGAAACAACTCTGAAATGCTCTTGTGAATTTATGACATAATATGTTGTGAAAATGTTCATATAATCACGCTGGTAACTTTGTACAGGGTGTATTTTTAATGACTGTGCAGTGTTTGAAAATATTGCCGGTCCAAGTTTTGTATTTACCTATTATGTTGCATGAACTTTACAGAGGGTGAATACAAAACATTGGACCGGCAATATTTTCAAACACTGCACAGTCATTACAAATACACCCTATATTGGTATACTGGTGTTGGGTTGATATTTTCTGTAGCATTCAGTGTCTTATCTCCCATGTGGGAGTCAGCGTGGCTGAATGGATAAGAGCACTTATTCTTAAAACATCCGGTATGCTGATGCTAAGGTAGCTGGTTCAACCCTCTGGTCAGTTGGCCTAAAATGTTGACTTCTCATCCGTGACTTAGGGACATAAATTACAAATACCTCAGAAGTCGGAGGGGGTTTGCCTGATGATGAGGAACACTGGTAATAGGGAAAGCTAACCAGATACAAAAATCAGTCCAGTGCACTAGAAGTGGTATCATGTGTATGGACTATGCTTGAGTTCACAGCCAGTGAACAAAAAAAAAAATACCAGCCATGTGTAACCTGGGCCCATTCAGTTCAATGTTTGCAAGATGAAAAACATACTGACCAATAAAAAGATGTCAATTGCTACGAGAAAAAGAGTGTTGAAGTGCTACATAGAACCTGTACTTTTGTATGGATGTGAAACGTGGACAATGAGTAGACAAGCTGAAAAACATCTGATGGCTGTGCAAATGTGGTTTCTGTGGAGAGTGCAAAAAAATACCATGGACAGACAGAAAAACCAATCACAAAGACTTACAAGAAACAAATGAAAACCGTAAACTGATTAGAGAAATTAGACGTAGACAGTCACAATTTTTTGGTCACGTTATGAGAAGAAATAAATTGGAGAACTTGGTGACAACTGGAAAGAACGAGGGGAAGAGAACAAGGGGAGGGCAGAGAAGTAAATACCTGGATAGCTTGACCACATTGTATGGTTGAGACAAGAACATTGAGTTGATCCATGTTTCTGATGATCGAGTGAGATGGCAAAACATGACCGCCCACGCTTACTGGCATGGCACATGATGATGATAAACCTGGGCCCATAAGGGAAGCGAGGAATAGTAAAATTGTAACTACAAAAAGCAGGTTTGGATCGAAACAAAAATAGATGCCAGAAAATCGGAAGTAGGCTTGTGCCACAGATTGTTAATATAGTAGAAATGCTTTATTATATATCAAATCAAAAGGGATTGCGTAAGGAACACTAAATAAAAAATGTTTGCATATCCTTTACAGGACATCGCTGTCAACATCAGCATCTTTCAGCTGATTGTTGATTTCTTGGCAAGATTACGCTCAGTAGTTTATCATTGCTTTCTGAGCGGCCGGCTCACATACCCCATAAGTTACAGACGCAATTCTAATCACTGCTGATTCTCACCGTCGTCACATTACTTACGAGAGTATACGAGATTACGGAGAAAAGTTGCTAACCTCTAGGCCAGGAAGCCGGCTAAGGAACACTACTGTATTGATATTTTTATCATAAAAATATTTATAATGTTAAATTATGTAATGCATATTGAGTAAAAAAAGGGGAAACATTGACAATTTTCATTCACCAAGGCACTTCTCCTTCATCTGTGATGATAATGTAGTTAAATTCAGTGAATAATGATAAATGAGTTGCTCATAAAGATATTTACAGTTTCAGTGTTTATGGCTCATGTTAGTGACTTATGTTGTTTCAATGAATTTGATGGTCAACTCGTAGTTAAGAGATTGCATATTTATTTTTGTGCCTTGTAGTTTGGTTGATGTCTTATTTTTGTTCGAATGAGATTTATAATTTATTATCCAGTGGTCATGTTTATTCATTTCTTTTTAAAATTGTCTCTAGAATTATATGTAATAATCTGTCCTTGCCTACCTCATTCATCAGATGGTTGATTGAAATCAATGCGTCGCCTTCCTTGACTGCCAGCAATAGAGAGGATTATGATTTAAAGTTTGGGCTACTTAATGATGTCCTAAATGTACTGGACTTGGAGAACAGGTAATGAGGTCATGTGGATGTTTTTTAATGCAGGTCAGATTATACATCAGTAGCTGAAGGCAGTCATCATAATTATGTTCCACAGCAAGTTGCTTAAGCCACAAACTTCCTCTTCTTCCTTCTTCTTCTTCTTCTTCTTCTTTTTGGGAAGTAAAGACAACCAGTGTGATACTGAGCACATAACCTAGCATGTGCCAATTTGTCCAAAAATATATGTGTCAAACACCATATGCTCAAGGTACCTTAAAGTGTGCAAATGAATCTTTATTTTTTAATCATCAAAATATAGCCAAATACCACACCCTCAGTATGTCTCACTGCTTGTTAATGGGCTTTAATTAGCATTAACAGATTCAGTACCAAATAAAAAGTAGATTTAGACCAAACAAAAATGGATGGCGGAAAATGGGAAGTAGGGATGTGTCACAGTTATGGCTTAAAAGTTGTTAATATGGGGGCAGACACATATTATAATGCAATGACAACATTTCAGCCATAATAAAGCCCATGACAGATACAGAAAGTCGCTTAACATGATTAATCATCCTATGACACTTAATTAATTAATAATATTGTTTCTAATACAGAAGAGGTTAACAGCTAAACCATTCAGTCTGTTGTTATTGGTTGTCTTCCAGACTGACAGGCAGAGAAAAGAGGATTGGTCTGTTTGACCTCATGTGGGAAGATGGGCCCGTGTATTCAGAAGAGGGGGGAATTGAAGATGTAATAAGCTCTTACACATCCACAACCAACTCTAACTTAGGTTTGTATGACTTCACTCTAGCTTTTTCACATCCACAACCAACACTAACCTAGGTTTGTATGACTTCACTCCAGCTCTTACACATCCACAACCAACTCTAACCTAGGTTTTATGACTCCACTCTAGCTCTTACACATCCACAACCAACTCTAACCTAGGTTTGTATGACTCCACTCTAGCTCTTACACATCCACAACCAACTCTAACCTAGGTTTGTATGACTCCACTCTAGCTCTTACACATCCACAACCAACTCTAACCTAGGTTTGTATGACTCCACTCTAGCTCTTACACATCCACAACCAACTCTAACCTAGGTTTGTATGACTTCACTCCAGCTCTTACACATCCACAACCAACTCTAACTTAGGTTTGTATGACTCCACTCTAGCTCTTACACATCCACAACCAACTCTAACCTAGGTTTGTATGACTTCACTCCAGCTCTTACACATCCACAACCAACTCTAACTTAGGTTTGTATGACTTCACTCTAGCTCTTAAACATCCACAACCAACTCTAACCTAGGTTTTATGACTCCACTCTAGCTCTTACACATCCACAACCAACTTTAACCTAGGTTTGTATGACTCCACTCTAGCTCTTACACATCCACAACCAACTCTAACCTAGGTTTGTATGACTCCACTCTAGCTCTTACACATCCACAACCAACTCTAGCTGAGGTTTGTATGACTCCACTCTAGCTCTTACACATCCACAACCAACTCTAACCTAGGTTTGTATGACTTCACTCCAGCTCTTACACATCCACAACCAACTCTAACCTAGGTTTGTATGACTCCACTCTAGCTCTTACACGTCCACAACCAACTCTAACCTAGGTTTGTATGACTTCACTCTAGCTCTTACACATCCACAACCATCTCTAACTTAAGTTTGTATGACTTCACTCTGGCTCTTACACATCCACAACCATCTCTAACCTAGGTTTGTATGACTCCACTCTAGCTGTCATGTTGAATACACAAGAGAGAAAATTCCACAGCAATTACTGCAATAGCAGCAAAAGCCAACACTGATGTCTTTTGATACCGAAGACGTCATCATTTGTTGACTGGTTATTTGATAGTCATGCACATTTGTTAACCCTGTCTGTCCCAGTGAGTTGTCACTTTGCAGTAATGTATGTAGACTAATATGAGAACTTTAGTGTCTGGGACAGAATGGGGGTCAGAAACAATGGTGCAGGACAGGAGGAGTTAACTTCATGATTAAAACAGCTGACTTCATGATTAGAACAGCTAACCTCATGATTATAACAGTTAACTTCATGATTAGAACAGTTGACTTCATGATTAGAACAGTTGACTTCATGATTAGAACAGTTAACTTCATGATTATAACAGTTGACTTCATGATTAGAACAGTTGACTTCATGATTATAACAGTTGACTTCATGATTAGAACAGCTAACCTTCATGATTATAACAGTTGACTTCATGATTAGAACAGTTGACTTCATGATTAGAACAGTTGACTTCATGATTATAACAGTTGACTTCATGATTAGAACAGTTGACTTCATGATTAGAACATTTGTCTTCATGATTATAACAGTTGACTTCATGATTAGAACAGTTGACTTCATGATTAGAACATTTGTCTTCATGATGAGAACAGTTGACTTCATGATTAGAGCAGTTGACTTCATGATTAGAACATTTGTCTTCATGATTAGAACATTTGTCTTCATGATAAGAACAGTTAACTTCATGATTAGAACATTTGTCTTCACGATTAGAACATTTGTCTTCATGATGAGAACAGTTAACTTCATGATTAGAACATTTGTCTTCATGATTAGAACATTTGTCTTCATGATTAGAACATTTGTCTTCATGATTAGAACAGTTGACTTCATGATTGGAATGGTTGACTTCATGATTGGAATGGTTGACTTCATGATTGGAATGGTTGACTTCATGATGAGAACAGTTGACTTCAATTAGATTATAGCAGTTGACTTCATGATTATAACAGTTAACTTCATGATTAGAACAGTTGACTTCATGATTAGAACATTTGTCTTCATTATTATAACAGTTGACTTCATTATTATAACAGTTGACTTCATTATTATAACAGTTGACTTCATTATTATAACAGTTGACTTCATTATTATAACATTTGTCTTCATGATTATAACATTTGTCTTCATTATTATAACAGTTGACTTCATGATTAGAACATTTGACTTCATGATTATAACATTTGACTTCATTATTATAACATTTGACTTCATGATTAGAACATTTGACTTCATGATTAGAACAGTTGACTTCATGATTAGAACAGTTGACTTCATGATTTGAACAGTTGACTTCATGATTAGAACAGTTGACTTCTTGATTTGAATAGTTGACTTCATGATTAGAACAGTTGACTTCTTGATTTGAATAGTTGACTTCATGATTAAAACATTTGTCTTCATGATTAGAACAGTTAACTTCATGATTATAACAGTTGACTTCATGATTAGAACATGGTTAACTTCATGATTAGAACAGTTGTACTTCATGATTAGAACGGTTGACTTTCATGATTAGAACAGTTGACTTCATGATTAGAACATGTTACTTCATGATTGGAACACGTTGACTTCATGATTAGAACAGTTGTCTTCATGATTAGAACAATTGACTTCATGATTTGAATAGTTGACTTCATGATTAGAATATTTGTCTTCATGATTGGAACAGTCAACTTCATGATTATAACATTCCTCTGAAGTCGGAGAGTGTCTGCCTTCACGGTGAGGAACCACCAGTCTGCACACCAATAAGCCAGACTTGGGACAACGGATACTCACGCAAACCTGAGGTCCTGTATGACATCACACTGATGTTGGACAACAGGATGTCTTCATCTGACATACAGGACTTCACGCTGGAGTTCACAGCCAGCGAACACAAGCAAGCAATGATTATAACATTTGTCTTCATGATTACAACAGTTAACTTCATGATTATAACATTTGTCTTCATGATTAGAATGGTTGACTTCATGATTATAACAGTTGACTTCATGATTAGAATAGTTGACTTCATGATTATAACAGTTGACTTCATGATTAGAACAGTTGACTTCATGATTATAACAGTTGACTTCATGATTATAACAGTTAACTTCATGATTAGAACATTTGTCTTCATGATTAGAATGGTTGACTTCATGATTATAACAGTTGACTTCATGATTATAACAGTTGGTTTCATGATTATAACAGTTAACTTCATGATTAGAACATTTGTCTTCATGATTAGAACGGTTGACTTCATGATTAGAACAGTTAACTTCATGATTAGAACATTTGTGTTCATGATTGGAACAGTTGACTTCATGATTAGAATAGTTGACTTCATGATTATAACAGTTGACTTCATGATTAGAGCAGTTGACTTCATGATTAGAGCAGTTGACTTCATGATTAGAATAGTTGACTTCATGATTAGAATAGTTGACTTCATGATTAGAACAGTTGACTTTATGATTAGAGCAGTTGACTTTATGATTAGAGCAGTTGACTTTATGATTAGAGCAGTTGACTTCATGATTAGAGCAGTTGACTTCATGATTAGAGCAGTTGACTTCATGATTAGAACATTTGTCTTCATGATTGGAACAGTGGACTTCATGATTAGAACAGTTGACTTCATGATTAGAACAGTTGACTTCATGATTAGAACATTTGTCTTCATGATTGGAATGGTTGACTTCATGATTAGAACAGTTGACTTCATGATTAGAACAGATGACTTCATGATTAGAACATTTGACTTCATGATTAGAACATTTGTCATCATGATTAGGGCAGGCAAGTGTCTAGCCACAGTGGATCCCAGGATCACCTTGACCTTAACTGAAATTACAAAGACGTGAATGTTCTGTTCTTTTCCACAGGCTCAGTCAATGACCGACTGGAGAATCTGAGGGAGATATACCAGAATGCTGAATCTCTGAAGAAGGCAACACTGTGAGCTAATCTACAAGCGGAGACATTAGTATTTGTTCATTCTTTACAGAGATGATTGTTTCAAAATGGATATCAGTCTCTCTGTCTGGATACAGTGTTTCTCAGTGGATAATTATACAGGGTGTTTGTAAAGTCTCACTATACTTTGTATATAGAACAAATTTGAAAAATGAAGTACATGATGTCATAAAAAATGTGCTCCACAGTCAATTGTGAAGCAATATGCGACAAATGGCTGTCATCTGCTGGAGTAATTCTTTGTACTCCAAACAGAATGGTATTATCAACGGAAGAAATAATTTTTTTTCAAATTTCTTCTGCATACAAAGTGTAGGGAGACTTTACAAACACTCTGTATACTGATCAGCACATATTAATTAGAGCCATATATTCCATTATGGCTGAATAGAAAGTAAATGAACTTAGGGTGCTGTGTAAAGAGAAAGAGATATGATACCAAGTGTACCAGATTTCTGTGTGTCTGACATGATGAGATTCTGTGAAAATGTTGACATCTTTCTGCATGTTCTGCACGTGTGATAGTGCTGTTTCTTGATTTGTTGTTTGCAGAACATTATTATAAAACTCCTGGCAAACATGGTAATGCAATGGCTGGCATGCTTCCTTTATGGCCCAGTGATCATGTGTTTAAGGCAGGAATGTTTTCCATTGACCAGGCTCATCATCATCTTCTTCATCATTAGCCATGCAAATAAGGATGAGCGGTCATTGTGCCGATGTTATTAACACCCTTAGAGAGATGTTGAGAGTGGAGGACTTTGACATCAGTGAATCCACATCAATGCCCAGAATGAGAGACTCTGGAGTAAAAATTGGCATGGACAGACACGGGAGGCACATTGGGAGAACAAGGGGTCTCGTCAACCAACACAGAACTGGCACTATTAGCTACCAGACGCTGATGCATACCTTGGGGAGAAGATCTGAGCACCTATGGACTTTTTCCGGAATGCAAGGATGATACCCCAACAAATAACATGGGCGGTCTTTGCTTTCCCCTTGCTCTTTTCCCATCAATGTTGCCATTCTACTACAGAAGCCATTACTGTCAAGGAATTTATACTTTGGCACCAGAATCCTAACATGATGGTCCTTTGCCCTTGTGGAAGCTTATAGAGGAATAATGATGGTGATGATGACAGCAGTATTTGATACAAAAAAGTACAGAGGAACACAGATTAACCACATCACCCATCAAGTATCTACAATTTTAGTATCATCCAGACCCTCTTCTCAGTTCTTTCTGAGACACTCTTTCTTGATATGGACACTCCATCTGTTCAGTTTCTCTCTCCACAGAGAGAGATCCACAGATCCCAGAGACTTCAGTATATCACTTTTATAGTCAATTAGCTCTCCAGAGAGGCAGTAGAAGCCTAATCTATCAACCTGTTGATTGCCCAGCACACCAGTGTGCCATCAGCACAAAATCCATAATATACTTGCAATCTCTTTTGTGTAGAGCACTGCTAGATGAAGCAATATTTATGTGGGCAATTATTTGTCTTTGTTAATTTATCTCCTGCAGTCCTTGAATATTGGACTCCTTAGTTGACCATAGGATTCCTAGCATTATACAAAAACAACACATCTCAGTGGCCTCTGGTTTCTGTCTAATCTTGGTATTCAGGTTCCGTGGTTTACAGGTATGGGCAGTATGGAACAGTTCAAATTGTGTTTTTTTTAAAGATTATACAGATGTCATTGTTATTACAGAAACATTTCAGAATTTTCTTCTGGTCATTTTGTTGTTCAACAATGAAATATGTAAAACATTGGAACAGGTCCTACTTCTTCTTTCGTTTCGCCTGAAATATGTTTATAACTGCAATGTTGTTTCTTGTATGAATCTAACAGTCTTTTTTAGTTCACTCAGCAGTCCCATAGAGTTTATCTTCCACTGTTGTCTCTCTAGGCCAGAAGGTTCGCCTGGATATGTTGTAGTTTGGGCAATCCATAAAAGAGTTTATGCTTCCATGTTGCTA